>JAVHZZ010000133.1:0-7500 GCA_036250195.1 Mixophyes australis
GAAGCAGGAACAAGAGAGAAAACAAAACGAAAAAAAAAACAACCTACAGCACCTGGTATTCCCAGGTGGTCTCCCATCCAAGTACTAATCAGGCCCGGCGCTGCTTAGCTTCCAAGATCAGATGAGATTGGGCATGTTCAGGGTGGTTTACTGTAGGTATTGCTTGCCTACTGACCTACATCCCTTATACATCTCAACACCAGCATTGAAGGAAGCAGAAACAAGAGAGAAACAAAAACGAAAAAACAAAACCTACAGCACCTGGTATTCCTAGTTGTTCTACCATCCAAGTACTAATCAGGCCCCGCCCTGCTTAGCTTCCAAGATCAGATGAGATTGGGCTTGTTCAGTGTGGTGTGGCTGTAGGTATTGCTTGCCTACTGACCTACATCTCTTATACATCTCAACCCCAGCATTGAAGGAAGCAGAAACAAGAGAGAAAAAAAAACCTGCAGCACCAGATATTCCCAGGTGGTCTCCCATCCAAGTACTAACCAGGCTCAGCCTGCTTAGCGTCCAAGATCAGATGAGATTGGGCATGTTCAGGGTGGTTGACTGTAGGTATTGCTTGTTTACTGACCTACATCTCTTCTACATCTAAACACCGGCATTGAAGGAAGCAGAAACAAGAGAGAAAAAAACCTACAGCACCTGGTATTCCCAGGTGGTCTCCCATCCAAGTACTAACCAGGCTTAACCTGCTTAGCGTCCAAGATCAGATGAGATTGGGCATGTTCAGGGTGGTTGACTGTAGGTATTGCTTGTTTACTGACCTACATCTCTTCTACATCTAAACACCGGCATTGAAGGAAGCAGAAACAAGAGAGAAAAAAAAACATAAAAAAACCTACAGCACCTGGTATTCCCAGGTGGTCTCCCATCCAAGTACTAACCAGGCCAGGCCTGCTTAGCTTTTAAGATCAGACAAGATTGGGCTTGTTCAGGGTGGTGTGGCTGTAGGTATTGCTTGCCTACTGACCTACATCTCTTATACATCCGAACACCAGCATTGAAGGAAGCAGGAACAAGAGAGAAAAAAAAAAGAAAAAAAAACCTACATCACCTGGTATTCCCAGGTGGTTTCCCATGCAAGTACTAAATAGGCCGGCCCTGCTTAGCTTCCAAGTTTTGACGAGATTAGGCTTGTTTAGGGTGGTGTGGCTGTAGGTATTGCTTGCATACTGACCTACATCTCTTATACATCTCAACACCAGCATTGAAGGAAGCAGGAAGAAGAGAAAAAAAAAAAAGAAAAAAAAACCTACAGCACCTGGTATTCCCAGGTGGTCTCCCTTCCAAATATTAACCAGGCCAGGCCTGCTTAGCTTTTAAGATCAGACAAGATTGGGCTTGTTCAGGGTGGTGTGGCTGTAGGTATTGCTTGCCTACTGACCTACATCTCTTATACATCCGAACACCAGCATTGAAGGAAGCAGGAACAAGAGAGAAAAAAAAAAGAAAAAAAAATCTACATCACCTGGTATTCCCAGGTGGTTTCCCATGCAAGTACTAAATAGGCCGGCCCTGCTTAGCTTCCAAGTTTTGACGAGATTGGGCTTGTTTAGGGTGGTGTGGCTGTAGGTATTGCTTGCCTACTGACCTACATCTCTTATACATCTCAACACCAGCATTGAAGGAAGCAGGAAGAAGAGAGAAAAAAAAACGAAAAAAAAACCTACATCACCTGGTATTCCCAGGTGGTCTCCCATCCAAGTACTAACCAGGCCCGGCCCTGCTTAGCTTCGAAAATCAGACGAAATTGGGCTTGTTCAGGGTGGTGTGACTATACGTATTGCTTGCCAACTGACTTACATCTCTTATACATCTCAACACCAGCTTTGATGGAAGCAGGAACAAGAGAGAAAAAAAAACGAAAAAAAAAAACCTACAGCACCTGGAATTCCCAGGTGCTCTCCCATCCATGTACTAACAAGGCCTGGCCCTGCTAAGCTTCCAAAATCAGATGAGATTGGTCTTATTCAGGGTGGAGTTGCTGTAGGTATTGCTTGCCTACTGACCTACATCTCTTATACATGTCAACACCAGCATTGAAGGAAGCAGGAACAAGAGAGAAAAAAAAATGAAAAAAAAAAAACCTACATCACCTGGTATTCCCAGATGGTCTCCCATCCAAGTACTAACCAGGCTCAGCCTGCTTAGCTTCCAAGATCAGAACTGATTTGGCTTGTTCAGGGTGGTGTGGCTGTAGGTATTGCTTGCCTACTGACCTACATCTTTTATACATCTCAACACCAGCATTGAAGGAAGCAGGAACAACAGAGAAAAAAAAAACCTACAGCACCTTGTATTCCCAGGTGGTCTCCCATCCAAGTACTAACCAGGCCCAGCCCTGCTTAGCTTCCAAGATCAGACGAGATTGGGCTTGTTCAGGTTGGTGTGGCTGTAGGTATTGTTTGTTTACTGACCTACATCTCTTATTAATCTCAACACCAGCATTGAAGGAAGCAGGAACAAGAGAGAAAAAAAAAACGAAAAAAAAAAAAACCTACAGCACCTGGTATTCCCAGGTGGTCTCCCATCCAAGTACTAACCAGGCCCGGCCCTCCTTAGCTTCCAAGACCAGACGAGATTGGGCTTGTTCACAGTGGTGTAGCTGTAGGTATTGCTTGCCTACTGACCTACATCTCTTATACATCTCAACACCAGCATTGAAGGAAGCAGGAACAAGAGAGAAAAAAAAACCCTACATTACCTGGTGTCCCCAGGTGGTCTCCCATCCAAGTACTAACCAGCAGCAACCCTGCTTAGCTTCCAAGATCAGATTAGATAGGGCTTGTTCAGGGTGGTGTGGCTGTAGGTATTGCGTGCTTACTTACTGACCTACATCTCTTATACATCTCAACACCAGCATTGAAGGAAGCAGGAACAAGAGAGAAAAAAAACCGAAAAAAAAAAAACCTACACCACCTGGTATTCCCAGGTGGTCTCCCATCCAAGTACTAAGCAGGCCCAGCACTGCTTAGCTTCCAAGATCAGACGAGATAGGGCTTGTTCAGGGTGGTGTGGCTGTAGGTATTGTTTGCCTACTGACCTACATCTCTTATACATCTCAACAGCAGCACTGAAGGAAGCAGGAACAACAGAGAAAAAAAAACTACAGGACCTTGTATTCCCAGGTGGTCTCCCATCCATGTATACTAACCAGGCCCAGCCCTGCTTAGCTTCCAAGATTAGGCTTGTTCAGGTTGGTGTGACTGTAGTTATTGCTTGCGTACTGACCTACATCTCTTATACATCTCAACACCAGCATTGAAGGAAGCAGGAACAACAGAGAAAAAAAAACCTACAGCACCTGGTATTCCCAGGTGGTCTCCCATCCAAGTACTAATCATGCCCGGCCCTGCTTAGCTTCCAAGATCAGATGAGATTGGGCATGTTCAGGGTGGTTGACTGTACGTATTGTTTGCCTACTGACCTACATCTCTTATACATCTCAACACCATCATTGAAGGAAGCAGGAACAAGAGAGAAAAACAAACAAAAAAAAAAAAACTACAGGACCTGGTATTCCCAGGTGGTCTCCCATCCAAGTACTAACCAGACCTGGCCTGCTTAGTTTCTAAGATCAGATGAGATTGGGCTTGTTCAGGGTGGGGAGGGTGTAGGTATTGCTTGCCTACTGACCTACATCTCAACACTAGTATTGAAGGAAGCAGGAACAAGAGAGATAAAAAAAACCAAAAAAAATACCTACAGCAAATGGTATTTCCAGGTGGTCTCCCATCCAAGTACTAACCAAGCCCAGCCCTGCTTAGTTTCCAAGATCAGACAAGATTGGACTTGTTCAGGGTGGTGTGGCTGCAGGTATTTCTTGCCTACTGACCTACATCTCTTATACATCTCAACACCAGCATTGAAGGAAGCAGGAACAACGGAGAAAATAAAATGAAAAAAAAAACCTACAGCACCTGGTATTCCCAGGTGGTCTCCCATCCAAGTACTAACAAGGCCCGGCTCTGCTTAGTTTCCAAGATCAGATCAGATTGGGCATGTTCAGGGTGGTTTACTGTAGGTATTGCTTGCCTACTGACGTACATCTCTTATACATCTGAACACCAGCATTGACGGAATCAGGAACAAGAGAGAAAATAAAATGAAAAAAAAAAACCTACAGCACCTGCTATTCCCATGTGGTCTCCCATCCAAGTACTAACCAAGCCCAGCCCTGCTTAGTTTCCAAGATCAGACAAGATTGGACTTGTTCAGGGTGGTGTGGCTGCAGGTATTGCTTGCTTACTGACCTACATCTCTTATACATCTCAACACCAGCATTGAAGGAAGCAGGAACAATGGAGAAAATAAAATGAAAAAAAAAACCTACAGCACCTTGTATTCCCAGGTGGTCTCCCATCCAAGTACTAACCAGGCCCGGCCCTGCTTAGCTTCCAAGATCAGATCAGATTGGGCATGTTCAGGGTGGTTTACTGTAGGTATTGCTTGCCTACTGACGTACATCTCTTATACATCTCAACACCAGCATTGAAGGAAGCAGGAACAAGAGAGAAAATAAAATAAAAAAAAACAACCTACAGCACCTGGTATTCCCATGTGGTCTCCCATCCAAGTACTAACCAGGCCCGGCCCTCCTTAGCTTCCAAGACCAGACGAGATTGGGCTTGTTCACAGTGGTGTGGCTGTAGGTATTGCTTGCCTACTGACCTTCATCTCTTATACATCTCAACAGCAGCATTGAAGGAAGCAGGAACAAGAGAGAAAAAAAAACGAAAAAAAAACCCTACATCACCTGGTGTCCCCAGGTGGTCTCCCATCCAAGTACTAACCAGCAGCAACCGTGCTTAGCTTCCAAGATCAGATTAGATAGGGCTTGTTCAGGGTGGTGTTGCTGTACGTATTACTTGCTTACTGACCTACATCTCTTATACATCTCAACACCAGCATTGAAGGAAGCAGGAACAAGAGAGAAAAAAAAAACCTACAGCACCTTGTATTCCCAGGTGGTCTCCCATCCAAGTACTAAGCAGGCGCAGCACTGCTTAGCTTCCAAGATCAGACGAAATAGGGCTTGTTCAGTGTGGTGTGGCTGTAGGTATTGTTTGCCTACTGACCTACATCTCTTATACATTTCAATACCAGCATTGAAGGAAGAAGGAACAAGAGAGAAAAAGAAATGAAAAAAAAAACCTACAGCACCTGGTATTCCCAGGTGGTCTACCATCCAAGTACTAACGAGGCCCAGCCCTCCTTAGCTTCCAAGATCAGACGAGATTGGCTTGTTCAGGGTGGTGTGGCTGTAGGTATTGCTTGCCTACTGACCTACATCTCAACAACAGCATTGAAGGAAGCAGGAACAAGAGAGAAAAAAAAACGAAAAAAAAAAAACCTACAGCACCTGGTATTCCCAGGTGGTCTCCCATCCAAGTACTAACCAGGCCTGGCCCTGCTTAGCTTCGAAGATCAGATGATATTGGGCTTATTCAGGGTGTTGTGGCTGTAGGTATTGCTTGCTCACTGACCTACATCTCTTATACATCTCAACACCAGCATTGAAGGAAGCAGGAACAACAGAGAAAAAAAAACCCTACAGCACCTTGTATTTCCAGGTGGTCTACCATCCAAGTACTAACCAGGCCCTGCTTAACTTCCAAAATCAGACGAGATTAAGCTTGTTCAGGGTGGTGTGGCTGTACATATTGCTTGCCTACTGACCTACATCTCTTATACATCTCAACACCAGCATTGAAGGAAGCAGGAACAAGAGAGAAAAAAAAATGAAAAAATAAACAAACCTACAGCACCTTGTAATCTCAGGTGGTCTCCCATCCAAGTACTAACAAGGCCTGGCCCTGCTAAGCTGCCAAAATCAGATGAGATTGGGCTTATTAAGGGTGGAGTTGCTGTAGGTATTGCTTGCCTACTGACCTACATCTCTCAAACATCTCAGCAAAAGAATGGAAGGAAGCAGGAACAAGAGAGAAAATAAAATGAAAAAAAAAACCTACAGCACCTGGTATTCCCAGGTGGTCTCCCATCCAAGTACTAACCAGGCCCGGCCCTGCTTAGCTTCCAAGATCAGATCAGATTGGACATGTTCAGGGTGGTTTACTGTAGGTATTGCTTGCTTACTGACGTACATCTCTTATACATCTCAACACCAGCATTGAAGGAAGCAGGAACAAGAGAGAAAATAAAATTAAAAAAAACAACCTACAGCACCTGGTATTCCCATGTGGTCTCCCATCCAAGTACTAACCAGGCCCGGCCCTCCTTAGCTTCCAAGACCAGACGAGATTGGGCTTGTTCACAGTGGTGTGGCTGTAGGTATTGCTTGCCTACTGACCTACATCTCTTATACATCTCAACACCAGCATTGAAGGAAGCAGGAACAAGAGAGAAAAAAAAACGAAAAAAAAACCCTACATCACCTGGTGTCCCCAGGTGGTCTCCCATCCAAGTACTAACCAGCAGCAACTGTGCTTAGCTTCCAAGATCAGATTAGATAGGGCTTGTTCAGGGTGGTGTTGCTGTACGTATTGCTTGCTTACTGACCTACATCTCTTATACATCTCAACACCAGCATTGAAGGAAGCAGGAACAAGAGAGAAAAAAAAAACCTACAGCACCTTGTATTCCCAGGTGGTCTCCCATCCAAGTACTAACCAGGCCTGGCGCTGCTTATCTTCCAAGATCAGATGAGATTGGGCTTTTTCAGGGTAGTGTGGCTGTAGGTATTGCTTGCTTACTTACTGACCTACATCTCTTATACATCTCAACACCAGCATTGAAGGAAGCAGGAACAAGAGAGAAAAAAAACCAAAAAAAAAAAAACCTACACCACCTGGTATTCCCAGGTGGTCTCCCATCCAAGTACTAAGCAGGCCCAGCACTGCTTAGATTCCAAGATCAGACGAGATAGGGCTTGTTCAGGGTGGTGTGGCTGTAGGTATTGTTTGCCTACTGACCTACATCTCTTATACATCTCAACAGCAGCACTGAAGGAAGCAGGAACAACAGAGAAAAAAAAACTACAGGACCTTGTATTCCCAGGTGGTCTCCCATCCAAGTACTAACCAGGCCCAGCCCACCTTCCAAGATTAGGCTTGTTCAGGTTGGTGTGACTGTAGTTATTGCTTGCGTACTGACCTACATCTCTTATACATCTTAACACCAGCATTGAAGGAAGCAGGAACAAGAGAGAAAAAAAAAAACCTACAGCACCTGGTATTCCCAGGTGGTCTCCCATCCAAGTACTAATCAGGCCCGGCACTTCTTAGCTTCAAAGATCAGATGAGATTGGGCTTTTTCAGGGTGGTGTGACTGTAGGTATTGCTTGCTTGCTTACTGACCTACATCTCTTATACATCTCAACACCAGCATTGAAGGAAGCAGGAACAACAGAGAAAAAAAAACCTACAGCACCTGGTATTCCCAGGTGGTCTCCCATCCAAGTACTAATCAGGCCCGGCCCTGCTTAGCTTCCAAGATCAGATGAGATTGGGCATGTTCAGGGTGGTTGACTGT
>JAVHZZ010000133.1:12500-50000 GCA_036250195.1 Mixophyes australis
GGAAGCAGGAACAAGAGAGAAAAAAAACCGAAAAAAAAAAAACCTACAGCACCTGGTATTCCCAGGTGGTCTCCCATCAAAGTACTAACCAGGCCCAGCCCTGCTTAACTTCCAAGATCAGACAAGATTGGGCTTGTTTAGGGTGGTGTGGCTGTAGGTATTGCTTGCCTACTGACCTACATCTCAACAACAGCATTGAAGGAAGCAGGAACAAGAGAGAAAAAAAAACGAAAAAAAAAAAAAACCTACAGCACCTGGTATTCCCAGGTGGTCTCCCATCCAAGTACTAATCAGGCCCGGCCCTGCTTAGCTTCCAAGATCAGATGAGATTGGGCATGTTCAGGGTGGTTGACTGTACGTATTGTTTGCCAACTGACCTACATCTCTTATACATCTCAACACCAGCATTGAAGGAAGCAGGAACAAGAGAGATAAGAAAAAAAAAAAAAAACCTACAGCACCAGGTATTCCCATCCAAGTACTAACCAGGCCCGGCCTGCTTAGCTTCCAAGATCAGATGAGATTGGGCTTGTTCATGGTGGTGTGGCTGTAGGTGTTGTTTGTCTACTGACCTACATCTCTTATACATCTCAACACCAGCATTGAAGGAAGCAGGAACAAGAGAGAAAATAAAATGAAAAAAAAAAACCTACAGCACCTGGTATTCCCAGGTGGTCTCCCAACCAAGTACTAACCAGGCCTGGCCCTGCTTAGCTTCCAAGATCAGATGAGATTGGGCTTTTTCAGGGTGGTGTGACTGTAGGTATTGCTTGCTTGCTTACTGACCTACGTCTCTTATACATCTCAACACCAGCATTGAAGGAAGCAGGAACAACAGAGAAAAAAAAACCTTCAGCACCTGGTATTCCCAGGTGGTCTCCCATCCAAGTACTAATCAGGCCCGGCCCTGCTTAGCTTCCAAGATCAGATGAGATTGGGCATGTTCAGGGTGGTTGACTATACGTATTGTTTGCCTACTGACCTACATCTCTTATACATCTCAACACCATCATTGAAGGAAGCAGGAACAAGAGAGAAAAACAAACAAAAAAAAAAAACCTACAGCACCTGGTATTCCCAGGTGGTCTCCCATCCAAGTACTAACCACACCCAGCCTGCTTAGTTTCTAAGATCAGATGAGATTGGGCTTGTTCAGGGTGGGGAGGCTGTAGGTATTGCTTGCCTACTGACCTACATCTCAACACCAGCATTGAAGGAAGCAGGAACAACGGAGAAAATAAAATGAAAAAAAAAACCTACAGCACCTGGTATTCCCAGGTGGTCTCCCATCCAAGTACTAACCAGGCCCAGCCCTGCTTAGCTTCCAAGATCAGATCAGATTGGACATGTTCAGGGTGGTTTACTGTAGGTATTGCTTGCCTACTGACGTACATCTCTTATACATCTCAACACCAGCATTGAAGGAAGCAGGAACAAGAGAGAAAATAAAATAAAAAAAAACAACCTACAGCACCTGGTATTCCCATGTGGTCTCCCATCCAAGTACTAACCAGGCCTGGCCCTGCTTAGCTTCCAAGTTTAGACGAGATAGGGCTTGTTCAGGGTGGTGTGGCTGTACGTATTACTTGCTTACTGACCTACATCTCTTATACATCTCAACACCAGCATTGAAGGTAGCAGGAACAAGAGAGAAAAAAAACGAAAAAAAAAAAAAACCTACAGCACCTGGTATTCCCGGGTGGTCTCCCATCCAAGTACTAACCAGGGACGACCCTGCTTAGCTTCCAAGTTTAGACGAGATAGGGCTTGTTCAGGGTGGTGTGGCTGTACGTATTACTTGTTTACTGACCTACATCTCTTATACATCTCAACACCGGCATTGAAGGAAGCAGGAACAACAGAGAAAAAAAAAACCTACAGCAATTTGTATTCCCAGGTGGTCTCCCATCCAAGTACTAACAAGGCCTGGCCCTGCTTAGCTTCCAAAATCAGATGAGATTGGGCTTATTCAGGGTTGAGTTGCTGTAGGTATTGCTTGTCTACTGACCTACATCTCTTATACATCTCAACACCAGCATTGAAGGAAGCAGGAACAAGAGAGAAAAAAAACCGAAAAAAAAAAAACCTACAGCACCTGGTATTCCCAGGTGGTCTCCCATCAAAGTACTAACCAGGCCCAGCCCAGCTTAACTTCCAAGATCAGACGAGATTGGGCTTGTTTAGGGTGGTGTGGCTGTAGGTATTGCTTGCCTACTGACCTACATCTCAACAACAGCATTGAAGGAAGCAGGAACAAGAGAGAAAAAAAAACGAAAAAAAAAAAAAACCTACAGCACCTGGTATTCCCAGGTGGTCTCCCATCCAAGTACTAATCAGGCCTGGCCCTGCTTAGCTTCCAAGATCAGATGAGATTGGGCATGTTCAGGGTGGTTGACTGTACGTATTGTTTGCCAACTGACCTACATCTCTTATACATCTCAACACCAGCATTGAAGGAAGCAGGAACAAGAGAGATAAAAAAAAAAAAAAAACCTACAGCACCAGGTATTCCCAGGTGGTCTCCCATCCAAGTACTAACCAGGCCCGGCCTGCTTAGCTTCCAAGATCAGATGAGATTGGGCTTGTTCATGGTGGTGTGGCTGTAGGTGTTGTTTGCCTACTGACCTACATCTCTTATACATCTCAACACCAGCATTGATGGAAGCAGGAACAAGAGAGAAAATAAAATGTAAAAAAAAAACCTACAGCACCTGGTATTCCCAGGTGGTCTCCCAACCAAGTACTAACCAGGCCTGGCCCTGCTTAGCTTCCAAGATCAGATGAAATTGGGCTTTTTCAGAGTGGTGTGACTGTAGGTATTGATTGCTTGCTTGCTTGCTTACTGACCTACGTCTCTTATACATCTCAACACCAGCATTGAAGGAAGCAGGAACAACAGAGAAAAAAAAACCTACAGCACCTGGTATTCCCAGGTGGTCTCCCATCCAAGTACTAATCAGGCCCGGCCCTGCTTAGCTTCCAAGATCAGATGAGATTGGGCATGTTCAGGGTGGTTGACTGTACGTATTGTTTGCTTACTGACCTACATCTCTTATACATCTCAACACCATCATTGAAGGAAGCAGGAACAAGAGAGAAAAACAAACAAAAAAAAAAAAAAACCTACAGCACCTGGTATTCCCAGGTGGTCTCCCATCCAAGTACTAACCAGGCATGGCCTGCTTAGTTTCTAAGATCAGATGAGATTGGGCTTGTTCAGGGTGGGGAGGCTGTAGGTATTGCTTGCCTACTGACCTACATCTCAACACTAGTATTGAAGGAAGCAGGAACAAGAGAGATTAAAAAACAAAAAAAAAAAACCTACAGCACCTGGTATTCCCAGGTGGTCTCCCATCCAAGTACTAACCAGGCCCCGCCTGCTTAGCTTCCAAGATCAGATGAGATTGGGCTTGTTCAGGGTGGTGTGGCTGTAGGTGTTGTTTGCCTACTGACCTACATCTCTTATACATCTTAACACCAGCATTGAAGGAAGCAGGAACAAGAGAGAAAAAAAAAACGAAAAAAAAAAAAAACCTACAGCACCTGGTATTCCCAGGTGGTCTCCCATCCAAGTACTAATCAGGCCCGGCCCTGCTTAGCTTCCAAGATCAGATGAGATTGGGCATGTTCAGGGTGGTTGACTGTACGTATTGTTTGCCAACTGACCTACATCTCTTATACATCTCAACACCAGCATTGAAGGAAGCAGGAACAAGAGAGATAAAAAAAAAAAAAAAACCTACAGCACCAGGTATTCCCAGGTGGTCTCCCATCCAAGTACTAACCAGGCCCGGCCTGCTTAGCTTCCAAGATCAGATGAGATTGGGCTTGTTCATGGTGGTGTGGCTGTAGGTGTTGTTTGCCTACTGACCTACATCTCTTATACATCTCAACACCAGCATTGAAGGAAGCAGGAACAAGAGAGAAAATAAAATGAAAAAAAAAAACCTACAGCCCCTGGTATTCCCAGGTGGTCTCCCAACCAAGTACTAACCAGGCCTGGCCCTGCTTAGCTTCCAAGATCAGATGAGATTGGGCTTTTTCAGGGTGGTGTGACTGTAGGTATTGCTTGCTTGCTTACTGACCTACGTCTCTTATACATCTCAACACCAGCATTGAAGGAAGCAGGAACAACAGAGAAAAAAAAACCTACAGCACCTGGTATTCCCAGGTGGTCTCCCATCCAAGTACTAACCACACCCAGCCTGCTTAGTTTCTAAGATCAGATGAGATTGGGCTTGTTCAGGGTGGGGAGGCTGTAGGTATTGCTTGCCTACTGACCTACATCTCAACACCAGCATTGAAGGAAGCAGGAACAACGGAGAAAATAAAATGAAAAAAAAAACCTACAGCACCTGGTATTCCCAGGTGGTCTCCCATCCAAGTACTAACCAGGCCTGGCCCTGCTTAGCTTCCAAGATCAGATCAGATTGGGCATGTTCAGGGTGGTTTACTGTAGGTATAGCTTGCCTACTGACGTACATCTCTTATACATCTCAACACCAGCATTGAAGGAAGCAGGAACAAGAGAGAAAATAAAATAAAAAAAAACAACCTACAGCACCTGGTATTCCCATGTGGTCTCCCATCCAAGTACTAACCAGGCCCGGCCCTGCTTAGCTTCCAAGTTTAGACGAGATAAGGCTTGTTCAGGGTGGTGTGGCTGTACGTATTACTTGCTTACTGACCTACATCTCTTATACATCTCAACACCAGCATTGAAGGTAGCAGGAACAAGAGAGAAAAAAAACGAAAAAAAACAAAACCTACAGCACCTGGTATTCCCGGGTGGTCTCCCATCCAAGTACTAACCAGGGACGACCCTGCTTAGCTTCCAAGTTTAGACGAGATAGGGCTTGTTCAGGGTGGTGTGGCTGTACGTATTACTTGTTTACTGACCTACATCTCTTATACATCTCAACACCGGCATTGAAGGAAGCAGGAACAACAGAGAAAAAAAAAACCTACAGCAATTTGTATTCCCAGGTGGTCTCCCATCCAAGTACTAACAAGGCCTGGCCCTGCTTAGCTTCCAAAATCAGATGAGATTGGGCTTATTCAGGGTGGAGTTGCTGTAGGTATTGCTTGTCTACTGACCTACATCTCAACAACAGCATTGAAGGAAGCAGGAACAAGAGAGAAAAAAAAACGAAAAAAAAACAAAAACCTACAGCACCTGGTATTCCCAGGTGGTCTCCCATCCAAGTACTAATCAGGCCCGGCCCTGCTTAGCTTACAAGATCAGATGAGATTGGGCATGTTCAGGGTGGTTGACTGTACGTATTGTTTGCCAACTGACCTACATCTCTTATACATCTCAACACCAGCATTGAAGGAAGCAGGAACAAGAGAGATAAAAAAAAAAAAAAAACCTACAGCACCAGGTATTCCCAGGTGGTCTCCCATCCAAGTACTAACCAGGCCCGGCCTGCTTAGCTTCCAAGATCAGATGAGATTGGGCTTGTTCATGGTGGTGTGGCTGTAGGTGTTGTTTGCCTACTGACCTACATCTCTTATACATCTCAACACCAGCATTGAAGGAAGCAGGAACAAGAGAGAAAATAAAATGTAAAAAAAAAACCTACAGCACCTGGTATTCCCAGGTGGTCTCCCAACCAAGTACTAACCAGGCCTGGCCCTGCTTAGCTTTCAAGATCAGATGAGATTGGGCTTTTTCAGGGTGGTGTGACTGTAGGTATTGCTTGCTTGCTTACTGACCTACGTCTCTTATACATCTCAACACCAGCATTGAAGGAAGCAGGAACAACAGAGAAAAAAAAACCTACAGCACCTGGTATTCCCAGGTGGTCTCCCATCCAAGTACTAACCAGGCCCGGCCTGCTTAGCTTCCAAGATCAGATGAGATTGGGCTTGTTCAGGGTGGTGTGGCTGTAGGTGTTGTTTGCCTACTGACCTACATCTCTTATACATCTTAACACCAGCATTGAAGGAAGCAGGAACAAGAGAGAAAATAAAATGAAAAAAAAAACCTACAGCACCTGGTATTCCCAGGCGGTCTTCCATCCAAGAACTAACCAGGCCTGGCCCTGCTTAGCTTCCAAGATCAGATGAGATTGGGCATGTTCAGGGTGGTTGACTGTACATATTGTTTGCTTACTGACCTACATCTCTTATACATCTCAACACCATCATTGAAGGAAGCAGGAACAAGAGAGAAAAACAAACAAAAAAAAAAAACCTACAGCACCTGGTATTCCCAGGTGGTCTCCCATCCAAGTACTAACCAGGCACGGCCTGCTTAGTTTCTAAGATCAGATGAGATTGGGCTTGTTCAGGGTGGGGAGGCTGTAGGTATTGCTTGCCTACTGACCTACATCTCAACACTAGTATTGAAGGAAGCAGGAACAAGAGAGATAAAAAAACAAAAAAAAAAAACCTACAGCACCTGGTATTCCCAGGTGGTCTCCCATCCAAGTACTAACCAGGCCCGGCCTGCTTAGCTTCCAAGATCAGATGAGATTGGGCTTGTTCAGGGTGGTGTGGCTGTAGGTGTTGTTTGCCTACTGACCTACATCTCTTATACATCTTAACACCAGCATTGAAGGAAGCAGGAACAAGAGAGAAAATAAAATGAAAAAAAAAACCTACAGCACCTGGTATTCCCAGGCGGTCTTCCATCCAAGAACTAACCAGGCCTGGCCCTGCTTAGCTTCCAAGATCAGATCAGATTGGGCATGTTCAGGGTGGTTTACTGTAGGTATTGCCTGCCTACTGACGTACATCTCTTATACATCTCAACACCAGCATTGAAGGAAGCAGGAACAAGTAAGAAAAAAAACCGAAAATAAAACCTACATCACCTGGTGTTCCCAGGTGGTCTCCCATCCAAGTACTAACAAGGCATGGCCCTGTTTAGCTTCCAAAATCAGATGAGATTGGGCTTATTCAGGGTGGAGTTTCTGTAGGTATTGCTTGCCTACTGACCTACATCTCTTATACATCTCAACACCAGCATTGAAGGAAGCAAGAACAAGAGAGAGAAAAAAATGAAAAAAAAAAAACCTACAGCACCTGGTATTCCCAGGTGGTCTCCCATCAAAGTACTAACCAGGCCCAGCCTTGCTTAACTTCCAAGATCAGACGAGATTGGGCTTGTTCAGGGTGGTGTGGCTGTAGATATTGCTTGCCTACTGACCTACATCTCAACAACAGCATTGAAGGAAGCAGGAACAAGAGAGAAAACAAAACGAAAAAAAAACAAAAACCTACAGCATATGGTATTCCCAGGTGGTCTCCCATCCAAGTACTAACCAAGTCCAGCCCTGCTTAGCTTCCAAGATCAGACGACATAGGGCTTGTTCAGGGTGGTGTGGCTGCAGGTATTGCTTGCCTACTGACCTACATCTCTTATACATTTCAATACCAGCATTGAAGGAAGAAGGAACAAGAGAGAAAAAGAAATGAAAAAAAAAACCTACAGCACCTGGTATTCCCAGGTGGTCTACCATCCAAGTACTAACGAGGCCCAGCCCTCCTTAGCTTCCAAGATCAGACGAGATTGGCTTGTTCAGGGTGGTGTGGCTGTAGGTATTGCTTGCCTACTGACATACATCTCTTATACATCTCAACAACAGCATTGAAGGAAGCAGGAATAAGAGAGAAAAAAAAACGAAAAAAAAAAAAAACCTACAGCACCTGGTATTCCCAGGTGGTCTCCCATCCAAGTACTAACTAGGCCTGGCCCTGTTTAGCTTCCAAAATCAGATGATATTGGGCTTATTCAGGGTGTTGTGGCTGTAGGTATTGCTTGCTCACTGACCTACATCTCTTATACATCTCAACACCAGCATTGAAGGAAGCAGGAACAACAGAGAAAAAAAAACCCTACAACACCTTGTATTTCCAGGTGGTCTACCATCCAAGTACTAACCAGGCCCTGCTTAACTTCCAAAATCAGACGAGATTAAGCTTGTTCAGGGTGGTGTGGCTGTACATATTGCTTGCCTACTGACCTACATCTCTTATACATCTCAACACCAGCATTGAAGGAAGCAGGAACAAGAGAGAAAAAAAAATGAAAAAACAAACAAACCTACAGCACCTTGTAATCTCAGGTGGTCTCCCATCCAAGTACTAACAAGGCCTGGCCCTGCTAAGCTGCCAAAATCAGATGAGATTGGACTTATTAAGGGTGGAGTTGCTGTAGGTATTGCTTGCCTACTGACCTATATCTCTTAAACATCTCAACAAAAGAATTGAAGGAAGCAGGAACAAGAGAGAAAATAAAATGAAAAAAAAAACCTACAGCACCTGGTATTCCCAGGTGGTCTCCCATCCAAATACTAACCAGGCCCAGGCCTCCTTAGCTTCCAAGATCAGATGAGATTGGGTTTGTTCAGGCTGGTTTACTGTAGGTATTGCTTGCATACTGACTTACATCTCTTATACATCTCAACACCAGCATTGAAGGAAGCAGGAACAAGAGAGAAAAAAAAATGGAAAAAAAAACCTACAACACCTGGTATTCCCAGGTGGTCTCCCATCCAAGTACTAACCAGGCCCGCCCTCCTTAGCTTCCAAGATCAGACGAGATTGGGCTTGTTCACAGTGGTGTGGCTGTAGGTATTGCTTGCCTACTGACCTACATCTCTTATACATCTCAACACCAGCATTGAAGGAAGCAGGAACAAGAGAGAAAAAAAAACGAAAAAAAAACCCTACATCACCTGGTGTCCACAGGTGGTCTCCCATCCAAGTACTAACCAGCAGCAACCGTGCTTAGCTTCCAAGATCAGATTAGATAGGGCTTGTTCAGGGTGGTGTTGCTGTACGTATTACTTGCTTACTGACCTACATCACTTATACATCTCAACACCAGCATTGAAGGAAGCAGGAACAAGAGAGAAAAAAAAAACCTACAGCACCTTGTATTCCCAGCTGGTCTCCCATCCAAGTACTAACCAGGCCTGGCGCTGCTTATCTTCCAAGATCAGATGAGATTGGGCTTTTTCAGGGTAGTGTGGCTGTAGGTATTGCTTGCTTACTTACTGACCTACATCTCTTATACATCTCAACACCAGCATTGAAGGAAGCAGGAACAAGAGAGAAAAAAAACCGAAAAAAAACAAACCTACACCACCTGGTATTCCCAGGTGGTCTCCCATCCAAGTACTAAGCAGGCCCAGCACTGCTTAGCTTCCAAGATCAGATGAGATAGGGCTTGTTCAGGGTGGTGTGGCTGTAGGTATTATTTGCCTACTGACCTACATCTCTTATACATCTCAACAGCAGCACTAAAGGAAGCAGGAACAACAGAGAAAAAAAAACTACAGGACCTTGTATTCCCAGGTGGTCTCCCATCCAAGTACTAACCAGGCCCAGCGCTGCTTAGCTTCCAAGATTAGGCTTGTTCAGGTTGGTGTGACTGTAGTTATTGCTTGCGTACTGACCTACATCTCTTATACATCTTAACACCAGCATTGAAGGAAGCAGGAACAAGAGAGAAAAAAAAAACCTACAGCACCTGGTATTCCCAGGTGGTCTCCCATCCAAGTACTAATCAGGCCCGGCACTTCTTAGCTTCCAAGATCAGATGAGATTGGGCATGTTCAGGGTGGTTGACTGTAGGTATTGCTTGCCTACTGACCTACATCTCAACACTAGCATTGAAGGAAGTCGGAACAAGAGAGAAAAAAAAACGAAAAAAAAAAAAAACCTACA
This sequence comes from Mixophyes australis, assembly GCA_036250195.1. Taxonomy (NCBI): domain Eukaryota; kingdom Metazoa; phylum Chordata; class Amphibia; order Anura; family Limnodynastidae; genus Mixophyes; species Mixophyes australis. Next base: position 22,182 of record JAVHZZ010000133.1, read on the forward strand.
GCATATGGTATTCCCAGGTGGTCTCCCATCCAAGTACTAAGCAGACCCAGCCCTGCTTAACTTCCAAGATCTGACAAGATTGGGCTTGTTCAGGGTGGTGTGGCTGTAGGTATTGCTTGCCTACTGACCTACATCTCTTATACATCTCAACAACAGCATTGAAGGAAGCAGGAACAAGAGAGAAAAAAAAAAGAAAAAAAAAAAACCTACAGCACCTGGTATTCCCAGGTGGTCTACCATCCAAGTACTAACGAGGCCCAGCCCTCCTTAGCTTCCAAGATCAGACGAGATTGGCTTGTTCAGGGTGGTGTGGCTGTAGGTATTGCATGCCTACTGACCTACATCTCTTATACATCTCAACAACAGCATTGAAGGAAGCAGGAACTAGAGAGAAAAAAAACCAAAAAAAAAAAAACCTACAGTACCTTGTATTCCCAGGTGGTCTCCCATCCAAGTACTAACCAGGTCTGGCCCTGCTTAGCTTCCAAGATCAGATGATATTGGGCTTATTCAGGGTGTTGTGGCTGTAGGTATTGCTTGCTTACTGACCTACATCTCTTATACATCTCAACACCAGCATTGAAGGAAGCAGGAACAAGAGAGAAAAAAAAAACCTACAGCACCTTGTATTTCCAGGTGGTCTACCATCCAAGTACTAACCATGCCCTGCTTAGCTTCCAAAATCAGACGAGATTAAGTTTGTTCAGGGTGGTGTGGCTGTACATATTGATTGCTTACTGCCTACATCTCTTATACATCTCTACACCAGCATTGATGGAAGCAGGAACAAGAGAGAAAAAAAAAACCGAAAAAAAAAACAACCTACAGCACTTGGTATTTCCAGGTGGTCTCCCATCCAAGTACTAATCAGCCCTGACGCTGCTTAGCTTCCAAGATCAGATGAGATAGGGCTTGTTCAGGGTGGTGTGGCTGTAGATATTGTTTGCTTACTGACCTACATCTCTGATACATCTCAACACCATCATTGAAGGAAGCAGGAACAACAGAGAAAAAAAAAACCTACAGCACCTTGTATTCCCAGATGGTCGCCCATCCAAGTACGAACCAGGCCTGGCCCTGCTTAGCTACCAAGATCAGATGAGATTGGGCTTGTTCAGGTTGGTGTGGCTGTAGGTAATGCTTGCTTACTGACCTACATCTCTTATACATCTCAACACCAGCATTGAAGGAAGCAGGAACAAGAGAGAAAAAAAAACGAAAAAAAAAAAACAAACCTACAGCACCTTGTATTCCCAGGTGGTCTCCCATCCAAGTACTAACAAGGCCTGGCCCTGCTAAGCTTATAAAATCAGATGAGATTGGGCTTATTAAGGGTGGAGTTGCTGTAGGTATTGCTTGCCTACTGACCTACATCTCTTAAACATCTCAACACCAGAATTGAAGGAAGCAGGAACAAGAGAGAAAATAAAATGAAAAAAAAAACCTACAGCACCTGGTATTCCCAGGTGGTCTCCCATCCAAGTACTAACCAGGCCCAGCCCTCCTTAGCTTCCAAGATCAGACAAGATTGGGCTTCTTCACGGTGGTGTGGCTGTAGGTATTGCTTGCCTACTTACCTACATCTCTTATACATCTCAACACCAGCATTGAAGGAAGCAGGAACAAGAGAGAAAAAAAAACGAAAAAAAAACCCTACATCACCTGGGGTTCCCAGGTGGTCTCCCATCCAAGTACTAACCAGCAGCAACCCTGCTTAGCTTCCAAGATCAGATTAGATAGGGCTTGTTCAGGGTGGTGTTGCTGTACATATTACTTGCTTACTGACCTACATCTCTTATACATCTCAACACCAGCATTGAAGGAAGCAGGAACAAGAGAGAAAAAAAAACCCTACAGCACCTTGTATTCCCAGGTGGTCTCCCATCCAAGTACTAACCAGGCCTGGCGCTGCTTATCTTCCAAGATCAGATGAGATTGGGCTTTTTCAGTGTAGTGTGGCTGTAGGTATTGCTTGCTTACTTACTGACCTACATCTCTTATACATCTCAACACCAGCATTGAAGGAAGCAGGAACAAGAGAGAAAAAAAAACGAAAAAAAAACCCTACATCACCTGGTGTTCCCAGGTGGTCTCCCATCCAAGTACTAACCAGCAGCAACCCTGCTTAGCTTCCAAGATCAGATTAGATAGGGCTTGTTCAGGGTGGTGTTGCTGTACATATTACTTGCTTACTGACCTACATCTCTTATACATCCCAACACCAGCATTGAAGGAAGCAGGAACAAGAGAGAAAAAAAAAACCCACAGCACCTTGTATTCCCAGGTGGTCTCCCATCCAAGTACTAACCAGGCCTGGCCCTGCTTATCTTCCAAGATCAGATGAGATTGGGCTTTTTCAGCGTAGTGTGGCTGTAGGTAGTGCTTGTTTACTTACTGATCCTACATCTCTTATAGATCTCAACACCAGCATTGAAGGAAGCAGGAACAACAGAGAAAAAAAAACACCTACAGCACCTGGTATTCCCAAGTGGTCTCCCATCTAAGTAGTAACAAGGCCTGGCCCTGCATAGCTTCCAAGATCAGACGAGATTGGGCTTGTTCAGGTTTGTGTGGCTGTTGGTATTGTTTGCTTACTGACCTACATCTCTTATACATCTCAACACCAGCATTGAAGGAAGCAGGAACAAGAGAGAAAAAAAAACCGAAAAAAAAAAACCTACAGCACCTGCTATTCCCAGGTGGACTCCCATCCAAGTACTAACCAGGCCCAGCCCTGCTTAGCTTCCAAAATCAAACGAGATTGGGCTTGTTTAGGGTGGTGTGACTGTACGTATTGCTTGCCTACTGACCTACATCTCTTATACATCTCAACACCAGCATTGATGGAAGCAGGAAGAAGAGAGAAAAAAAAACGAAAAAAAAAAAACCTACAGCACCTGGTATTCCCAGGTGGTCTCCCATCCAAGTACTAACCAGGCCCGACCCTGCTTAGCTTCCAAGATCAGACGAGATAGGGCTTGTTCAGGGTGGTGTGGCTGTAGGTATTGTTTGCCTACTGACCTACATCTCTTATACATCTCAACAGCAGCGTTGAAGGAAGCAGGAACAACAGAGAAAAAAAAACCTACAGGACCTTGTATTCCCAGGGGGTCTCCCATCCAAGTACTAACCAGGCCCAGCCCTGCTTAGCTTCCAAGATTAGGCTTGTTCAGGTTAATGTGACTGTAGGTATTGCTGGTGTACTGATCTACATCTCTTATACATCTCAACACCAGCATTGAAGGAAGCAGGAACAAGAGAGAAAAAAAAAACCTACAGCACCTGGTATTCCCAGGTGGTCTCCCATCCAAGCACTAATCAGGCCCGGCCCTTCTTAGCTTCCAAGATCAGATGAGATTGGGCATGTTCAGGGTGGTATAATGTAGGTATTGCTTGCCTACTGACCTACATCTCAACACTAGCATTGAAGGAAGTAGGAACAAGAGAGAAAAAAAAACGAAAAAAACAAAAACCTACAGCATATGGTATTCCCAGGTGGTCTCCCATCCAAGTACTAACCAGGCCCAGCCCTGCTTAACTTCCAAGATCTGACAAGATTGGGCTTGTTCAGGGTTGTGTGGCTGTAGGTATTGCTTCCATACTGACCTACATCTCTTATACATTTTAATACCAGCATTGAAGGAAGCAGGAACAAGAGAGAAAAAAAAAAACCTACAGCACCTGGTATTCCCAGGTGGTCTCCCATCCAAGTACTAATCAGGCTTGGCCCTGCTTAGCTTCCAAGAGCAGATGAGATTGGGCATGTTCAGGGTGGTTTACTGTAGGTATTGCTTGCCTACTGACCTACATCTCTTATACATCTCAACACCAGCATTGAAGGAAGCAGGAACAAGAGAGAAAAACAAACAAAAAAAAAAAAACCTACAGCACCTGGTATTCCCAGGTGGTCTCCCTTCCAAGTACTAACCAGGCCTGGCCCTGCTTAGCTTCCAAGATCAGATGAGATTGGGCTTTTTCAGGGTGGTGCAGCTGTAGGTATTGGTTGGTTGCTTGCTTACTGACCTACATCTCTTATACATCTCAACACCAGCATTAAAGGAAGCAGGAACAAGAGAGAAAAACAAACAAAAAAAACAAAACCTACAGCACCTGGTATTCCCAGGTGGTCTACCATCCAAGTACTAACCAGGCCCGGCTTGCTTAGTTTCTAAAATCAGATGAGATTGGGCTTGTTCAGGGTGGGGAGGCTGTAGGTATTGCTTGCCTACTGACCTACATCTCAACACCAGCATTGAAGGAAGAAGGAACAAGAGAGAAAAAAAAATGGAAAAAAAAACCTACATCACCTGGTATTTCCAGGTGGTCTCCCATCCAAGTACAAACTAGGCCCGATGCTGCTTAGCTTCCAAGATCTGACGATATAGGGCTTGTTCAGGGTGGTGTGGCTGTATGTATTACTTGCTTACTGACCTACATCTCTTATACATCTCAACACCAGCATTGAAGGAAGCAGGAACAACAGAGAAAAAAAAAACGTACAGCACCTTGTATTCCCAGGTGGTCTCCCATCCAAGTACTAACCAGGCTCTGCCCTGCTTAGCTTCCAAGATCAGATGAGATTGGGCTTTTTCAGGGTGGTGTGGCTGTAGGTATTGCTTGCTTGCTTACTTACTGACCTACATCTCTTATACATCTCAACACCAGCATTGAAGGAAGCAGGAACAACAGAGAAAAAAAAAACCTACAGCACCTTGTATTCCCAGGTGGTCTCCCATCCAAGTACTAACCAGGCCCGGCCTTGCATATCATCCAAGATCTGATGAGATTGGGCTTTTTACAGGTGGTGTGGCTGTAGGTATTGCTTGCCTACTGACCTACATCTCAACACTAGCATTGAAGGAAGCAGGAACAAGAGAGAAAAAAAAACGAAAAAAAAAAACAACCTACAGGACCCTGGTATTCCAAGGTGGTCTCCCATCCAAGTACTAACGAGGCCCGGCCCTGCTTAGCTTCCAAGATCAGATGATATTGGGCTTATTCAGGGTGGTGTGGCTGTAGGTATTGCTTGCTTACTGACCTACATCTCTTATACATCTCAACACCAGCATTGAAGGAAGCAGGAACAAGAGAGAAAAAAAAAACCTACAGCACCTTGTATTCCCAGGTGGTCTCCCATCCAAGTACTAACCAGGCCCGACGCTGCTTAGCTTCCAAGATCAGATGAGATAGGGCTTGTTCAGGATGGTGTGGCTGTAGATATTGTTTGCCTACTGACCTACATCTCTTATAGATCTCAACACCAGCATTGCAGGAAGCAGGAACAACAGAGAAAAAAAAAAACCTACAGCACCTTGTATTCCCAGGTGGTCTCCCAGCCAAGTACTAACCAGGGCCGGCCCTGCTTAGCTTCCAAGATCAGACGAGATTGGGCTTTTTCAGGGTGGTGTGGCTGTATGTATTGCTTGTTTACTGACCTACATCTCTTATACATCTCAACAGCAGCATTGAAGGAAGCAGGAACAACAGAGAAAAAAAAAACTTACAGGACCTTGTATTCCCAGGTGGTCTCCCATTTAAATACTAACCAGGCCCAGCCCTGCTTAGCTTCCAAGATCAGGCTTGTTCAGGTTGGTGTGACTGTATGTATTGCTTGCGTAATGACCTACATCGCTTATACATCTCAACAATAGCATTGAAGGAAGCAGGAACAAGAGAGAAAAAAAAAATGAAAAAAAAAAACCTACAGCACCTGGTATTCCCGGGTGGTCTCCCATCCAAGTACTAATCAGGCCCGGCCCTGCTTAGCTTCCAAGATCAGATGAGATTGGGCTTGTTCAGTGTGGTTTACTGTAGGTATTTCTTGCCTACTGACCTACATCTCAACACTAGCATTGAAGGAAGCAGGAACAAGAGAGAAAAAAAAACCCCAAAAAATAAACCTGCAGCATTTGGTATTCCCAGGTCGTCTCCCATCCAAGTACTAACCAAGTCCAGCCCTGCTTAGCTTCCAAGATCAGACAATATTGAGCTTGTGCAGGGTGGTGTGGTTGTAGGTATTGCTTGCCTACTGACCTACATCTCTTATACATTTCAATACCAGCATTGAAGGAACCAGGAACAAGAGAGAAAAAAAAAACAAAAAAAAAAAAAAACCTAAAGCACCAGGTATTCCTAGTTGTTCTACCATCCAAGTACTAATCAGGCCCGGCCCTGCTTAGCTTCCAAGATCAGATGAGATTGGGCATGTTCAGGGTGGTTTACTGTAGGTATTGCTTGCCTACTGACCTACATCTCTTATACATCTCAACAGCAGCATTGAAGGAAGCAGGAACAAGAGAGAAAAAAAATGAAAAAAAAAACCTATAGCACCTGGTATTCCCAGGTGGTCTCCCATCCAAGTACTAACCAGGCCCAGCACTGCTTAACTTTCAAGATCAGATGAGATTGGGTATGTTCAGGGTGGTGTGGCTGTAGGTATTGCTTGCCTACTGACCTACATCTCTTATACATCTCAACACCAGCATTGAAGGAAGCACGAACAAGAGAGAACAAAAAAACGAAAAAACGAAAAAACAAAAACCTACAGCACCTGGTATTCCCCGGTGGACTCCCATCCAAGTACTAACCAAGCTCAGCCTGCTTAGCTTCCAAGATCAGACGAGATTGGGCTTGTTCAGGGTGGTGTGGCTGTAGGTATTGTTTGCATACTGACCTACATCTCAACACCAGCATTGAAGGAAGCAGGAACAAGAGAGAAAAAAAATTGAAAAGAAAAACCTACAGCACCTGGTATTCCCAGGTGGTCTCCCATCCAAGTACTAATCAGGCCAAGCCCTGCTTAGCTTTCAAGATCTGACGAGATTGGGCATGTTCAGGGTGGTTGACTGTAGGTATTGCTTGCCTACTGACCTACATCTTTTATACATCTCAACACCAGCATTGAAGGAAGCAGGAACAAGAGAGAAAAAAAAAACACCTACAGCACCTGGTATTCCCAGGTGGTCTCCCATCCAAGTACTAACCAGGCCCAGCCTGCTTAGTTTCCAAGATCAGACGAGGTTGGGCTTGTTCAGGGTGGTGTGGCTGTAGGTATTGCTTGCCTACTGACCTACATCTCAACACTAGCATTGAAGGAAGCAGGAACAAGAGAGAAAAAAAAACGAAAAAAAAAAAACCTACAGCACCTGGTATTCCCAGGTGGTCTCCCTTCCAAATATTACCCAGGCCCTGCCCTGTTTAGCTTCCAAGATCAGACGAGATTGGGCTTGTTCAGTGTGGTGTGGCTGTAGGTATTGCTTGCCTACTGACCTACATCTCTTATACATCTCAACACCAGCATTGAAGGAAGCAGGAACAAGAGAGAAAAAAAACCTACAGTACCTGGTATTCCCAGGTGGTCTCCCATCCAGATATTAACCAGGCCCTGCCCTGCTTAGCTTCCAAGATCAGACGAGATTGGGCTTGTTCAGTGTGGTGTTGCTGTAGGCATTGCTTGTCTACTGACCTACATTTCTTATACATCTCAACACCAGCATTGAAGGAAGCAGAAACAAGAGAGAAAAAAAAACCTACAGCATATGGTATTCCCAGGTGGTCTCCCATCCAAGTACTAACCAAGCCCAGCCCTGCTTATCTTCCAAGATCAGACGAGATTGGGATTGTTCAGGGTGGTGCGGCTGTAGGTATTTCTTGCCTACTGACCTACATCTCTTATACATCTCAACACCAGCATTGAAGGAAGCAGAAAAAAAAATGAAAAAAAAAAACCTACAGCACCTGGTATTCCCAGGTGGTCTCCCATCCAAGTACTAATCAGGCCCGGCCCTGCTTAGCTTCCAAGATCAGATGAGATTGGGCATGTTCAGGGTGGTTTACTGTAGGTATTGCTTGCCTACTGACCTACATCTCTTATACATCTCAACAGCAGCATTGAAGGAAGCAGGAACAAGAGAGAAAAAAAATGAAAAAAAAAACCTATAGCACCTGGTATTCCCAGGTGGTCTCCCATCCAAGTACTAACCAGGCCCAGCACTTCTTAACTTTCAAGATCAGATGAGATTGGGTATGTTCAGGGTGGTGTGGCTGTAAGTATTGCTTGCCTACTGACCTACATCTCTTATACATCTCAACACCAGCATTGAAGGAAGCACGAACAAGAGAGAACAAAAAAACGAAAAAACGAAAAAACAAAAACCTACAGCACCTGGTATTCCCCGGTGGACTCCCATCCAAGTACTAACCAAGCTCAGCCTGCTTAGCTTCCAAGATCAGACGAGATTGGGCTTGTTCAGGGTGGTGTGGCTGTAGGTATTGTTTGCCTACTGACCTACATCTCAACACCAGCATTGAAGGAAGCAGGAACAAGAGAGAAAAAAAATTGAAAAGAAAAACCTACAGCACCTGGTATTCCCAGGTGGTCTCCCATCCAAGTACTAACCAGGCCTGGCGCTGCTTATCTTCCAAGATCAGATGAGATTGGGCTTTTTCAGTGTAGTGTGGCTGTAGGTATTGCTTGCTTACTTACTGACCTACATCTCTTATACATCTCAACACCAGCATTGAAGGAAGCAGGAACAAGAGAGAAAAAAAAACGAAAAAAAAACCCTACATCACCTGGTGTTCCCAGGTGGTCTCCCATCCAAGTACTAACCAGCAGCAACCCTGCTTAGCTTCCAAGATCAGATTAGATAGGGCTTGTTCAGGGTGGTGTTGCTGTACATATTACTTGCTTACTGACCTACATCTCTTATACATCCCAACACCAGCATTGAAGGAAGCAGGAACAAGAGAGAAAAAAAAAACCCACAGCACCTTGTATTCCCAGGTGGTCTCCCATCCAAGTACTAACCAGGCCTGGCCCTGCTTATCTTCCAAGATCAGATGAGATTGGGCTTTTTCAGCGTAGTGTGGCTGTAGGTAGTGCTTGTTTACTTACTGATCCTACATCTCTTATAGATCTCAACACCAGCATTGAAGGAAGCAGGAACAACAGAGAAAAAAAAACACCTACAGCACCTGGTATTCCCAAGTGGTCTCCCATCTAAGTAGTAACAAGGCCTGGCCCTGCATAGCTTCCAAGATCAGACGAGATTGGGCTTGTTCAGGTTTGTGTGGCTGTTGGTATTGTTTGCTTACTGACCTACATCTCTTATACATCTCAACACCAGCATTGAAGGAAGCAGGAACAAGAGAGAAAAAAAAACCGAAAAAAAAAAACCTACAGCACCTGCTATTCCCAGGTGGACTCCCATCCAAGTACTAACCAGGCCCAGCCCTGCTTAGCTTCCAAAATCAAACGAGATTGGGCTTGTTTAGGGTGGTGTGACTGTACGTATTGCTTGCCTACTGACCTACATCTCTTATACATCTCAACACCAGCATTGATGGAAGCAGGAAGAAGAGAGAAAAAAAAACGAAAAAAAAAAAAACCTACAGCACCTGGTATTCCCAGGTGGTCTCCCATCCAAGTACTAACCAGGCCCGACCCTGCTTAGCTTCCAAGATCAGACGAGATAGGGCTTGTTCAGGGTGGTGTGGCTGTAGGTATTGTTTGCCTACTGACCTACATCTCTTATACATCTCAACAGCAGCGTTGAAGGAAGCAGGAACAACAGAGAAAAAAAAACCTACAGGACCTTGTATTCCCAGGGGGTCTCCCATCCAAGTACTAACCAGGCCCAGCCCTGCTTAGCTTCCAAGATTAGGCTTGTTCAGGTTAATGTGACTGTAGGTATTGCTGGTGTACTGATCTACATCTCTTATACATCTCAACACCAGCATTGAAGGAAGCAGGAACAAGAGAGAAAAAAAAAACCTACAGCACCTGGTATTCCCAGGTGGTCTCCCATCCAAGCACTAATCAGGCCCGGCCCTTCTTAGCTTCCAAGATCAGATGAGATTGGGCATGTTCAGGGTGGTATAATGTAGGTATTGCTTGCCTACTGACCTACATCTCAACACTAGCATTGAAGGAAGTAGGAACAAGAGAGAAAAAAAAACGAAAAAAACAAAAACCTACAGCATATGGTATTCCCAGGTGGTCTCCCATCCAAGTACTAACCAGGCCCAGCCCTGCTTAACTTCCAAGATCTGACAAGATTGGGCTTGTTCAGGGTTGTGTGGCTGTAGGTATTGCTTCCATACTGACCTACATCTCTTATACATTTTAATACCAGCATTGAAGGAAGCAGGAACAAGAGAGAAAAAAAAAAACCTACAGCACCTGGTATTCCCAGGTGGTCTCCCATCCAAGTACTAATCAGGCTTGGCCCTGCTTAGCTTCCAAGAGCAGATGAGATTGGGCATGTTCAGGGTGGTTTACTGTAGGTATTGCTTGCCTACTGACCTACATCTCTTATACATCTCAACACCAGCATTGAAGGAAGCAGGAACAAGAGAGAAAAACAAACAAAAAAAAAAAAACCTACAGCACCTGGTATTCCCAGGTGGTCTCCCTTCCAAGTACTAACCAGGCCTGGCCCTGCTTAGCTTCCAAGATCAGATGAGATTGGGCTTTTTCAGGGTGGTGCAGCTGTAGGTATTGGTTGGTTGCTTGCTTACTGACCTACATCTCTTATACATCTCAACACCAGCATTAAAGGAAGCAGGAACAAGAGAGAAAAACAAACAAAAAAAACAAAACCTACAGCACCTGGTATTCCCAGGTGGTCTACCATCCAAGTACTAACCAGGCCCGGCTTGCTTAGTTTCTAAAATCAGATGAGATTGGGCTTGTTCAGGGTGGGGAGGCTGTAGGTATTGCTTGCCTACTGACCTACATCTCAACACCAGCATTGAAGGAAGAAGGAACAAGAGAGAAAAAAAAATGGAAAAAAAAACCTACATCACCTGGTATTTCCAGGTGGTCTCCCATCCAAGTACAAACCAGGCCCGATGCTGCTTAGCTTCCAAGATCTGACGATATAGGGCTTGTTCAGGGTGGTGTGGCTGTATGTATTACTTGCTTACTGACCTACATCTCTTATACATCTCAACACCAGCATTGAAGGAAGCAGGAACAACAGAGAAAAAAAAAACGTACAGCACCTTGTATTCCCAGGTGGTCTCCCATCCAAGTACTAACCAGGCTCTGCCCTGCTTAGCTTCCAAGATCAGATGAGATTGGGCTTTTTCAGGGTGGTGTGGCTGTAGGTATTGCTTGCTTGCTTACTTACTGACCTACATCTCTTATACATCTCAACACCAGCATTGAAGGAAGCAGGAACAACAGAGAAAAAAAAAACCTACAGCACCTTGTATTCCCAGGTGGTCTCCCATCCAAGTACTAACCAGGCCCGGCCTTGCATATCATCCAAGATCTGATGAGATTGGGCTTTTTACAGGTGGTGTGGCTGTAGGTATTGCTTGCCTACTGACCTACATCTCAACACTAGCATTGAAGGAAGCAGGAACAAGAGAGAAAAAAAAACGAAAAAAAAAAACAACCTACAGGACCCTGGTATTCCAAGGTGGTCTCCCATCCAAGTACTAACGAGGCCCGGCCCTGCTTAGCTTCCAAGATCAGATGATATTGGGCTTATTCAGGGTGGTGTGGCTGTAGGTATTGCTTGCTTACTGACCTACATCTCTTATACATCTCAACACCAGCATTGAAGGAAGCAGGAACAAGAGAGAAAAAAAAAACCTACAGCACCTTGTATTCCCAGGTGGTCTCCCATCCAAGTACTAACCAGGCCCGACGCTGCTTAGCTTCCAAGATCAGATGAGATAGGGCTTGTTCAGGATGGTGTGGCTGTAGATATTGTTTGCCTACTGACCTACATCTCTTATAGATCTCAACACCAGCATTGCAGGAAGCAGGAACAACAGAGAAAAAAAAAACCTACAGCACCTTGTATTCCCAGGTGGTCTCCCAGCCAAGTACTAACCAGGGCCGGCCCTGCTTAGCTTCCAAGATCAGACGAGATTGGGCTTTTTCAGGGTGGTGTGGCTGTATGTATTGCTTGTTTACTGACCTACATCTCTTATACATCTCAACAGCAGCATTGAAGGAAGCAGGAACAACAGAGAAAAAAAAAACTTACAGGACCTTGTATTCCCAGGTGGTCTCCCATTTAAATACTAACCAGGCCCAGCCCTGCTTAGCTTCCAAGATCAGGCTTGTTCAGGTTGGTGTGACTGTATGTATTGCTTGCGTAATGACCTACATCGCTTATACATCTCAACAATAGCATTGAAGGAAGCAGGAACAAGAGAGAAAAAAAAAATGAAAAAAAAAAACCTACAGCACCTGGTATTCCCGGGTGGTCTCCCATCCAAGTACTAATCAGGCCCGGCCCTGCTTAGCTTCCAAGATCAGATGAGATTGGGCTTGTTCAGTGTGGTTTACTGTAGGTATTTCTTGCCTACTGACCTACATCTCAACACTAGCATTGAAGGAAGCAGGAACAAGAGAGAAAAAAAAACCCCAAAAAATAAACCTGCAGCATTTGGTATTCCCAGGTCGTCTCCCATCCAAGTACTAACCAAGTCCAGCCCTGCTTAGCTTCCAAGATCAGACAATATTGAGCTTGTGCAGGGTGGTGTGGTTGTAGGTATTGCTTGCCTACTGACCTACATCTCTTATACATTTCAATACCAGCATTGAAGGAACCAGGAACAAGAGAGAAAAAAAAAACAAAAAAAAAAAAAAAACCTAAAGCACCAGGTATTCCTAGTTGTTCTACCATCCAAGTACTAATCAGGCCCGGCCCTGCTTAGCTTCCAAGATCAGATGAGATTGGGCATGTTCAGGGTGGTTTACTGTAGGTATTGCTTGCCTACTGACCTACATCTCTTATACATCTCAACAGCAGCATTGAAGGAAGCAGGAACAAGAGAGAAAAAAAATGAAAAAAAAAACCTATAGCACCTGGTATTCCCAGGTGGTCTCCCATCCAAGTACTAACCAGGCCCAGCACTGCTTAACTTTCAAGATCAGATGAGATTGGGTATGTTCAGGGTGGTGTGGCTGTAGGTATTGCTTGCCTACTGACCTACATCTCTTATACATCTCAACACCAGCATTGAAGGAAGCACGAACAAGAGAGAACAAAAAAACGAAAAAACGAAAAAACAAAAACCTACAGCACCTGGTATTCCCCGGTGGACTCCCATCCAAGTACTAACCAAGCTCAGCCTGCTTAGCTTCCAAGATCAGACGAGATTGGGCTTGTTCAGGGTGGTGTGGCTGTAGGTATTGTTTGCATACTGACCTACATCTCAACACCAGCATTGAAGGAAGCAGGAACAAGAGAGAAAAAAAATTGAAAAGAAAAACCTACAGCACCTGGTATTCCCAGGTGGTCTCCCATCCAAGTACTAATCAGGCCAAGCCCTGCTTAGCTTTCAAGATCTGACGAGATTGGGCATGTTCAGGGTGGTTGACTGTAGGTATTGCTTGCCTACTGACCTACATCTTTTATACATCTCAACACCAGCATTGAAGGAAGCAGGAACAAGAGAGAAAAAAAAAACACCTACAGCACCTGGTATTCCCAGGTGGTCTCCCATCCAAGTACTAACCAGGCCCAGCCTGCTTAGTTTCCAAGATCAGACGAGGTTGGGCTTGTTCAGGGTGGTGTGGCTGTAGGTATTGCTTGCCTACTGACCTACATCTCAACACTAGCATTGAAGGAAGCAGGAACAAGAGAGAAAAAAAAACGAAAAAAAAAAAACCTACAGCACCTGGTATTCCCAGGTGGTCTCCCTTCCAAATATTACCCAGGCCCTGCCCTGTTTAGCTTCCAAGATCAGACGAGATTGGGCTTGTTCAGTGTGGTGTGGCTGTAGGTATTGCTTGCCTACTGACCTACATCTCTTATACATCTCAACACCAGCATTGAAGGAAGCAGGAACAAGAGAGAAAAAAAACCTACAGTACCTGGTATTCCCAGGTGGTCTCCCATCCAGATATTAACCAGGCCCTGCCCTGCTTAGCTTCCAAGATCAGACGAGATTGGGCTTGTTCAGTGTGGTGTTGCTGTAGGCATTGCTTGTCTACTGACCTACATTTCTTATACATCTCAACACCAGCATTGAAGGAAGCAGAAACAAGAGAGAAAAAAAAACCTACAGCATATGGTATTCCCAGGTGGTCTCCCATCCAAGTACTAACCAAGCCCAGCCCTGCTTATCTTCCAAGATCAGACGAGATTGGGATTGTTCAGGGTGGTGCGGCTGTAGGTATTTCTTGCCTACTGACCTACATCTCTTATACATCTCAACACCAGCATTGAAGGAAGCAGAAAAAAAAATGAAAAAAAAAAACCTACAGCACCTGGTATTCCCAGGTGGTCTCCCATCCAAGTACTAATCAGGCCCGGCCCTGCTTAGCTTCCAAGATCAGATGAGATTGGGCATGTTCAGGGTGGTTTACTGTAGGTATTGCTTGCCTACTGACCTACATCTCTTATACATCTCAACAGCAGCATTGAAGGAAGCAGGAACAAGAGAGAAAAAAAATGAAAAAAAAAACCTATAGCACCTGGTATTCCCAGGTGGTCTCCCATCCAAGTACTAACCAGGCCCAGCACTTCTTAACTTTCAAGATCAGATGAGATTGGGTATGTTCAGGGTGGTGTGGCTGTAAGTATTGCTTGCCTACTGACCTACATCTCTTATACATCTCAACACCAGCATTGAAGGAAGCACGAACAAGAGAGAACAAAAAAACGAAAAAACGAAAAAACAAAAACCTACAGCACCTGGTATTCCCCGGTGGACTCCCATCCAAGTACTAACCAAGCTCAGCCTGCTTAGCTTCCAAGATCAGATGAGATTGGGCTTGTTCAGGGTGGTGTGGCTGTAGGTATTGTTTGCCTACTGACCTACATCTCAACACCAGCATTGAAGGAAGCAGGAACAAGAGAGAAAAAAAATTGAAAAGAAAAACCTACAGCACCTGGTATTCCCAGGTGGTCTCCCATCCAAGTACTAATCAGGCCCAGCCCTGCTTAGCTTTCAAGATCTGATGAGACTGGGCAGGTTCAGGGTGGTTGACTGTAGGTATTGCTTGCCTACTGACCTACATCTTTTATACATCTCAACACCAGCATTGAAGGAAGCAGTAACAAGAGAGAAAAAAAAAACACCTACAGCACCTGGTATTCCCAGGTGGTCTCCCATCCAAGTACTAACCAGGCCCAGCCTGCTTAGTTTCCAAGATCAGATGAGGTTGGGCTTGTTCAGGGTGGTGTGGCTGTAGGTATTGCTTGCCTACTGACCTACATCTCAACACTAGCATTGAAGGAAGCAGGAACAAGAGAGAAAAAAAACCGAAAAAAAAAAAACCTACAGCACCTGGTATTCCCAGGTGGTCTCCCTTCCAAATATTACCCAGGCCCTGCTCTGCTTAGCTTCCAAGATCAGACGAGATTGGGCTTGTTCAGCGTCGTGTGGCTGTAGGTATTGTTTGCCTACTGACCTACATCTCTTATACATCTCAACACCAGCATTGAAGGAAGCAGGAACAAGAGAGAAAAAAAAACCTACAGTACCTGGTATTCCCAGGTGGTCTCCCATCCAAATATTAACCAGGCCCTGCCCTGCTTAGCTTCCAAGATCAGACGAGATTGGGCTTGTTCAGTGTGGTGTGGCTGTAGGTATTGCTTGTCTACTGACCTACATCTCTTATACATCTCAACACCAGCATTGAAGGAAGCAGAAACAGGAGTGAAAAAAAAACCTACAGCATATGGTATTCCCAGTTGGTCTCCCATCCAAGTACTAACCAAGCCCAGCCCTGCTTATCTTCCAAGATCAGACGAGATTGGGATTGTTCAGGGTGGTGTGGCTGTAGGTATTTCTTGCCTACTGACCTACATCTCTTATACATCTCAACACCAGCATTGAAGGAAGCAGAAAAAAAAATGAAAAAAAAAAAACCTACAGCACCTGGTATTCCCAGGTGGTCTCCCATCCAAGTACTAACCAGGCCTGGCCCTGCTTAGCTTCCAAGATCAGGTGAGATTGGGAATGTTCAGGGTGGTTTACTGTAGGTATTGCTTGCATACTGACCTACATCTCCTGTCCTTTCTCTTTACTTTAAACTTAGGACCTTAAACACTGATTTCCTGTGAGTGATACACTGGAACCATTATTATACAACCCAAACACTGGAGCTTGTGAAATAGAAAGATTTGCTGCTCTAGGATTGTTGCATGCAATCCAAGTCTATTTTATCTGTATCTGTCAGCATTGAAGGAAGCAGGAACAAGAGAGAAAAAAAAACGAAAAAAAAAAAACCTTCATCACCTGGTATTCCCAGGTGGACTCCCATGCAAGTACTAACCAGGCCCAGCTTGCTTAGCTTCCAAGATCAGATAAGGTTGGGCTCGTTCAGGGTGGTGTGGCTGTAGGTATTGCTTGCCTACTGACCTACCTCTCAACACTAGCATTGAAGGAAGCAGGAACAAGAGAGAAAAAAAAAAGAAAAAAAAACCTACAGCACCTGGTATTCCCAGGTGGTCCCCCTTCCAAATATTAACCGGGCCCTGTCCTTCTTAACTTCCAAGATCAGACGAGATTGGGCTTGTTCAGCGTGGTGTGGCTGTAGGTATTGCTTGCTTACTGCCCTACATCTCTTATACATCTCAACACCAGCATTGAAGGAAGCAGGAACAAGAGAGAAAAAAACACGAAAAAAAAAAAACTTACAGGACCCGAGTATTCCAAGGTTGTCTCCCATCCAAATACTAAGCAGGCCCGGCCATGCTTAGCTTCCAAGATCAGATGATATTGGGCTTATTCAGGGTGGTGACCTACATCTCTTATACATCTCAACACCAGCATTGATGGAAGCAGGAACAGATGATATTGGGCTTTTTCAGGGTGGTGACCTACATCTCTTATACATCTCAACACCAGCATTGAAGGAAGCACGAACAAGAGAGAACAAAAAAACGAAAAAAAAAAACCTACAGCACCTGGTATTCCCAGGTGGACTCCCATGCAAGTACTAACCAAGCTAAGCCTGCTTAGCTTCCAAGATCAGACGAGATTGGGCTTGTTCAGGGTGGTGTGGCTGCAGGTATTTTTTGCCTACTGACCTACATCTCAACACCAGCATTGAAGGAAGCAGGAACAAGAGAGAAAAAAAATTGAAAAAAAAAACCTACAGCACCTGGTATTCCCAGGTGGTCTCCCATCCAAGTACTAATCAGGCCCAGCCCTGCTTAGCTTCCAAGAACCAATGAGATTGGGCATGTTCAGGGTGCTTGACTGTAGGTATTGCTTGCCTACTGACCTACATCTTTTATACATCTCAACACCAGCATTGAAGGAAGCAGGAACAAGAGAGAAAAAAAACGAAAAAAAACAAACCTACAGCACCTGGTATTCCCAGGTGGTCTCCCATCCAAGTACTAACCAGGCCCAGCCTGCTTAACTTCCAAGATCAGATGAGGTTGGGCTCGTTCAGGGTGGTGTGGCTGTAGGTATTGCTTGCCTACTGACCTACATCTCAACACTAGCATTGAAGGAAGCAGGAACAAGAGAGAAAAAAAAACGAAAAAAAAACCTACAGCACCTGGTATTCCCAGGTGGTCTCCCTTCCAAATATTAACCAGGCCCTGGCCTGCTTAACTTCCAAGATCAGATGAGATTTGGCTTGTTCAGCGTGGTGTGGCTGTAGGTATTGCTTGCTTACTGCCCTACATCTCTTATACATCTCAACACCAGCATTGAAGGAAGCAGGAACAAGAGAGAAAAAGAACCGAAAAAAAAAAAACCTACAGGACCCGGGTATTCCAAGTTGGTCTCCCATCCAAGTACTAACCAGGCCCGACCCTGCTTAGCTTCCAAGATCAGATGATATTGGGCTTATTCAGGGTGGTGACCTACATCTCTTATACATCTCTACACCAGCATTGATGGAAGCAGGAACAGATGATATTGGGCTTATTCAGGGTGGTGACCTACATCTCTTATTAATCTCAACACCAGCATTGATGGAAGCAGGAACAAGAGAGAAAAAAACCCGAAAAAAAACAAACCTACAACACCTGGTATTCCCAGGTGCTCTCCCATCCAAGTACTAACAAGGCCTGGCCCTGCTAAGCTTCCAAAATCAGATGAGATTGGGCTTATTCAGGGTGGAGTTGCTGTAGCTATTGCTTGCCTACTGACCTACATCTCTTATACATCTCAACACCAGCATTGAAGGAAGCAGGAACAAGAGAGAAAAAAAAACATAAAAAAATAAACCTACAGCACCTGGTATTCCCAGGTGGTCTCCCATCCAAGTACTAACCAGGCCCGGCCTGTTTAGCTTCAAAGATCAGACGAGATTGGGCTTGTTCAGGGTGGTGTTGCTGTAGGTATTGTTTGCTTGCTGCCCTACATCTCTTATACATCTCAACACCAGCATTGAAGGAAGCAGGAACAACAGAGAGAAAAAAAAATGAAAAAAAAACAAAAATCTACAGCACCTGGTATTTCCAGGTGGTCTCCCAACCAAGTACTAACCAGGCCCTGACCTACTTAGTTTCCAAGATCAGACGAGATTGGGCTTGTTCAGCGTGGTGTGGCTGTAGGTATTGCTTGCCTACTGACCTACATCTCTTATACATCTCAACACCAGCATTGAAGGAAGCAGGAACAAGAGAGAAAGAAAACCCCTACAGCACCTGGTATTCCCAGGTGGTCTCCCATCCAAATATTAACCAGGCCCTGCCCTGCTTAGCTTCCAAGATCAGATGAGATTGGGCTTGTTCAGTGTGGTGTGGCTGTAGGTATTGCTTGCCTACTGACCTACCTCTCTTATACATCTCAACAAGAGCATTGAAGGAAGCAGAAACAAGAGAGAAAAAAAAACCTACAGCACCTGGTATTTGCAGGTGGTCTCCCATCCAAGTACTAACTAGGCCCAGCCTGCTTAGCTTCCAAGATCAGATGAGATTGGGCATGTTCAGGGTGGTTGACTGTAGGTATTGCTTGTTTACTGACCTACATCTCTTATACATCTAAACACCGGCATTGAAGGAAGCAGAAACAAGAGAGAAAAAAACCTACAGCACCTGGTATTCCCAGGTTGTCTCCCATCCAAGTACTAACCAGGCCTGGCCTGCTTAGCTTTTAATATCAGATGAGATTGGGCTTTTTCAGGGTGGTGTGGATGTAGGTATTGCTTGCCTACTGACCTACATCTCTTATACATCTCAACACCAGCATTGAAGAAAGCAGGAACAAGAGAGAAAAAAAACCAAAAAAATAAAACATACAGCACCTGGTATTCCCAGGTGGTCTCCAATCCAAGTACTAACCAGGCCTGACACTGCTTAGCTTCCAAGATCTGATGAGATAGGGCTTGTTCAGGGTGGTGTGGCTGTACGCATTACTTGCTTACTGACCTACATCTCTTATACATCCTAACACCAGCATTGAAGGAAGCAGGAACAACAGAGAAAAAAAAAACCTACAGCACCTTGTATTCCCAGGTGGTCTCCCATCCAAGTACTAACCAGGCTCGGCTCTGCTTAGCTTCCAAGACCAGACGAGATCGGGCTTGGCTTGTTCAGGTTGGTGCGGCTGTAGATATTCCTTGCTTTCTGACCTACATCTCTTATACATCTCAACACCAGCATTGAAGGAAGCAGGAACAAGAGAGAAAAAAAAATGGAAAAAAAAACCTACAGCACCTGGTATTCCCAGGTAGTCTCCCATCCAAGTACTAATCAGGCCCGGCCCTTCTTAGCTTCCAAGATCAGGTGAGATTGGGCATGTTCAGGGTGGTTGACTGTAGGTATTGCTTGCCTACTGACCTACATCTCAACACTAGCATTGAAGGAAGTAGGAACAAGAGAGAATAAAAAATGAAAAAAAAAAACAAACCTACAGCATATGGTATTCCCAGGTGGTCTCCCATCCAAGTACTAACCAGGCCCAGCCCTGCTTAACTTCCAAGATCAGACAAGATTGGGCTTGTTCAGGGTGGTGTGGCTGTAGGTATTGCTTCCCTACTGACCTACATCTCTTATACATTTCAATACCAGCATTGAAGGAAGCAGGAACAAGAGAGAAAAAAAAACGAAAAAAAAAACAACCTACAGCACCTGGTATTCCCAGGTGGTCTCCCATCCAAGTACTAATCAGGCCCGGCCCTGCTTAGCTTCCAAGATCAGAGGAGATTGGGCATGTTCAGGGTGGTTTACTGTAGGTATTGCTTGCCTACTGACCTACATCCCTTATACATCTCAACACCAGCATTGAAGGAAGCAGAAACAAGAGAGAAACAAAAACGAAAAAACAAAACCTACAGCACCTGGTATTCCTAGTTGTTCTACCATCCAAGTACTAATCAGGCCCGGCCCTGCTTAGCTTCCAAGATCAGATGAGATTGGGCTTGTTCAGTGTGGTGTGGCTGTAGGTATTGCTTGCCTACTGACCTACATCTCTTATACATCTCAACCCCAGCATTGAAGGAAGCAGAAACAAGAGAGAAAAAAAAACCTACAGCACCAGATATTCCCAGGTGGTCTCCCATCCAAGTACTAACCAGGCTCAGCCTGCTTAGCGTCCAAGATCAGATGAGATTGGGCATGTTCAGGGTGG
Organism: Mixophyes australis; assembly: GCA_036250195.1. NCBI lineage: Eukaryota > Metazoa > Chordata > Amphibia > Anura > Limnodynastidae > Mixophyes > Mixophyes australis. The sequence goes on from JAVHZZ010000133.1 coordinate 42,693, forward strand.
TTGACTGTAGGTATTGCTTGTTTACTGACCTACATCTCTTCTACATCTAAACACCGGCATTGAAGGAAGCAGAAACAAGAGAGAAAAAAACCCATAAAAAAACCTACAGCACCTGGTATTCCCAGGTGGTCTCCCATCCAAGTACTAACCAGGCCTGGCGTGCTTAGCTTTTAATATCAGACAAGATTGGGCTTGTTCAGGGTGGTGTGGCTGTAGGTATTGCTTGCCTACTGACCTACATCTCTTATACATCCGAACACCAGCATTGAAGGAAGCAGGAACAAGAGAGAAAAAAAAATGAAAAAAAAAAAACCTGCATCACCTGGTATTCCCAAATGGTCTCCCATCCAAGTACTAACCAGGCTCAGCCTGCTTAGCTTCCAAGATCAGAACAGATTGGGCTTGTTCAGGGTGGTGTGGCTGTAGGTATTGCTTGCCTACTGACCTACATCTCTTATACATGTCAACACCAGCATTGAAGGAAGCAGGAACAAGAGAGAAAAAAAAATGGAAAAAAAAACCTACAGCACCTGGTATTCCCAGGTAGTCTCCCATCCAAGTACTAATCAGGCCCGGCCCTTCTTAGCTTCCAAGATCAGGTGAGATTGGGCATGTTCAGGGTGGTTGACTGTAGGTATTGCTTGCCTACTGACCTACATCTCAACACTAGCATTGAAGGAAGTAGGAACAAGAGATAATAAAAAATGAAAAAAAAAAAAAACCTACAGCATATGGTATTCCCAGGTGGTCTCCCATCCAAGTACTAACCAGGCCCAGCCCTGCTTAACTTCCAAGATCAGACAAGATTGGGCTTGTTCAGGGTGGTGTGGCTGTACGCATTACTTGCTTACTGACCTACATCTCTTATACATCCTAACACCAGCATTGAAGGAAGCAGGAACAACAGAGAAAAAAAAAACCTACAGCACCTTGTATTCCCAGGTGGTCTCCCATCCAAGTACTAACCAGGCTCGGCTCTGCTTAGCTTCCAAGACCAGACGAGATTGGGCTTGGCTTGTTCAGGTTGGTGCGGCTGTAGATATTCCTTGCTTTCTGACCTACATCTCTTATACATCTCAACACCAGCATTGAAGGAAGCAGGAACAAGAGAGAAAAAAAAATGGAAAAAAAAACCTACAGCACCTGGTATTCCCAGGTAGTCTCCCATCCAAGTACTAATCAGGCCCGGCCCTTCTTAGCTTCCAAGATCAGGTGAGATTGGGCATGTTCAGGGTGGTTGACTGTAGGTATTGCTTGCCTACTGACCTACATCTCAACACTAGCATTGAAGGAAGTAGGAACAAGAGAGAATAAAAAATGAAAAAAAAAAACAAACCTACAGCATATGGTATTCCCAGGTGGTCTCCCATCCAAGTACTAACCAGGCCCAGCCCTGCTTAACTTCCAAGATCAGACAAGATTGGGCTTGTTCAGGGTGGTGTGGCTGTAGGTATTGCTTCCCTACTGACCTACATCTCTTATACATTTCAATACCAGCATTGAAGGAAGCAGGAACAAGAGAGAAAAAAAAACGAAAAAAAAAACAACCTACAGCACCTGGTATTCCCAGGTGGTCTCCCATCCAAGTACTAATCAGGCCCGGCCTTGCTTAGCTTCCAAGATCAGATGAGATTGGGCATGTTCAGGGTGGTTTACTGTAGGTATTGCTTGCCTACTGACCTACATCCCTTATACATCTCAACACCAGCATTGAAGGAAGCAGAAACAAGAGAGAAACAAAAACGAAAAAACAAAACCTACAGCACCTGGTATTCCTAGTTGTTCTACCATCCAAGTACTAATCAGGCCCGGCCCTGCTTAGCTTCCAAGATCAGATGAGATTGGGCTTGTTCAGTGTGGTGTGGCTGTAGGTATTGCTTGCCTACTGACCTACATCTCTTATACATCTCAACCCCAGCATTGAAGGAAGCAGAAACAAGAGAGAAAAAAAAACCTACAGCACCAGATATTCCCAGGTGGTCTCCCATCCAAGTACTAACCAGGCTCAGCCTGCTTAGCGTCCAAGATCAGATGAGATTGGGCATGTTCAGGGTGGTTGACTGTAGGTATTGCTTGTTTACTGACCTACATCTCTTCTACATCTAAACACCGGCATTGAAGGAAGCAGAAACAAGAGAGAAAAAAACCCATAAAAAAACCTACAGCACCTGGTATTCCCAGGTGGTCTCCCATCCAAGTACTAACCAGGCCTGGCGTGCTTAGCTTTTAATATCAGACAAGATTGGGCTTGTTCAGGGTGGTGTGGCTGTAGGTATTGCTTGCCTACTGACCTACATCTCTTATACATCCGAACACCAGCATTGAAGGAAGCAGGAACAAGAGAGAAAAAAAAATGAAAAAAAAAAAACCTGCATCACCTGGTATTCCCAAATGGTCTCCCATCCAAGTACTAACCAGGCTCAGCCTGCTTAGCTTCCAAGATCAGAACAGATTGGGCTTGTTCAGGGTGGTGTGGCTGTAGGTATTGCTTGCCTACTGACCTACATCTCTTATACATGTCAACACCAGCATTGAAGGAAGCAGGAACAAGAGAGAAAAAAAAATGGAAAAAAAAACCTACAGCACCTGGTATTCCCAGGTAGTCTCCCATCCAAGTACTAATCAGGCCCGGCCCTTCTTAGCTTCCAAGATCAGGTGAGATTGGGCATGTTCAGGGTGGTTGACTGTAGGTATTGCTTGCCTACTGACCTACATCTCAACACTAGCATTGAAGGAAGTAGGAACAAGAGATAATAAAAAATGAAAAAAAAAAAAAACCTACAGCATATGGTATTCCCAGGTGGTCTCCCATCCAAGTACTAACCAGGCCCAGCCCTGCTTAACTTCCAAGATCAGACAAGATTGGGCTTGTTCAGGGTGGTGTGGCTGTAGGTATTGCTTCCCTACTGACCTACATCTCTTATACATTTCAATACCAGCATTGAAGGAAGCAGGAACAAGAGAGAAAAAAAAACGAAAAAAAAAACAACCTACAGCACCTGGTATTCCCAGGTGGTCTCCCATCCATGTACTAATCAGGCCCGGCCCTGCTTAGCTTCCAAGATCAGATGAGATTGGGCATGTTCAGGGTGGTTTACTGTAGGTATTGCTTGCCTACTGACCTACATCCCTTATACATCTCAACACCAGCATTGAAGGAAGCAGAAACAAGAGAGAAACAAAAACGAAAAAACAAAACCTACAGCACCTGGTATTCCTAGTTGTTCTACCATCCAAGTACTAATCAGGCCTGGCCCTGCTTAGCTTCCAAGATCAGATGAGATTGGGCTTGTTCAGTGTGGTGTGGCTGTAGGTATTGCTTGCCTACTGACCTACATCTCTTATACATCTCAACCCCAGCATTGAAGGAAGCAGAAACAAGAGAGAAAAAAAAACCTACAGCACCAGATATTCCCAGGTGGTCTCCCATCCAAGTACTAACCAGGCTCAGCCTGCTTAGCGTCCAAGATCAGATGAGATTGGGCATGTTCAGGGTGGTTGACTGTAGGTATTGCTTGTTTACTGACCTACATCTCTTCTACATCTAAACACCGGCATTGAAGGAAGCAGAAACAAGAGAGAAAAAAACCCATAAAAAAACCTACAGCACCTGGTATTCCCAGGTGGTCTCCCATCCAAGTACTAACCAGGCCTGGCGTGCTTAGCTTTTAATATCAGACAAGATTGGGCTTGTTCAGGGTGGTGTGGCTGTAGGTATTGCTTGCCTACTGACCTACATCTCTTATACATCCGAACACCAGCATTGAAGGAAGCAGGAACAAGAGAGAAAAAAAAATGAAAAAAAAAAAACCTGCATCACCTGGTATTCCCAAATGGTCTCCCATCCAAGTACTAACCAGGCTCAGCCTGCTTAGCTTCCAAGATCAGAACAGATTGGGCTTGTTCAGGGTGGTGTGGCTGTAGGTATTGCTTGCCTACTGACCTACATCTCTTATACATGTCAACACCAGCATTGAAGGAAGCAGGAACAAGAGAGAAAAAAAACCGAAAAAAAAAAACCTACAGCACCTGGTATTCCCAGGTGGTCTCCCATCCAAGTACTAACCAGGTTTAACCTGCTTAGCGTCCAAGATCAGATGAGATTGGGCATGTTCAGGGTGGTTGACTGTAGGTATTGCTTGTTTACTGACCTACATCTCTTCTACATCTAAACACCAGCATTGAAGGAAGCAGAAACAAGAGAGAAAAAAAAACATAAAAAAACCTACAGCACCTGGTATTCCCAGGTGGTCTCCCATCCAAGTACTAACCAGGCCAGGCCTGCTTAGCTTTTAAGATCAGACAAGATTGGGCTTGTTTAGGGTGGTGTGGCTGTAGGTATTGTTTGCCTACTGACCTACATCTCTTATACATCCGAACACCAGCATTGAAGGAAGCAGGAACAAGAGAGAAAAAAAAAAGAAAACAAAAACCTACATCACCTGGTATTCCCAGGTGGTTTCCCATGCAAGTACTAAATAGGCCGGCCCTGCTTAGCTTCCAAGTTTTGACATGATTGGGCTTGTTTAGGGTGGTGTGGCTGTAGGTATTGCTTGCCTACTGACCTACATCTCTTATACATCTCAACACCAGCATTGAAGGAAGCAGGAACAAGAGAGAAAAAAAAAAGAAAAAAAAACCTACATCACCTGGTATTCCCAGGTGGTTTCCCATCCAAGTACTAACCAGGCCCGGCCCTGCTTAGCTGCGAAAATCAGACAAAATTGGGCTTGTTCAGGGTGGTGTGACTATACGTATTGCTTGCCGACTGACTTACATCTCTTATACATCTCAACACCAGCATTGATGGAAGCAGGAACAAGAGAGAAAAAAAAACGAAAAAAAAAAACCTACAGCACCTGGAATTCCCAGGTGCTCTCCCATCCATGTACTAACAAGGCCTGGCCCTGCTAAGCTTCCAAAATCAGATGAGATTGGTCTTATTCAGGGTGGAGTTGCTGTAGGTATTGCTTGCCTACTGACCTACATCTCTTATACATGTCAACACCAGCATTGAAGGAAGCAGGAACAAGAGAGAAAAAAAAATGAAAAAAAAAAAACCTACATCACCTGGTATTCCCAGATGGTCTCCCATCCAAGTACTAACCAGGCTCAGCCTGCTTAGCTTCCAAGATCAGAACTGATTGGGCTTGTTCAGGGTGGTGTGGCTGTAGGTATTGCTTGCCTACTGACCTACATCTTTTATACATCTCAACACCAGCATTGAAGGAAGCAGGAACAACAGAGAAAAAAAAAACCTACAGCACCTTGTATTCCCAGGTGGTCTCCCATCCAAGTACTAACCAGGCCCAGCCCTGCTTAGCTTCCAAGATCAGACGAGATTGGGCTTGTTCAGGTTGGTGTGGCTGTAGGTATTGTTTGCTTACTGACCTACATCTCTTATTAATCTCAACACCAGCATTGAAGGAAGCAGGAACAAGAGAGAAAAAAAAACGAAAAAATAAAAACCTACAGCACCTGCTATTCCCAGGTGGTCTCCCATCCAAGTACTAACCAGGCCCGGCCCTGCTTAACATCCAAGATCAGACAAGATTGGGCTTTTTCAGGATGGTGTGGCTGTAGGTATTGCTTCCTTACTGACCTACATCTCTTATACATTTCAATACCAGCATTGAAGGAAGCAGGAACAAGAGAGAAAAAATTGAAGGAAGCAGGAACAAGAGAGAAAAAAAATGAAAAAAAAACCCTACAGCACCTGGTATTCCCAGGTGGTCTCCCATCCAAGTACTAACCAGGCCCAGCCCTGCTTAGCTTCCAAGATCAGATGATATTGGGCTTATTCAGGGTGGTGTGGCTGTAGGTATTGCTTGCTTACTGACCTACATCTCTTATACACTGACCTACATCTCTTATACATCTCAACACCAGCATTGATGGAAGCAGGAACAAGAGAGAAAAAAAACCGAAAAAAAACAACCTACAGCACCTGGTATTCCCAGGTGCTCTCCCATCCAAGTACTAACAAGGCCTGGCCCTGCTAAGCTTCCAAAATCAGATGAGATTGGGCTTATTCAGGGTGGAGTTGCTGTAGCTATTGCTTGCCTACTGACCTACATCTCTTATACATCTCAACACCAGCATTGAAGGAAGCAGGAACAAGAGGGAAAAAAAAATGAAAAAAAAAAAACCCTACAGCACCTGGTATTCCCAGGTAGTCTCCCATCCAAGTAATAATCAAGCCTGGCCCTGCTTAGCTTCCAAGATCAGATGAGATTGGGCTTGGCTTGTTCAGGTTGGTGCGGCTGTAGGTATTCTTTGCTTTCTGACCTACATCTCTTATACATCCTAACACCAGCATTGAAGGAAGCAGGAACAACAGAGAAAAAAAAAACCTACAGCACCTTGTATTCCCAGGTGGTCTCCCATCCAAGTACTAACCAGGCTCGGCTCTGCTTAGCTTCCAAGACCAGACGAGATTGGGCTTGGCTTGTTCAGGTTGGTGCGGCTGTAGGTATTCCTTGCTTTCTGACCTACATCTCTTATACATCTCAACACCAGCATTGAAGGAAGCAGGAACAAGAGAGAAAAAAAAAATGAAAAAAAAATCCTACAGCACCTGGTATTCCCAGGTGGTCTCCCATTCAAGTACTAACCAGGCCTGGCCCTCCTTAGCTTCCAAGATCAGACGAGATAGGGCTTGTTCAGGGTGGTGTGGCTGTATGTATTACTTGCTTACTGACCTACATCTCTTATACATCTCAACACCAGCATTGAAGGAAGCAGGAACAACAAAACCTACAGCACATTGTATTCCCAGGTGGTCTCCCATCCAAGTACTAACCAGGCCGGGCCCTGCTTAGCTTCCAAGATCAGATGAGATTGGGCTTTTTCAGAGTGGTGTGGCTGTAGGTATTGGTTGCTTGCTTACTGACCTACATCTCTTATACATCTCAACACCAGCAGTGAAGGAAGCAGGAACAACAGAGAAAAAAAAAACCTACAGCACCTTGTATTCCCAGGTGGTCTCCCATCCAAGTACTAACCAGCCCCAGCCCTGCTTAGCTTCCAAGGTCAGATGAGATTGGGCTTGTTTAGGGTGGTGTGGCTGTAGGTATTGCTTGCTTACTGCCCTACATCTCTTATACATCTCAACACCAGCATTGAAGCAAGCAGGAACAAGAGAGAAAAAAAAGCGTAAAAAAAAACCTACAGCACCTTGTATTCCCAGGTGGTCTATCATCCAAGTACTAACCAGCTGTGACCCTGCTTAGCTTCCAAGATCAGATGAGATAGGGCTTGTTCAGGGTGGTGTGGCTGTATGTATTACTTGTTTACTGACCTACATCT
>JAVHZZ010000133.1:52500-67500 GCA_036250195.1 Mixophyes australis
GTATTCCCAGGTGGTTTCCCACGCAAGTACTAAATAGGCCGGCCCTGCTTAGCTTCCAAGTTTTGACGAGATTGGGCTTGTTTAGGGTGGTGTGGCTGTAGGTATTGCTTGCCTACTGACCTACATCTCTTATACATCTCAACACCAGCATTGAAGGAAGCAGGAAGAAGAGAGAAAAAAAAAAGAAAAATAAACCTACAGCACCTGGTATTCCCAGGTGGTCTCCCTTCCAAATATTAACCAGACCAGGCCTGCTTAGCTTTTAAGATCAGACAAGATTGGGCTTGTTCAGGGTGGTGTGGCTGTAGGTATTGCTTGCCTACTGACCTACATCTCTTATACATCCGAACACCAGCATTGAAGGAAGCAGGAACAAGAGAGAAAAAAAAAAGAAAAAAAAACCTACATCACCTGGTATTCCCAGGTGGTTTCCCATGCAAGTACTAAATAGGCCGGCCCTGCTTAGCTTCCAAGTTTTGACGAGATTGGGCTTGTTTAGGGTGGTGTGGCTGTAGGTATTGCTTGCCTACTGACCTACATCTCTTATACATCTCAACACCAGCATTGAAGGAAGCAGGAAGAAGAGAGAAAAAAAAAAGAAAAAAAAACCTACATCACCTGGTATTCCCAGGTGGTCTCCCATCCAAGTACTAACCAGGCCCGGCCCTGCTTAGCTTCGAAAATCAGACGAAATTGGGCTTGTTCAGGGTGGTGTGACTATACGTATTGCTTGCCGACTGACTTACATCTCTTATACATCTCAACACCAGCATTGATGGAAGCAGGAACAAGAGAGAAAAAAAAACGAAAAAAAAAAACCTACAGCACCTGGAATTCCCAGGTGCTCTCCCATCCATGTACTAACAAGGCCTGGCCCTGCTAAGCTTCCAAAATCAGATGAGATTGGTCTTATTCAGGGTGGAGTTGCTGTAGGTATTGCTTGCCTACTGACCTACATCTCTTATACATGTCAACACCAGCATTGAAGGAAGCAGGAACAAGAGAGAAAAAAAAATGAAAAAAAAACCTACATCACCTGGTATTCCCAGATGGTCTCCCATCCAAGTACTAACCAGGCTCAGCCTGCTTAGCTTCCAAGATCAGAACTGATTGGGCTTGTTCAGGGTGGTGTGGCTGTAGGTATTGCTTGCCTACTGACCTACATCTTTTATACATCTCAACACCAGCATTGAAGGAAGCAGGAACAACAGAGAAAAAAAAAACCTACAGCACCTTGTATTCCCAGGTGGTCTCCCATCCAAGTACTAACCAGGCCCAGCCCTGCTTAGCTTCCAAGATCAGACGAGATTGGGCTTGTTCAGGTTGGTGTGGCTGTAGGTATTGTTTGTTTACTGACCTACATCTCTTATTAATCTCAACACCAGCATTGAAGGAAGCAGGAACAAGAGAGAAAAAAAAACGAAAAAAAAAACCTACAGCACCTGCTATTCCCAGGTGGTCTCCCATCCAAGTACTAACCAGGCCCAGCCCTGCTTAGCTTCCAAGATCAGATGATATTGGGCTTATTCAGGGTGGTGTGGCTGTAGGTATTGCTTGCTTACTGACCTACATCTCTTATACACTGACCTACATCTCTTATACATCTCAACACCAGCATTGATGGAAGCAGGAACAAGAGAGAAAAAAAAACGAAAAAAAACAACCTACAGCACCTGGTATTCCCAGGTGCTCTCCCATCCAAGTACTAACAAGGCCTGGCCCTGCTAAGCTTCCAAAATCAGATGAGATTGGGCTTATTCAGGGTGGAGTTGCTGTAGCTATTGCTTGCCTACTGACCTACATCTCTTATACATCTCAACACCAGCATTGAAGGAAGCAGGAACAAGAGGGAAAAAAAAATGAAAAAAAAAAACCCTACAGCACCTGGTATTCCCAGGTAGTCTCCCATCCAAGTAATAATCAAGCCCGGCCCTGCTTAGCTTCCAAGATCAGATGAGATTGGGCTTGGCTTGTTCAGGTTGGTGCAGCTGTAGGTATTCTTTGCTTTCTGACCTACATCTCTTATACATCCTAACACCAGCATTGAAGGAAGCAGGAACAACAGAGAAAAAAAAAACCTACAGCACCTTGTATTCCCAGGTGGTCTCCCATCCAAGTACTAACCAGGCTCGGCTCTGCTTAGCTTCCAAGACCAGACGAGATTGGGCTTGGCTTGTTCAGGTTGGTGCGGCTGTAGGTATTCCTTGCTTTCTGACCTACATCTCTTATACATCTCAAAACCAGCATTGAAGGAAGCAGGAACAAGAGAGAAAAAAAAAATGAAAAAAAAATCCTACAGCACCTGGTATTCCCAGGTGGTCTCCCATTCAAGTACTAACCAGGCCTGGCCCTCCTTAGCTTCCAAGATCAGATGAGATAGGGCTTGTTCAGGGTGGTGTGGCTGTATGTATTACTTGCTTACTGACCTACATCTCTTATACATCTCAACACCAGCATTGAAGGAAGCAGGAACAACAGAGAACAAAAAAACCTACAGCACCTTGTATTCCCAGGTGGTCTCCCATCCAAGTACTAACCAGGCCGGGCCCTGCTTAGCTTCCAAGATCAGATGAGATTGGGCTTTTTCAGGGTGGTGTGGCTGTAGGTATTGGTTGCTTGCTTACTGACCTACATCTCTTATACATCTCAACACCAGCATTGAAGGAAGCAGGAACAACAGAGAAAAAAAAAACCTACAGCACCTTGTATTCCCAGGTGGTCTCCCATCCAAGTACTAACCAGCCCCAGCCCTGCTTAGCTTCCAAGGTCAGATGAGATTGGGCTTGTTTAGGGTGGTGTGGCTGTAGGTATTGCTTGCTTACTGCCCTACATCTCTTATACATCTCAACCCCAGCATTGAAGGAAGCAGAAACAAGAGAGAAAAAAAAACCTACAGCACCAGATATTCCCAGGTGGTCTCCCATCCAAGTACTAACCAGGCTCAGCCTGCTTAGCGTCCAAGATCAGATGAGATTGGGCATGTTCACGGTGGTTGACTGTAGGTATTGCTTGTTTACTGACCTACATCTCTTCTACATCTAAACACCGGCATTGAAGGAAGCAGAAACAAGAGAGAAAAAAACCCATAAAAAAACCTACAGCACCTGGTATTCCCAGGTGGTCTCCCATCCAAGTACTAACCAGGCTTAACCTGCTTAGCGTCCAAGATCAGATGAGATTGGGCATGTTCAGGGTGGTTGACTGTAGGTATTGCTTGTTTACTGACCTACATCTCTTCTACATCTAAACACCGGCATTGAAGGAAGCAGAAACAAGAGAGAAAAAAAACCATAAAAAAACCTACAGCACCTGGTATTCCCAGGTGGTCTCCCATCCAAGTACTAACCAGGCCAGGCCTGCTTAGCTTTTAAGATCAGACAAGATTGGGCTTGTTCAGGGTGGTGTGGCTGTAGGTATTGCTTGCTTACTGACCTACATCTCTTATACATCCGAACACCAGCATTGAAGGAAGCAGGAACAAGAGAGAAAAAAAAAAGAAAAAAAAACCTACATCACCTGGTATTCCCAGGTGGTTTCCCACGCAAGTACTAAATAGGCCGGCCCTGCTTAGCTTCCAAGTTTTGACGAGATTGGGCTTGTTTAGGGTGGTGTGGCTGTAGGTATTGCTTGCCTACTGACCTACATCTCTTATACATCTCAACACCAGCATTGAAGGAAGCAGGAAGAAGAGAGAAAAAAAAAAGAAAAATAAACCTACAGCACCTGGTATTCCCAGGTGGTCTCCCTTCCAAATATTAACCAGGCCAGGCCTGCTTAGCTTTTAAGATCAGACAAGATTGGGCTTGTTCAGGGTGGTGTGGCTGTAGGTATTGCTTGCCTACTGACCTACATCTCTTATACATCCGAACACCAGCATTGAAGGAAGCAGGAACAAGAGAGAAAAAAAAAAGAAAAAAAAACCTACATCACCTGGTATTCCCAGGTGGTTTCCCATGCAAGTACTAAATAGGCCGGCCCTGCTTAGCTTCCAAGTTTTGACGAGATTGGGCTTGTTTAGGGTGGTGTGGCTGTAGGTATTGCTTGCCTACTGACCTACATCTCTTATACATCTCAACACCAGCATTGAAGGAAGCAGGAAGAAGAGAGAAAAAAAAAAGAAAAAAAAACCTACATCACCTGGTATTCCCAGGTGGTCTCCCATCCAAGTACTAACCAGGCCCGGCCCTGCTTAGCTTCGAAAATCAGACGAAATTGGGCTTGTTCAGGGTGGTGTGACTATACGTATTGCTTGCCGACTGACTTACATCTCTTATACATCTCAACACCAGCATTGATGGAAGCAGGAACAAGAGAGAAAAAAAAATGAAAAAAAAAAAAACCTACATCACCTGGTATTCCCAGATGGTCTCCCATCCAAGTACTAACCAGGCTCAGCCTGCTTAGCTTCCAAGATCAGAACTGATTGGGCTTGTTCAGGGTGGTGTGGCTGTAGGTATTGCTTGCCTACTGACCTACATCTTTTATACATCTCAACACCAGCATTGAAGGAAGCAGGAACAACAGAGAAAAAAAAAACCTACAGCACCTTGTATTCCCAGGTGGTCTCCCATCCAAGTACTAACCAGGCCCAGCCCTGCTTAGCTTCCAAGATCAGACGAGATTGGGCTTGTTCAGGTTGGTGTGGCTGTAGGTATTGTTTGTTTACTGACCTACATCTCTTATTAATCTCAACACCAGCATTGAAGGAAGCAGGAACAAGAGAGAAAAAAAAACGAAAAAAAAAAAACCTACAGCACCTGCTATTCCCAGGTGGTCTCCCATCCAAGTACTAACCAGGCCCGGCCCTGCTTAACATCCAAGATCAGACAAGATTGGGCTTTTTCAGGGTGGTGTGGCTGTAGGTATTGCTTTCTTACTGACCTACATCTCTTATACATTTCAATACCAGCATTGAAGGAAGCAGGAACAAGAGAGAAAAAATTGAAGGAAGCAGGAACAAGAGAGAAAAAAAAATGAAAAAAAAACCCTACAGAACCTGGTATTCCCAGGTGGTCTCCCATCCAAGTACTAACCAGGCCCAGCCCTGCTTAGCTTCCAAGATCAGATGATATTGGGCTTATTCAGGGTGGTGTGGCTGTAGGTATTGCTTGCTTACTGACCTACATCTCTTATACACTGACCTACATCTCTTATACATCTCAACACCAGCATTGATGGAAGCAGGAACAAGAGAGAAAAAAAACCGAAAAAAAACAACCTACAGCACCTGGTATTCCCAGGTGCTCTCCCATCCAAGTACTAACAAGGCCTGGCCCTGCTAAGCTTCCAAAATCAGATGAGATTGGGCTTATTCAGGGTGGAGTTGCTGTAGCTATTGCTTGCCTACTGACCTACATCTCTTATACATCTCAACACCAGCATTGAAGGAAGCAGGAACAAGAGGGAAAAAAAAATGAAAAAAAAAAACCCTACAGCACCTGGTATTCCCAGGTAGTCTCCCATCCAAGTAATAATCAAGCCCGGCCCTGCTTAGCTTCCAAGATCAGATGAGATTGGGCATGTTCAGGGTGGTTGACTGTAGATATTGTTTGTCTACTGACCTACATCTCTTATACATCTCAACACCAGCATTGAAGGAAGCAGGAACAAGAGAGAAAAAAAAACATAAAAAAAAAAATCTACAGCACCTGGTATTTCCAGGTGGTCTCCCATCCAAGTACTAACCAGGCCCAGCCTGCTTACCTTCCAAGATCAGATGAGATTGGGCTTGTTCAGGGTGGTGTGGCTATAGGTATTGCTTGCCTACTGACCTACATCTCAACACTAGCATTGAAGGAAGCAGGAACAAGAGAGAAAAAAAAAACAAAAAAAACAAACCTACAGCATTTGGTATTCCCAGGTGGTCTCCCATCCAAGTACTAACCAAGTCCAGCCCTGCTTAGCTTCCAAGATCAGACAAGATTGGGCTTGTGCAGGGTGGTGTGGTTGTAGGTATTGGTTGCCTACTGACCTACATCTCTTATACATTTCAATACCAGCATTGAAGGAAGCAGGAACAAGAGAGAAAAAAAAAAAAAAAAAAAAATCAAAAGCACCAGGTATTCCTAGTTGTTCTACCATCCAAGTACTAATCAGGCCTGGCCCTGCTTAGCTTCCAAGATCAGACAAGATTGGGCATGTGCAGGGTGGTGTGGTTGTAGGTATTGCTTGCCTACTGAACTACATCTCTTATACATCTCAACACCAGCATTAAAGGAAGCACGAACAAGAGAGAACAAAAAAACGAAAAAAAAAAACCTACAGCACCTGGTATTCCCAGGTGGACTCCCAACCAAGTACTAACCAAGCTCAGCCTGCTTAGCTTCCAAGATCAGATGAGATTGGGCTTGTTCAGGGTGGTGTGGCTGTAGGTATTGATTGCCTACTGACCTACATCTCAACACCAGCATTGAAGGAAGCAGGAACAAGAGAGAAAAAAAATTGGAAAAAAAAAACCTACAGCACCAGGTATTCCAAGGTGGTCTCCCATCCAAGTACTAATCAGGCCCAGCCCTGCTTAGCTTCCAAGATCTGACGAGATTGGGCATGTTCAGGGTGGTTGACTGTAGGTATTGCTTGATTACTGACCTACATCTTTTATAGATCTCAACACCAGCATTGAAGGAAGCAGGAACAAGAGAGAAAAAAAACAAAAAAACCTACAGCACCTGGTATTCCCAGGTGGTCTCCCATTCAAATATTAACCAGGCCCTGCGCTGTTTAGCTTCCAAGATCAGACAAGGTTGGGCTTGTTCAGGGTGGTGTGGCTGTAGGTTTTGCTTGCCTACTGACCTACATCTCAACACTAGCATTGAAGGAAGCAGGAACAAGAGAGAAAAAAACCCGAAAAAAAACAAACCTACAGGACCCTGGTATTCCAAGGTGGTCTCCCATCCAAGTACTAACCAGGCCTGGCCCTGCTTAGCTTCCAAGATCAGATGATATTGGGCTTATTCAGGGTGGTGTGGCTGTAGGTATTGCTTGCTTGCTGACCTACATCTCTTATACACTGACCTACATCTCTTATACATCTCAACACCAGCATTGATGGAAGCAGGAACAAGAGAGAAAAAAAACCGAAAAAAAAAAACCTACAGCACCTGGTATTCCCAGGTGCTCTCCCATTCAAGTACTAACAAGGCCTGGCCCTGCTAAGCTTCCAAAATCAGATGAGATTGGGCTTATTCAGGGTAGAGTTGCTGTAGCTATTGCTTGCCTACTGACCTACATCTCTTATACATCTCAACACCAGCATTGAAGGAAGCAGGAACAAGAGAGAAAATAAAATGAAAAAAAAAACCTACAACACCTGGTATTCCCAGGTGGTCTCCCATCCAAGTACTAACCAGGCCTGGCCCTGCTTAGCTTCCAAGATCAGATCAGATTGGGCATGTTCAGGGTGGTTTACTGTAGGTATTGCTTGCCTACTGACGTACATCTCTTATACATCTCAATACCAGCATTGAAGGAAGCAGGAACAAAAGAGAAAATAAAATGAAAAAAAAAACCTACAACACCTGGTATTCCCAGGTGGTCTCCCATCCAAGTACTAACCAGGCCTGGCCCTGCTTAGCTTCCAAGATCAGATCAGATTGGGCATGTTCAGGGTGGTTTACTGTAGGTATTGCTTGCCTACTGACGTACATCTCTTATACATCTCAATACCAGCATTGAAGGAAGCAGGAACAAGAGAGAAAATAAAATGAAAAAAAACAACCTACAGCACCTGGTATTCCCATGTGGTCTCCCATCCAAGTACTAACCAGGCCCAGCCCTCCTTAGCTTCAAAGATCAGACGAGATTCGGCTTGTTCAGGGTGGTGTGGCTGTAGGTATTGCTTGCCTACTGACCTACATCTCTTATACATCTCAACACCAGCATTGAAGGAAGCAGGAACAAGCGAGAAAAAAAAACGAAAAAAAAAAACCCTACATCACCTGGTGTTCCCAGGTGGTCTCCCATCCAAGTACTAACCAGAAGCGACCCTGCTTATCTTCCAAAATCAGATGAGATAGGGCTTGTTCAGGGTGGTGTGGCTGTATGTATTACTTGCTTACTGACCTTCATCTCTTATACATCTCTACACCAGCATTGAAGGAAGCAGGAACAAGAGAGAAAAAAAACCGAAAAAAAAAAAACCTACAGCACCTGGTATTCCCAGGTGGTCTCCCATCCAAGTACTAACCAGGCCCGGCCCTGCTTAGCTTCCAAGTTTAGACGAGATAGGGCTTGTTGAGGGTGGTGTGGCTGTATGTATCACTTGCTTACTGACCTACATCTCTTATACATCTCAACACCAGCATTGAAGGAAGCAGGAACGACAGAGAAAAAAAAAACCTACAGCACCTTGTATTCCCAGGTGGTCTCCCATCCAAGTACTAACAAGGCCTGGCCCTGCTTAGCTTCCAAAATCAGATGAGATTGGGCATGTTCAGGGTGGTTGACTGTACGTATTGTTTGCCTATTGACCTACATCTCTTATACATCTCAACACCAGCATTGAAGGAAGCAGGAACAAGAGAGAAAATAAAATGAAAAAAAAAAAAAAAATACAGCACCTGGTACTCCCAGGTGGTCTCCCATCCAAGTACTAACCAGGCCCGGCCCTGCTTAGCTTCCAAGATCAGATGAGATTGGGCTTTTTCAGGGTGGTGTGGCTGTAGGTGTTGATTGCCTACTGACCTACATCTCAACACTAGCATTGAAGGAAGCAGGAACAAGAGGGAAAATAAAACCGAAAAAAAAAACCATACAGCACCTGGTATTCCCAGGTGGTCTCCCATCCAAGTACTAATCAGGCCCGGCCCTGCTTAGCTTCCAAGATCAGATGAGATTGGCCATGTTCAGGGTGGTTGACTGTAGGTATTGTTTGCCTACTGACCTACATCTCTTATACATCTCAACACCAGCATTGAAGGAAGCAGGAACAAGAGAGAAAAACAAACAAAAAAAAAAAAACCTACAGCACCTGGTATTCCCAGGTGGTCTCCCATCCAAGTACCAACCAGGCCCAGCTTGCTTAGTTTCAAAAATCAGATAAGATTGGGCTTGTTCAGGGTGGGGAGGCTGTAGGTATTGCTTGCCTACTGACCTACATCTCAACACTAGTATTGAAGGAAGCAGGAACAAGAGAGATAAAAAAACCAAAAAAAATACCTACAGCAAATGGTATTCCCAGGTGGTCTCCCATCCAAGTACTAACCAAGCCCAGCCCGGCTTAGTTTCCAAGATCAGACAAGATTGGACTTGTTCAGGGTGGTGTGGCTGCAGGTATATCTTGCCTACTGACCTACATCTCTTATACATCTCAACACCAGCATTGAAGGAAGCAGGAACAAGAGAGAAAATAAAATGAAAAAAAAAACCTACAGCACCTGGTATTCCCAGGTGGTCTCCCATCCAAGTACTAACAAGGCCCGGCTCTGCTTAGTTTCCAAGATCAGATCAGATTGGGCTTGTTCAGGGTGGTATGGCTATAGGTATTGCTTGCCTACTGACCTACATCTCTTATACATCTCAACACCAGCATTGAAGGAAGCAGGAACAAGCGAGAAAAAAACCCGAAAATAAACCCTACATCACCTGATGTTCCCAGGTGGTCTCCCATCCAAGTACTAACCAGGCCCAACCCTGCTGAGCTTCCAAGTTTAGACGAGATAGGGCTTGTTCAGGGTGGTGTGGCTGTACGTATCACTTGCTTACTGACCTACATCTCTTATACATCTCAACACCAGCATTGAAGGAAGCAGGAACAACAGAGAAAAAAAAAATCCTACAGCACCTTGTATTCCTAGGTGGTCTCCCATCCAAGTACTAACAAGGCCTGGCCCTGCTTAGCTTCCAAAATCAGGTGAGATTGGGCTTATTCAGGGTGGAGTTGCTGTAGGTATTGCTTGTCTACTGACCTACATCTCTTATACATCTCAACACCAGCATTGAAGGAAGCAGGAACAAGAGAGAAAAAAAAATGAAAAAAAAAAAAACCTACAGCACCTGGTATTCCCAGGTGGTCTCCCATCAAAGTACTAACCAGGCCCAGCCCTGCTTAACTTCCAAGATCAGACGAGATTGGGCTTGTTCATTGTGGTGTGGCTGTAGGTATTGCTTGCCTACTGACCTACATCTCAACAACAGCATTGAAGGAAGCAGGAACAAGCGAGAAAAAACCCCGAAAATAAACCCTACATCACCTGATGTTCCCAGGTGGTCTCCCATCCAAGTACTAACCAGGCCCAACCCTGCTTAGCTTCCAAGTTTAGACGAGATAGGGCTTGTTCAGGGTGGTGTGGCTGTACGTATCACTTGCTTACTGACCTACATCTCTTATACATCTCAACACCAGCATTGAAGGAAGCAGGAACAACAGAGAAAAAAAAATCCTACAGCACCTTGTATTCCTAGGTGGTCTCCCATCCAAGTACTAACAAGGCCTGGCCCTGCTTAGCTTCCAAAATCAGGTGAGATTGGGCTTATTCAGGGTGGAGTTGCTGTAGGTATTGCTTGTCTACTGACCTACATCTCTTATACATCTCAACACCAGCATTGAAGGAAGCAGGAACAAGAGAGAAAAAAAAACGAAAAAAAAAAAACCTACAGCACCTGGTATTCCCAGGTGGTCTCCCATCAAAGTACTAACCAGGCCCAGCCCTGCTTAACTTCCAAGATCAGACGAGATTGGGCTTGTTCATTGTGGTGTGGCTGTAGGTATTGCTTGCCTACTGACCTACATCTCAACAACAGCATTGAAGGAAGCAGAAACAAGAGAGAAAAAAAAACGAAAAAAAAAAAATACCTACAGCACCTGGTATTCCCAGGTGGTCTCCCATCCAAGTACTAATCAGGCCCGGCCCTGCTTAGCTTCCAAGATCAGATGAGATTGGGCATGTTCAGGGTGGTTGACTGTAAGTATTGTTTGCCCACTGACCTACATCTCTTATACATCTCAACACCAGCATTGAAGGAAGCAGGAACAAGAGAGATAAAAAAAAAAAAAAAAAAACCTACAGCACCTGGTATTCCCAGGTGGTCTCCCATCCAAGTACTAACCAGGCCTGGCCTGCTTAGCTTCCAAGATCAGATGAGATTGGGCTTGTTCAGGGTGGTGTGGCTGTAGGTGTTGTTTGCCTACTGACCTACATCTCTTATACATCTCAACACCAGCATTGAAGGAAGCAGGAACAAGAGAGAAAATAAAATGAAAAAAAAAAACCTACAGCACCTGGTATTCCCAGGTGGTCTCCCAACCAAGTACTAACCAGGCCTGGCCCTGCTAAGCTTCCAAAATCAGATGAGATTGGGCTTATTCAGGGTGGAGTTGCTGTAGCTATTGCTTGCCTACTGACCTACATCTCTTATACATCTCAACACCAGCATTGAAGGAAGCAGGAACAAGAGGGAAAAAAAAATGAAAAAAAAAAACCCTACAGCACCTGGTATTCCCAGGTAGTCTCCCATCCAAGTAATAATCAAGCCCGGCCCTGCTTAGCTTCCAAGATCAGATGAGATTGGGCATGTTCAGGGTGGTTGACTGTAGATATTGTTTGTCTACTGACCTACATCTCTTATACATCTCAACACCAGCATTGAAGGAAGCAGGAACAAGAGAGAAAAAAAAACATAAAAAAAAAAATCTACAGCACCTGGTATTTCCAGGTGGTCTCCCATCCAAGTACTAACCAGGCCCAGCCTGCTTACCTTCCAAGATCAGATGAGATTGGGCTTGTTCAGGGTGGTGTGGCTATAGGTATTGCTTGCCTACTGACCTACATCTCAACACTAGCATTGAAGGAAGCAGGAACAAGAGAGAAAAAAAAAACAAAAAAAACAAACCTACAGCATTTGGTATTCCCAGGTGGTCTCCCATCCAAGTACTAACCAAGTCCAGCCCTGCTTAGCTTCCAAGATCAGACAAGATTGGGCTTGTGCAGGGTGGTGTGGTTGTAGGTATTGGTTGCCTACTGACCTACATCTCTTATACATTTCAATACCAGCATTGAAGGAAGCAGGAACAAGAGAGAAAAAAAAAACAAAAAAAAAAAAACAAAAATCAAAAGCACCAGGTATTCCTAGTTGTTCTACCATCCAAGTACTAATCAGGCCTGGCCCTGCTTAGCTTCCAAGATCAGACAAGATTGGGCTTGTGCAGGGTGGTGTGGTTGTAGGTATTGCTTGCCTACTGAACTACATCTCTTATACATCTCAACACCAGCATTAAAGGAAGCACGAACAAGAGAGAACAAAAAAACGAAAAAAAAAAACCTACAGCACCTGGTATTCCCAGGTGGACTCCCAACCAAGTACTAACCAAGCTCAGCCTGCTTAGCTTCCAAGCTCAGATGAGATTGGGCTTGTTCAGGGTGGTGTGGCTGTAGGTATTGATTGCCTACTGACCTACATCTCAACACCAGCATTGAAGGAAGCAGGAACAAGAGAGAAAAAAAATTGGAAAAAAAAAAACCTACAGCACCAGGTATTCCAAGGTGGTCTCCCATCCAAGTACTAATCAGGCCCAGCCCTGCTTAGCTTCCAAGATCTGACGAGATTGGGCATGTTCAGGGTGGTTGACTGTAGGTATTGCTTGATTACTGACCTACATCTTTTATAGATCTCAACACCAGCATTGAAGGAAGCAGGAACAAGAGAGAAAAAAAACAAAAAAACCTACAGCACCTGGTATTCCCAGGTGGTCTCCCATTCAAATATTAACCAGGCCCTGCGCTGTTTAGCTTCCAAGATCAGACAAGGTTGGGCTTGTTCAGGGTGGTGTGGCTGTAGGTTTTGCTTGCCTACTGACCTACATCTCAACACTAGCATTGAAGGAAGCAGGAACAAGAGAGAAAAAAACCCGAAAAAAAACAGACCTACAGGACCCTGGTATTCCAAGGTGGTCTCCCATCCAAGTACTAACCAGGCCTGGCCCTGCTTAGCTTCCAAGATCAGATGATATTGGGCTTATTCAGGGTGGTGTGGCTGTAGGTATTGCTTGCTTGCTGACCTACATCTCTTATACACTGACCTACATCTCTTATACATCTCAACACCAGCATTGATGGAAGCAGGAACAAGAGAGAAAAAAAACCGAAAAAAAAAAAACCTACAGCACCTGGTATTCCCAGGTGCTCTCCCATTCAAGTACTAACAAGGCCTGGCCCTGCTAAGCTTCCAAAATCAGATGAGATTGGGCTTATTCAGGGTAGAGTTGCTGTAGCTATTGCTTGCCTACTGACCTACATCTCTTATACATCTCAACACCAGCATTGAAGGAAGCAGGAACAAGAGAGAAAATAAAATGAAAAAAAAAAAACTACAACACCTGGTATTCCCAGGTGGTCTCCCATCCAAGTACTAACCAGGCCTGGCCCTGCTTAGCTTCCAAGATCAGATCAGATTGGGCATGTTCAGGGTGGTTTACTGTAGGTATTGCTTGCCTACTGATGTACATCTCTTATACATCTCAATACCAGCATTGAAGGAAGCAGGAACAAGAGAGAAAATAAAATGAAAAAAAACAACCTACAGCACCTGGTATTCCCATGTGGTCTCCCATCCAAGTACTAACCAGGCCCAGCCCTCCTTAGCTTCAAAGATCAGACGAGATTCGGCTTGTTCAGGGTGGTGTGGCTGTAGGTATTGCTTGCCTACTGACCTACATCTCTTATACATCTCAACACCAGCATTGAAGGAAGCAGGAACAAGCGAGAAAAAAAAACGAAAAAAAAAAACCCTACATCACCTGGTGTTCCCAGGTGGTCTCCCATCCAAGTACTAACCAGAAGCGACCCTGCTTATCTTCCAAGATCAGATGAGATAGGGCTTGTTCAGGGTGGTGTGGCTGTATGTATTACTTGCTTACTGACCTTCATCTCTTATACATCTCTACACCAGCATTGAAGGAAGCAGGAACAAGAGAGAAAAAAAACCGAAAAAAAAAAAAAACCTACAGCACCTGGTATTCCCAGGTGGTCTCCCATCCAAGTACTAACCAGGCCCGGCCCTGCTTAGCTTCCAAGTTTAGACGAGATAGGGCTTGTTCAGGGTGGTGTGGCTGTATGTATCACTTGCTTACTGACCTACATCTCTTATACATCTCAACACCAGCATTGAAGGAAGCAGGAACAACAGAGAAAAAAAAAACCTACAGCACCTTGTATTCCCAGGTGGTCTCCCATCCAAGTACTAACAAGGCCTGGCCCTGCTTAGCTTCCAAAATCAGATGAGATTGGGCATGTTCAGGGTGGTTGACTGTACGTATTGTTTGCCTATTGACCTACATCTCTTATACATCTCAACACCAGCATTGAAGGAAGCAGGAACAAGAGAGAAAATAAAATGAAAAAAAAAAAAAAAATACAGCACCTGGTACTCCCAGGTGGTCTCCCATCCAAGTACTAACCAGGCCCGGCCCTGCTTAGCTTCCAAGATCAGATGAGATTGGGCTTTTTCAGGGTGGTGTGGCTGTAGGTGTTGATTGCCTACTGACCTACATCTCAACACTAGCATTGAAGGAAGCAGGAACAAGAGGGAAAATAAAACCGAAAAAAAAAACCATACAGCACCTGGTATTCCCAGGTGGTCTCCCATCCAAGTACTAATCAGGCCCGGCCCTGCTTAGCTTCCAAGATCAGATGAGATTGGCCATGTTCAGGGTGGTTGACTGTAGGTATTGTTTGCCTACTGACCTACATCTCTTATACATCTCAACACCAGCATTGAAGGAAGCAGGAACAAGAGAGAAAAACAAACAAAAAAAAAAAAACCTACAGCACCTGGTATTCCCAGGTGGTCTCCCATCCAAGTACCAACCAGGCCCAGCTTGCTTAGTTTCAAAAATCAGATAAGATTGGGCTTGTTCAGGGTGGGGAGGCTGTAGGTATTGCTTGCCTACTGACCTACATCTCAACACTAGTATTGAAGGAAGCAGGAACAAGAGAGATAAAAAAACCAAAAAAAATACCTACAGCAAATGGTATTCCCAGGTGGTCTCCCATCCAAGTACTAACC
>JAVHZZ010000133.1:72500-120000 GCA_036250195.1 Mixophyes australis
AGTCATTGTTTCCAAGAGAAAGGGAGATCGGAGTGTAAAAAAGCGTTGTTTTTGGACGCCAATGAAGAAATGACTATGTTTTGCGATTTCTCCTGTTTAGAAAGACTTAGAAAGTTGATAATTGTGGGCAATGTTAGAAATGTCATGAGAAACAAGAATTATGTAAAAGAATTGATGTAAGTCATTGTTTCCAAGAGAAAGGGAGATCGGAGTGTAAAAAAGCGTTGTTTTTGGACGCCAATGAAGAAATGACTATGTTTTGCGATTTCTCCTGTTTAGAAAGACTTAGAAAGTTGATAATTGTGGGCAATGTTAGAAATGTCATGAGAAACAAGAATTATGTAAAAGAATTGATGTAAGTCATTGTTTCCAAGAGAAAGGGAGATCGGAGTGTAAAAAAGCGTTGTTTTTGGACGCCAATGAAGAAATGACTATGTTTTGCGATTTCTCCTGTTTAGAAAGACTTAGAAAGTTGATAATTGTGGGCAATGTTAGAAATGTCATGAGAAACAAGAATTATGTAAAAGAATTGATGTAAGTCATTGTTTCCAAGAGATAGGGAGATCGGAGTGTAAAAAAGCGTTGTTTTTGGACGCCAATGAAGAAATGACTATGTTTTGCGATTTCTCCTGTTTAGAAAGACTTAGAAAGTTGATAATTGTGGGCAATGTTAGAAATGTCATGAGAAACAAGAATTATGTAAAAGAATTGATGTAAGTCATTGTTTCCAAGAGAAAGGGAGATCGGAGTGTAAAAAAGCGTTGTTTTTGGACGCCAATGAAGAAATGACTATGTTTTGCGATTTCTCCTGTTTAGAAAGACTTAGAAAGTTGATAATTGTGGGCAATGTTAGAAATGTCATGAGAAACAAGAATTATGTAAAAGAATTGATGTAAGTCATTGTTTCCAAGAGAAAGGGAGATCGGAGTGTAAAAAAGCGTTGTTTTTGGACGCCAATGAAGAAATGACTATGTTTTGCGATTTCTCCTGTTTAGAAAGACTTAGAAAGTTGATAATTGTGGGCAATGTTAGAAATGTCATGAGAAACAAGAATTATGTAAAAGAATTGATGTAAGTCATTGTTTCCAAGAGAAAGGGAGATCGGAGTGTAAAAAAGCGTTGTTTTTGGACGCCAATGAAGAAATGACTATGTTTTGCGATTTCTCCTGTTTAGAAAGACTTAGAAAGTTGATAATTGTGGGCAATGTTAGAAATGTCATGAGAAACAAGAATTATGTAAACAATTGATGTAAGTCATTGTTTCCAAGAGAAAGGGAGATCGGAGTGTAAAAAAGCGTTGTTTTTGGACGCCAATGAAGAAATGACTATGTTTTGCGATTTCTCCTGTTTAGAAAGACTTAGAAAGTTGATAATTGAGGGCAATGTTAGAAATGTCATGAGAAACAAGAATTATGTAAAAGAATTGATGTAAGTCATTGTTTCCAAGAGAAAGGGAGATCGGAGTGTAAAAAAGCGTTGTTTTTGGACGCCAATGAAGAAATGACTATGTTTTGCGATTTCTCCTGTTTAGAAAGACTTAGAAAGTTGATAATTGTGGGCAATGTTAGAAATGTCATGAGAAACAAGAATTATGTAAAAGAATTGATGTAAGTCATTGTTTCCAAGAGAAAGGGAGATCGGAGTGTAAAAAAGCGTTGTTTTTGGACGCCAATGAAGAAATGACTATGTTTTGCGATTTCTCCTGTTTAGAAAGACTTAGAAAGTTGATAATTGTGGGCAATGTTAGAAATGTCATGAGAAACAAGAATTATGTAAAAGAATTGATGTAAGTCATTGTTTCCAAGAGAAAGGGAGATCGGAGTGTAAAAAAGCGTTGTTTTTGGACGCCAATGAAGAAATGACTATGTTTTGCGATTTCTCCTGTTTAGAAAGACTTAGAAAGTTGATAATTGTGGGCAATGTTAGAAATGTCATGAGAAACAAGAATTATGTAAAAGAATTGATGTAAGTCATTGTTTCCAAGAGAAAGGGAGATCGGAGTGTAAAAAAGCGTTGTTTTTGGACGCCAATGAAGAAATGACTATGTTTTGCGATTTCTCCTGTTTAGAAAGACTTAGAAAGTTGATAATTGTGGACAATGTTAGAAATGTCATGAGAAACAAGAATTATGTAAAAGAATTGATGTAAGTCATTGTTTCCAAGAGAAAGGGAGATCGGAGTGTAAAAAAGCGTTGTTTTTGGACGCCAATGAAGAAATGACTATGTTTTGCGATTTCTCCTGTTTAGAAAGACTTAGAAAGTTGATAATTGTGGGCAATGTTAGAAATGTCATGAGAAACAAGAATTATGTAAAAGAATTGATGTAAGTCATTGTTTCCAAGAGAAAGGGAGATCGGAGTGTAAAAAAGCGTTGTTTTTGGACGCCAATGAAGAAATGACTATGTTTTGCGATTTCTCCTGTTTAGAAAGACTTAGAAAGTTGATAATTGTGGGCAATGTTAGAAATGTCATGAGAAACAAGAATTATGTAAAAGAATTGATGTAAGTCATTGTTTCCAAGAGAAAGGGAGATCGGAGTGTAAAAAAGCGTTGTTTTTGGACGCCAATGAAGAAATGACTATGTTTTGCGATTTCTCCTGTTTAGAAAGACTTAGAAAGTTGATAATTGTGGGCAATGTTAGAAATGTCATGAGAAACAAGAATTATGTAAAAGAATTGATGTAAGTCATTGTTTCCAAGAGAAAGGGAGATCGGAGTGTAAAAAAGCGTTGTTTTTGGACGCCAATGAAGAAATGACTATGTTTTGCGATTTCTCCTGTTTAGAAAGACTTAGAAAGTTGATAATTGTGGGCAATGTTAGAAATGTCATGAGAAACAAGAATTATGTAAAAGAATTGATGTAAGTCATTGTTTCCAAGAGAAAGGGAGATCGGAGTGTAAAAAAGCGTTGTTTTTGGACGCCAATGAAGAAATGACTATGTTTTGCGATTTCTCCTGTTTAGAAAGACTTAGAAAGTTGATAATTGTGGGCAATGTTAGAAATGTCATGAGAAACAAGAATTATGTAAAAGAATTGATGTAAGTCATTGTTTCCAAGAGAAAGGGAGATCGGAGTGTAAAAAAGCGTTGTTTTTGGACGCCAATGAAGAAATGACTATGTTTTGCGATTTCTCCTGTTTAGAAAGACTTAGAAAGTTGATAATTGTGGGCAATGTTAGAAATGTCATGAGAAACAAGAATTATGTAAAAGAATTGATGTAAGTCATTGTTTCCAAGAGAAAGGGAGATCGGAGTGTAAAAAAGCGTTGTTTTTGGACGCCAATGAAGAAATGACTATGTTTTGCGATTTCTCCTGTTTAGAAAGACTTAGAAAGTTGATAATTGTGGGCAATGTTAGAAATGTCATGAGAAACAAGAATTATGTAAAAGAATTGATGTAAGTCATTGTTTCCAAGAGAAAGGGAGATCGGAGTGTAAAAAAGCGTTGTTTTTGGACGCCAATGAAGAAATGACTATGTTTTGCGATTTCTCCTGTTTAGAAAGACTTAGAAAGTTGATAATTGTGGGCAATGTTAGAAATGTCATGAGAAACAAGAATTATGTAAAAGAATTGATGTAAGTCATTGTTTCCAAGAGAAAGGGAGATCGGAGTGTAAAAAAGCGTTGTTTTTGGACGCCAATGAAGAAATGACTATGTTTTGCGATTTCTCCTGTTTAGAAAGACTTAGAAAGTTGATAATTGTGGGCAATGTTAGAAATGTCATGAGAAACAAGAATTATGTAAAAGAATTGATGTAAGTCATTGTTTCCAAGAGAAAGGGAGATCGGAGTGTAAAAAAGCGTTGTTTTTGGACGCCAATGAAGAAATGACTATGTTTTGCGATTTCTCCTGTTTAGAAAGACTTAGAAAGTTGATAATTGTGGGCAATGTTAGAAATGTCATGAGAAACAAGAATTATGTAAAAGAATTGATGTAAGTCATTGTTTCCAAGAGAAAGGGAGATCGGAGTGTAAAAAAGCGTTGTTTTTGGACGCCAATGAAGAAATGACTATGTTTTGCGATTTCTCCTGTTTAGAAAGACTTAGAAAGTTGATAATTGTGGGCAATGTTAGAAATGTCATGAGAAACAAGAATTATGTAAAAGAATTGATGTAAGTCATTGTTTCCAAGAGAAAGGGAGATCGGAGTGTAAAAAAGCGTTGTTTTTGGACGCCAATGAAGAAATGACTATGTTTTGCGATTTCTCCTGTTTAGAAAGACTTAGAAAGTTGATAATTGTGGGCAATGTTAGAAATGTCATGAGAAACAAGAATTATGTAAAAGAATTGATGTAAGTCATTGTTTCCAAGAGAAAGGGAGATCGGAGTGTAAAAAAGCGTTGTTTTTGGACGCCAATGAAGAAATGACTATGTTTTGCGATTTCTCCTGTTTAGAAAGACTTAGAAAGTTGATAATTGTGGGCAATGTTAGAAATGTCATGAGAAACAAGAATTATGTAAAAGAATTGATGTAAGTCATTGTTTCCAAGAGAAAGGGAGATCGGAGTGTAAAAAAGCGTTGTTTTTGGACGCCAATGAAGAAATGACTATGTTTTGCGATTTCTCCTGTTTAGAAAGACTTAGAAAGTTGATAATTGTGGGCAATGTTAGAAATGTCATGAGAAACAAGAATTATGTAAAAGAATTGATGTAAGTCATTGTTTCCAAGAGAAAGGGAGATCGGAGTGTAAAAAAGCGTTGTTTTTGGACGCCAATGAAGAAATGACTATGTTTTGCGATTAAGACTTAGAAAGTTGATAATTGTGGGCAATGTTAGAAATGTCATGAGAAACAAGAATTATGTAAAAGAATTGATGTAAGTCATTGTTTCCAAGAGAAAGGGAGATCGGAGTGTAAAAAAGCGTTGTTTTTGGACGCCAATGAAGAAATGACTATGTTTTGCGATTTCTCCTGTTTAGAAAGACTTAGAAAGTTGATAATTGTGGGCAATGTTAGAAATGTCATGAGAAACAAGAATTATGTAAAAGAATTGATGTAAGTCATTGTTTCCAAGAGAAAGGGAGATCGGAGTGTAAAAAAGCGTTGTTTTTGGACGCCAATGAAGAAATGACTATGTTTTGCGATTTCTCCTGTTTAGAAAGACTTAGAAAGTTGATAATTGTGGGCAATGTTAGAAATGTCATGAGAAACAAGAATTATGTAAAAGAATTGATGTAAGTCATTGTTTCCAAGAGAAAGGGAGATCGGAGTGTAAAAAAGCGTTGTTTTTGGACGCCAATGAAGAAATGACTATGTTTTGCGATTTCTCCTGTTTAGAAAGACTTAGAAAGTTGATAATTGTGGGCAATGTTAGAAATGTCATGAGAAACAAGAATTATGTAAAAGAATTGATGTAAGTCATTGTTTCCAAGAGAAAGGGAGATCGGAGTGTAAAAAAGCGTTGTTTTTGGACGCCAATGAAGAAATGACTATGTTTTGCGATTTCTCCTGTTTAGAAAGACTTAGAAAGTTGATAATTGTGGGCAATGTTAGAAATGTCATGAGAAACAAGAATTATGTAAAAGAATTGATGTAAGTCATTGTTTCCAAGAGAAAGGGAGATCGGAGTGTAAAAAAGCGTTGTTTTTGGACGCCAATGAAGAAATGACTATGTTTTGCGATTTCTCCTGTTTAGAAAGACTTAGAAAGTTGATAATTGTGGGCAATGTTAGAAATGTCATGAGAAACAAGAATTATGTAAAAGAATTGATGTAAGTCATTGTTTCCAAGAGAAAGGGAGATCGGAGTGTAAAAAAGCGTTGTTTTTGGACGCCAATGAAGAAATGACTATGTTTTGCGATTTCTCCTGTTTAGAAAGACTTAGAAAGTTGATAATTGTGGGCAATGTTAGAAATGTCATGAGAAACAAGAATTATGTAAAAGAATTGATGTAAGTCATTGTTTCCAAGAGAAAGGGAGATCGGAGTGTAAAAAAGCGTTGTTTTTGGACGCCAATGAAGAAATGACTATGTTTTGCGATTTCTCCTGTTTAGAAAGACTTAGAAAGTTGATAATTGTGGGCAATGTTAGAAATGTCATGAGAAACAAGAATTATGTAAAAGAATTGATGTAAGTCATTGTTTCCAAGAGAAAGGGAGATCGGAGTGTAAAAAAGCGTTGTTTTTGGACGCCAATGAAGAAATGACTATGTTTTGCGATTTCTCCTGTTTAGAAAGACTTAGAAAGTTGATAATTGTGGGCAATGTTAGAAATGTCATGAGAAACAAGAATTATGTAAAAGAATTGATGTAAGTCATTGTTTCCAAGAGAAAGGGAGATCGGAGTGTAAAAAAGCGTTGTTTTTGGACGCCAATGAAGAAATGACTATGTTTTGCGATTTCTCCTGTTTAGAAAGACTTAGAAAGTTGATAATTGTGGGCAATGTTAGAAATGTCATGAGAAACAAGAATTATGTAAAAGAATTGATGTAAGTCATTGTTTCCAAGAGAAAGGGAGATCGGAGTGTAAAAAAGCGTTGTTTTTGGACGCCAATGAAGAAATGACTATGTTTTGCGATTTCTCCTGTTTAGAAAGACTTAGAAAGTTGATAATTGTGGGCAATGTTAGAAATGTCATGAGAAACAAGAATTATGTAAAAGAATTGATGTAAGTCATTGTTTCCAAGAGAAAGGGAGATCGGAGTGTAAAAAAGCGTTGTTTTTGGACGCCAATGAAGAAATGACTATGTTTTGCGATTTCTCCTGTTTAGAAAGACTTAGAAAGTTGATAATTGTGGGCAATGTTAGAAATGTCATGAGAAACAAGAATTATGTAAAAGAATTGATGTAAGTCATTGTTTCCAAGAGAAAGGGAGATCGGAGTGTAAAAAAGCGTTGTTTTTGGACGCCAATGAAGAAATGACTATGTTTTGCGATTTCTCCTGTTTAGAAAGACTTAGAAAGTTGATAATTGTGGGCAATGTTAGAAATGTCATGAGAAACAAGAATTATGTAAAAGAATTGATGTAAGTCATTGTTTCCAAGAGAAAGGGAGATCGGAGTGTAAAAAAGCGTTGTTTTTGGACGCCAATGAAGAAATGACTATGTTTTGCGATTTCTCCTGTTTAGAAAGACTTAGAAAGTTGATAATTGTGGGCAATGTTAGAAATGTCATGAGAAACAAGAATTATGTAAAAGAATTGATGTAAGTCATTGTTTCCAAGAGAAAGGGAGATCGGAGTGTAAAAAAGCGTTGTTTTTGGACGCCAATGAAGAAATGACTATGTTTTGCGATTTCTCCTGTTTAGAAAGACTTAGAAAGTTGATAATTGTGGGCAATGTTAGAAATGTCATGAGAAACAAGAATTATGTAAAAGAATTGATGTAAGTCATTGTTTCCAAGAGAAAGGGAGATCGGAGTGTAAAAAAGCGTTGTTTTTGGACGCCAATGAAGAAATGACTATGTTTTGCGATTTCTCCTGTTTAGAAAGACTTAGAAAGTTGATAATTGTGGGCAATGTTAGAAATGTCATGAGAAACAAGAATTATGTAAAAGAATTGATGTAAGTCATTGTTTCCAAGAGAAAGGGAGATCGGAGTGTAAAAAAGCGTTGTTTTTGGACGCCAATGAAGAAATGACTATGTTTTGCGATTTCTCCTGTTTAGAAAGACTTAGAAAGTTGATAATTGTGGGCAATGTTAGAAATGTCATGAGAAACAAGAATTATGTAAAAGAATTGATGTAAGTCATTGTTTCCAAGAGAAAGGGAGATCGGAGTGTAAAAAAGCGTTGTTTTTGGACGCCAATGAAGAAATGACTATGTTTTGCGATTTCTCCTGTTTAGAAAGACTTAGAAAGTTGATAATTGTGGGCAATGTTAGAAATGTCATGAGAAACAAGAATTATGTAAAAGAATTGATGTAAGTCATTGTTTCCAAGAGAAAGGGAGATCGGAGTGTAAAAAAGCGTTGTTTTTGGACGCCAATGAAGAAATGACTATGTTTTGCGATTTCTCCTGTTTAGAAAGACTTAGAAAGTTGATAATTGTGGGCAATGTTAGAAATGTCATGAGAAACAAGAATTATGTAAAAGAATTGATGTAAGTCATTGTTTCCAAGAGAAAGGGAGATCGGAGTGTAAAAAAGCGTTGTTTTTGGACGCCAATGAAGAAATGACTATGTTTTGCGATTTCTCCTGTTTAGAAAGACTTAGAAAGTTGATAATTGTGGGCAATGTTAGAAATGTCATGAGAAACAAGAATTATGTAAAAGAATTGATGTAAGTCATTGTTTCCAAGAGAAAGGGAGATCGGAGTGTAAAAAAGCGTTGTTTTTGGACGCCAATGAAGAAATGACTATGTTTTGCGATTTCTCCTGTTTAGAAAGACTTAGAAAGTTGATAATTGTGGGCAATGTTAGAAATGTCATGAGAAACAAGAATTATGTAAAAGAATTGATGTAAGTCATTGTTTCCAAGAGAAAGGGAGATCGGAGTGTAAAAAAGCGTTGTTTTTGGACGCCAATGAAGAAATGACTATGTTTTGCGATTTCTCCTGTTTAGAAAGACTTAGAAAGTTGATAATTGTGGGCAATGTTAGAAATGTCATGAGAAACAAGAATTATGTAAAAGAATTGATGTAAGTCATTGTTTCCAAGAGAAAGGGAGATCGGAGTGTAAAAAAGCGTTGTTTTTGGACGCCAATGAAGAAATGACTATGTTTTGCGATTTCTCCTGTTTAGAAAGACTTAGAAAGTTGATAATTGTGGGCAATGTTAGAAATGTCATGAGAAACAAGAATTATGTAAAAGAATTGATGTAAGTCATTGTTTCCAAGAGAAAGGGAGATCGGAGTGTAAAAAAGCGTTGTTTTTGGACGCCAATGAAGAAATGACTATGTTTTGCGATTTCTCCTGTTTAGAAAGACTTAGAAAGTTGATAATTGTGGGCAATGTTAGAAATGTCATGAGAAACAAGAATTATGTAAAAGAATTGATGTAAGTCATTGTTTCCAAGAGAAAGGGAGATCGGAGTGTAAAAAAGCGTTGTTTTTGGACGCCAATGAAGAAATGACTATGTTTTGCGATTTCTCCTGTTTAGAAAGACTTAGAAAGTTGATAATTGTGGGCAATGTTAGAAATGTCATGAGAGAACAAGAATTATGTAAAAGAATTGATGTAAGTCATTGTTTCCAAGAGAAAGGGAGATCGGAGTGTAAAAAAGCGTTGTTTTTGGACGCCAATGAAGAAATGACTATGTTTTGCGATTTCTCCTGTTTAGAAAGACTTAGAAAGTTGATAATTGTGGGCAATGTTAGAAATGTCATGAGAAACAAGAATTATGTAAAAGAATTGATGTAAGTCATTGTTTCCAAGAGAAAGGGAGATCGGAGTGTAAAAAAGCGTTGTTTTTGGACGCCAATGAAGAAATGACTATGTTTTGCGATTTCTCCTGTTTAGAAAGACTTAGAAAGTTGATAATTGTGGGCAATGTTAGAAATGTCATGAGAAACAAGAATTATGTAAAAGAATTGATGTAAGTCATTGTTTCCAAGAGAAAGGGAGATCGGAGTGTAAAAAAGCGTTGTTTTTGGACGCCAATGAAGAAATGACTATGTTTTGCGATTTCTCCTGTTTAGAAAGACTTAGAAAGTTGATAATTGTGGGCAATGTTAGAAATGTCATGAGAAACAAGAATTATGTAAAAGAATTGATGTAAGTCATTGTTTCCAAGAGAAAGGGAGATCGGAGTGTAAAAAAGCGTTGTTTTTGGACGCCAATGAAGAAATGACTATGTTTTGCGATTTCTCCTGTTTAGAAAGACTTAGAAAGTTGATAATTGTGGGCAATGTTAGAAATGTCATGAGAAACAAGAATTATGTAAAAGAATTGATGTAAGTCATTGTTTCCAAGAGAAAGGGAGATCGGAGTGTAAAAAAGCGTTGTTTTTGGACGCCAATGAAGAAATGACTATGTTTTGCGATTTCTCCTGTTTAGAAAGACTTAGAAAGTTGATAATTGTGGGCAATGTTAGAAATGTCATGAGAAACAAGAATTATGTAAAAGAATTGATGTAAGTCATTGTTTCCAAGAGAAAGGGAGATCGGAGTGTAAAAAAGCGTTGTTTTTGGACGCCAATGAAGAAATGACTATGTTTTGCGATTTCTCCTGTTTAGAAAGACTTAGAAAGTTGATAATTGTGGGCAATGTTAGAAATGTCATGAGAAACAAGAATTATGTAAAAGAATTGATGTAAGTCATTGTTTCCAAGAGAAAGGGAGATCGGAGTGTAAAAAAGCGTTGTTTTTGGACGCCAATGAAGAAATGACTATGTTTTGCGATTTCTCCTGTTTAGAAAGACTTAGAAAGTTGATAATTGTGGGCAATGTTAGAAATGTCATGAGAAACAAGAATTATGTAAAAGAATTGATGTAAGTCATTGTTTCCAAGAGAAAGGGAGATCGGAGTGTAAAAAAGCGTTGTTTTTGGACGCCAATGAAGAAATGACTATGTTTTGCGATTTCTCCTGTTTAGAAAGACTTAGAAAGTTGATAATTGTGGGCAATGTTAGAAATGTCATGAGAAACAAGAATTATGTAAAAGAATTGATGTAAGTCATTGTTTCCAAGAGAAAGGGAGATCGGAGTGTAAAAAAGCGTTGTTTTTGGACGCCAATGAAGAAATGACTATGTTTTGCGATTTCTCCTGTTTAGAAAGACTTAGAAAGTTGATAATTGTGGGCAATGTTAGAAATGTCATGAGAAACAAGAATTATGTAAAAGAATTGATGTAAGTCATTGTTTCCAAGAGAAAGGGAGATCGGAGTGTAAAAAAGCGTTGTTTTTGGACGCCAATGAAGAAATGACTATGTTTTGCGATTTCTCCTGTTTAGAAAGACTTAGAAAGTTGATAATTGTGGGCAATGTTAGAAATGTCATGAGAAACAAGAATTATGTAAAAGAATTGATGTAAGTCATTGTTTCCAAGAGAAAGGGAGATCGGAGTGTAAAAAAGCGTTGTTTTTGGACGCCAATGAAGAAATGACTATGTTTTGCGATTTCTCCTGTTTAGAAAGACTTAGAAAGTTGATAATTGTGGGCAATGTTAGAAATGTCATGAGAAACAAGAATTATGTAAAAGAATTGATGTAAGTCATTGTTTCCAAGAGAAAGGGAGATCGGAGTGTAAAAAAGCGTTGTTTTTGGACGCCAATGAAGAAATGACTATGTTTTGCGATTTCTCCTGTTTAGAAAGACTTAGAAAGTTGATAATTGTGGGCAATGTTAGAAATGTCATGAGAAACAAGAATTATGTAAAAGAATTGATGTAAGTCATTGTTTCCAAGAGAAAGGGAGATCGGAGTGTAAAAAAGCGTTGTTTTTGGACGCCAATGAAGAAATGACTATGTTTTGCGATTTCTCCTGTTTAGAAAGACTTAGAAAGTTGATAATTGTGGGCAATGTTAGAAATGTCATGAGAAACAAGAATTATGTAAAAGAATTGATGTAAGTCATTGTTTCCAAGAGAAAGGGAGATCGGAGTGTAAAAAAGCGTTGTTTTTGGACGCCAATGAAGAAATGACTATGTTTTGCGATTTCTCCTGTTTAGAAAGACTTAGAAAGTTGATAATTGTGGGCAATGTTAGAAATGTCATGAGAAACAAGAATTATGTAAAAGAATTGATGTAAGTCATTGTTTCCAAGAGAAAGGGAGATCGGAGTGTAAAAAAGCGTTGTTTTTGGACGCCAATGAAGAAATGACTATGTTTTGCGATTTCTCCTGTTTAGAAAGACTTAGAAAGTTGATAATTGTGGGCAATGTTAGAAATGTCATGAGAAACAAGAATTATGTAAAAGAATTGATGTAAGTCATTGTTTCCAAGAGAAAGGGAGATCGGAGTGTAAAAAAGCGTTGTTTTTGGACGCCAATGAAGAAATGACTATGTTTTGCGATTTCTCCTGTTTAGAAAGACTTAGAAAGTTGATAATTGTGGGCAATGTTAGAAATGTCATGAGAAACAAGAATTATGTAAAAGAATTGATGTAAGTCATTGTTTCCAAGAGAAAGGGAGATCGGAGTGTAAAAAAGCGTTGTTTTTGGACGCCAATGAAGAAATGACTATGTTTTGCGATTTCTCCTGTTTAGAAAGACTTAGAAAGTTGATAATTGTGGGCAATGTTAGAAATGTCATGAGAAACAAGAATTATGTAAAAGAATTGATGTAAGTCATTGTTTCCAAGAGAAAGGGAGATCGGAGTGTAAAAAAGCGTTGTTTTTGGACGCCAATGAAGAAATGACTATGTTTTGCGATTTCTCCTGTTTAGAAAGACTTAGAAAGTTGATAATTGTGGGCAATGTTAGAAATGTCATGAGAAACAAGAATTATGTAAAAGAATTGATGTAAGTCATTGTTTCCAAGAGAAAGGGAGATCGGAGTGTAAAAAAGCGTTGTTTTTGGACGCCAATGAAGAAATGACTATGTTTTGCGATTTCTCCTGTTTAGAAAGACTTAGAAAGTTGATAATTGTGGGCAATGTTAGAAATGTCATGAGAAACAAGAATTATGTAAAAGAATTGATGTAAGTCATTGTTTCCAAGAGAAAGGGAGATCGGAGTGTAAAAAAGCGTTGTTTTTGGACGCCAATGAAGAAATGACTATGTTTTGCGATTTCTCCTGTTTAGAAAGACTTAGAAAGTTGATAATTGTGGGCAATGTTAGAAATGTCATGAGAAACAAGAATTATGTAAAAGAATTGATGTAAGTCATTGTTTCCAAGAGAAAGGGAGATCGGAGTGTAAAAAAGCGTTGTTTTTGGACGCCAATGAAGAAATGACTATGTTTTGCGATTTCTCCTGTTTAGAAAGACTTAGAAAGTTGATAATTGTGGGCAATGTTAGAAATGTCATGAGAAACAAGAATTATGTAAAAGAATTGATGTAAGTCATTGTTTCCAAGAGAAAGGGAGATCGGAGTGTAAAAAAGCGTTGTTTTTGGACGCCAATGAAGAAATGACTATGTTTTGCGATTTCTCCTGTTTAGAAAGACTTAGAAAGTTGATAATTGTGGGCAATGTTAGAAATGTCATGAGAAACAAGAATTATGTAAAAGAATTGATGTAAGTCATTGTTTCCAAGAGAAAGGGAGATCGGAGTGTAAAAAAGCGTTGTTTTTGGACGCCAATGAAGAAATGACTATGTTTTGCGATTTCTCCTGTTTAGAAAGACTTAGAAAGTTGATAATTGTGGGCAATGTTAGAAATGTCATGAGAAACAAGAATTATGTAAAAGAATTGATGTAAGTCATTGTTTCCAAGAGAAAGGGAGATCGGAGTGTAAAAAAGCGTTGTTTTTGGACGCCAATGAAGAAATGACTATGTTTTGCGATTTCTCCTGTTTAGAAAGACTTAGAAAGTTGATAATTGTGGGCAATGTTAGAAATGTCATGAGAAACAAGAATTATGTAAAAGAATTGATGTAAGTCATTGTTTCCAAGAGAAAGGGAGATCGGAGTGTAAAAAAGCGTTGTTTTTGGACGCCAATGAAGAAATGACTATGTTTTGCGATTTCTCCTGTTTAGAAAGACTTAGAAAGTTGATAATTGTGGGCAATGTTAGAAATGTCATGAGAAACAAGAATTATGTAAAAGAATTGATGTAAGTCATTGTTTCCAAGAGAAAGGGAGATCGGAGTGTAAAAAAGCGTTGTTTTTGGACGCCAATGAAGAAATGACTATGTTTTGCGATTTCTCCTGTTTAGAAAGACTTAGAAAGTTGATAATTGTGGGCAATGTTAGAAATGTCATGAGAAACAAGAATTATGTAAAAGAATTGATGTAAGTCATTGTTTCCAAGAGAAAGGGAGATCGGAGTGTAAAAAAGCGTTGTTTTTGGACGCCAATGAAGAAATGACTATGTTTTGCGATTTCTCCTGTTTAGAAAGACTTAGAAAGTTGATAATTGTGGGCAATGTTAGAAATGTCATGAGAAACAAGAATTATGTAAAAGAATTGATGTAAGTCATTGTTTCCAAGAGAAAGGGAGATCGGAGTGTAAAAAAGCGTTGTTTTTGGACGCCAATGAAGAAATGACTATGTTTTGCGATTTCTCCTGTTTAGAAAGACTTAGAAAGTTGATAATTGTGGGCAATGTTAGAAATGTCATGAGAAACAAGAATTATGTAAAAGAATTGATGTAAGTCATTGTTTCCAAGAGAAAGGGAGATCGGAGTGTAAAAAAGCGTTGTTTTTGGACGCCAATGAAGAAATGACTATGTTTTGCGATTTCTCCTGTTTAGAAAGACTTAGAAAGTTGATAATTGTGGGCAATGTTAGAAATGTCATGAGAAACAAGAATTATGTAAAAGAATTGATGTAAGTCATTGTTTCCAAGAGAAAGGGAGATCGGAGTGTAAAAAAGCGTTGTTTTTGGACGCCAATGAAGAAATGACTATGTTTTGCGATTTCTCCTGTTTAGAAAGACTTAGAAAGTTGATAATTGTGGGCAATGTTAGAAATGTCATGAGAAACAAGAATTATGTAAAAGAATTGATGTAAGTCATTGTTTCCAAGAGAAAGGGAGATCGGAGTGTAAAAAAGCGTTGTTTTTGGACGCCAATGAAGAAATGACTATGTTTTGCGATTTCTCCTGTTTAGAAAGACTTAGAAAGTTGATAATTGTGGGCAATGTTAGAAATGTCATGAGAAACAAGAATTATGTAAAAGAATTGATGTAAGTCATTGTTTCCAAGAGAAAGGGAGATCGGAGTGTAAAAAAGCGTTGTTTTTGGACGCCAATGAAGAAATGACTATGTTTTGCGATTTCTCCTGTTTAGAAAGACTTAGAAAGTTGATAATTGTGGGCAATGTTAGAAATGTCATGAGAAACAAGAATTATGTAAAAGAATTGATGTAAGTCATTGTTTCCAAGAGAAAGGGAGATCGGAGTGTAAAAAAGCGTTGTTTTTGGACGCCAATGAAGAAATGACTATGTTTTGCGATTTCTCCTGTTTAGAAAGACTTAGAAAGTTGATAATTGTGGGCAATGTTAGAAATGTCATGAGAAACAAGAATTATGTAAAAGAATTGATGTAAGTCATTGTTTCCAAGAGAAAGGGAGATCGGAGTGTAAAAAAGCGTTGTTTTTGGACGCCAATGAAGAAATGACTATGTTTTGCGATTTCTCCTGTTTAGAAAGACTTAGAAAGTTGATAATTGTGGGCAATGTTAGAAATGTCATGAGAAACAAGAATTATGTAAAAGAATTGATGTAAGTCATTGTTTCCAAGAGAAAGGGAGATCGGAGTGTAAAAAAGCGTTGTTTTTGGACGCCAATGAAGAAATGACTATGTTTTGCGATTTCTCCTGTTTAGAAAGACTTAGAAAGTTGATAATTGTGGGCAATGTTAGAAATGTCATGAGAAACAAGAATTATGTAAAAGAATTGATGTAAGTCATTGTTTCCAAGAGAAAGGGAGATCGGAGTGTAAAAAAGCGTTGTTTTTGGACGCCAATGAAGAAATGACTATGTTTTGCGATTTCTCCTGTTTAGAAAGACTTAGAAAGTTGATAATTGTGGGCAATGTTAGAAATGTCATGAGAAACAAGAATTATGTAAAAGAATTGATGTAAGTCATTGTTTCCAAGAGAAAGGGAGATCGGAGTGTAAAAAAGCGTTGTTTTTGGACGCCAATGAAGAAATGACTATGTTTTGCGATTTCTCCTGTTTAGAAAGACTTAGAAAGTTGATAATTGTGGGCAATGTTAGAAATGTCATGAGAAACAAGAATTATGTAAAAGAATTGATGTAAGTCATTGTTTCCAAGAGAAAGGGAGATCGGAGTGTAAAAAAGCGTTGTTTTTGGACGCCAATGAAGAAATGACTATGTTTTGCGATTTCTCCTGTTTAGAAAGACTTAGAAAGTTGATAATTGTGGGCAATGTTAGAAATGTCATGAGAAACAAGAATTATGTAAAAGAATTGATGTAAGTCATTGTTTCCAAGAGAAAGGGAGATCGGAGTGTAAAAAAGCGTTGTTTTTGGACGCCAATGAAGAAATGACTATGTTTTGCGATTTCTCCTGTTTAGAAAGACTTAGAAAGTTGATAATTGTGGGCAATGTTAGAAATGTCATGAGAAACAAGAATTATGTAAAAGAATTGATGTAAGTCATTGTTTCCAAGAGAAAGGGAGATCGGAGTGTAAAAAAGCGTTGTTTTTGGACGCCAATGAAGAAATGACTATGTTTTGCGATTTCTCCTGTTTAGAAAGACTTAGAAAGTTGATAATTGTGGGCAATGTTAGAAATGTCATGAGAAACAAGAATTATGTAAAAGAATTGATGTAAGTCATTGTTTCCAAGAGAAAGGGAGATCGGAGTGTAAAAAAGCGTTGTTTTTGGACGCCAATGAAGAAATGACTATGTTTTGCGATTTCTCCTGTTTAGAAAGACTTAGAAAGTTGATAATTGTGGGCAATGTTAGAAATGTCATGAGAAACAAGAATTATGTAAAAGAATTGATGTAAGTCATTGTTTCCAAGAGAAAGGGAGATCGGAGTGTAAAAAAGCGTTGTTTTTGGACGCCAATGAAGAAATGACTATGTTTTGCGATTTCTCCTGTTTAGAAAGACTTAGAAAGTTGATAATTGTGGGCAATGTTAGAAATGTCATGAGAAACAAGAATTATGTAAAAGAATTGATGTAAGTCATTGTTTCCAAGAGAAAGGGAGATCGGAGTGTAAAAAAGCGTTGTTTTTGGACGCCAATGAAGAAATGACTATGTTTTGCGATTTCTCCTGTTTAGAAAGACTTAGAAAGTTGATAATTGTGGGCAATGTTAGAAATGTCATGAGAAACAAGAATTATGTAAAAGAATTGATGTAAGTCATTGTTTCCAAGAGAAAGGGAGATCGGAGTGTAAAAAAGCGTTGTTTTTGGACGCCAATGAAGAAATGACTATGTTTTGCGATTTCTCCTGTTTAGAAAGACTTAGAAAGTTGATAATTGTGGGCAATGTTAGAAATGTCATGAGAAACAAGAATTATGTAAAAGAATTGATGTAAGTCATTGTTTCCAAGAGAAAGGGAGATCGGAGTGTAAAAAAGCGTTGTTTTTGGACGCCAATGAAGAAATGACTATGTTTTGCGATTTCTCCTGTTTAGAAAGACTTAGAAAGTTGATAATTGTGGGCAATGTTAGAAATGTCATGAGAAACAAGAATTATGTAAAAGAATTGATGTAAGTCATTGTTTCCAAGAGAAAGGGAGATCGGAGTGTAAAAAAGCGTTGTTTTTGGACGCCAATGAAGAAATGACTATGTTTTGCGATTTCTCCTGTTTAGAAAGACTTAGAAAGTTGATAATTGTGGGCAATGTTAGAAATGTCATGAGAAACAAGAATTATGTAAAAGAATTGATGTAAGTCATTGTTTCCAAGAGAAAGGGAGATCGGAGTGTAAAAAAGCGTTGTTTTTGGACGCCAATGAAGAAATGACTATGTTTTGCGATTTCTCCTGTTTAGAAAGACTTAGAAAGTTGATAATTGTGGGCAATGTTAGAAATGTCATGAGAAACAAGAATTATGTAAAAGAATTGATGTAAGTCATTGTTTCCAAGAGAAAGGGAGATCGGAGTGTAAAAAAGCGTTGTTTTTGGACGCCAATGAAGAAATGACTATGTTTTGCGATTTCTCCTGTTTAGAAAGACTTAGAAAGTTGATAATTGTGGGCAATGTTAGAAATGTCATGAGAAACAAGAATTATGTAAAAGAATTGATGTAAGTCATTGTTTCCAAGAGAAAGGGAGATCGGAGTGTAAAAAAGCGTTGTTTTTGGACGCCAATGAAGAAATGACTATGTTTTGCGATTTCTCCTGTTTAGAAAGACTTAGAAAGTTGATAATTGTGGGCAATGTTAGAAATGTCATGAGAAACAAGAATTATGTAAAAGAATTGATGTAAGTCATTGTTTCCAAGAGAAAGGGAGATCGGAGTGTAAAAAAGCGTTGTTTTTGGACGCCAATGAAGAAATGACTATGTTTTGCGATTTCTCCTGTTTAGAAAGACTTAGAAAGTTGATAATTGTGGGCAATGTTAGAAATGTCATGAGAAACAAGAATTATGTAAAAGAATTGATGTAAGTCATTGTTTCCAAGAGAAAGGGAGATCGGAGTGTAAAAAAGCGTTGTTTTTGGACGCCAATGAAGAAATGACTATGTTTTGCGATTTCTCCTGTTTAGAAAGACTTAGAAAGTTGATAATTGTGGGCAATGTTAGAAATGTCATGAGAAACAAGAATTATGTAAAAGAATTGATGTAAGTCATTGTTTCCAAGAGAAAGGGAGATCGGAGTGTAAAAAAGCGTTGTTTTTGGACGCCAATGAAGAAATGACTATGTTTTGCGATTTCTCCTGTTTAGAAAGACTTAGAAAGTTGATAATTGTGGGCAATGTTAGAAATGTCATGAGAAACAAGAATTATGTAAAAGAATTGATGTAAGTCATTGTTTCCAAGAGAAAGGGAGATCGGAGTGTAAAAAAGCGTTGTTTTTGGACGCCAATGAAGAAATGACTATGTTTTGCGATTTCTCCTGTTTAGAAAGACTTAGAAAGTTGATAATTGTGGGCAATGTTAGAAATGTCATGAGAAACAAGAATTATGTAAAAGAATTGATGTAAGTCATTGTTTCCAAGAGAAAGGGAGATCGGAGTGTAAAAAAGCGTTGTTTTTGGACGCCAATGAAGAAATGACTATGTTTTGCGATTTCTCCTGTTTAGAAAGACTTAGAAAGTTGATAATTGTGGGCAATGTTAGAAATGTCATGAGAAACAAGAATTATGTAAAAGAATTGATGTAAGTCATTGTTTCCAAGAGAAAGGGAGATCGGAGTGTAAAAAAGCGTTGTTTTTGGACGCCAATGAAGAAATGACTATGTTTTGCGATTTCTCCTGTTTAGAAAGACTTAGAAAGTTGATAATTGTGGGCAATGTTAGAAATGTCATGAGAAACAAGAATTATGTAAAAGAATTGATGTAAGTCATTGTTTCCAAGAGAAAGGGAGATCGGAGTGTAAAAAAGCGTTGTTTTTGGACGCCAATGAAGAAATGACTATGTTTTGCGATTTCTCCTGTTTAGAAAGACTTAGAAAGTTGATAATTGTGGGCAATGTTAGAAATGTCATGAGAAACAAGAATTATGTAAAAGAATTGATGTAAGTCATTGTTTCCAAGAGAAAGGGAGATCGGAGTGTAAAAAAGCGTTGTTTTTGGACGCCAATGAAGAAATGACTATGTTTTGCGATTTCTCCTGTTTAGAAAGACTTAGAAAGTTGATAATTGTGGGCAATGTTAGAAATGTCATGAGAAACAAGAATTATGTAAAAGAATTGATGTAAGTCATTGTTTCCAAGAGAAAGGGAGATCGGAGTGTAAAAAAGCGTTGTTTTTGGACGCCAATGAAGAAATGACTATGTTTTGCGATTTCTCCTGTTTAGAAAGACTTAGAAAGTTGATAATTGTGGGCAATGTTAGAAATGTCATGAGAAACAAGAATTATGTAAAAGAATTGATGTAAGTCATTGTTTCCAAGAGAAAGGGAGATCGGAGTGTAAAAAAGCGTTGTTTTTGGACGCCAATGAAGAAATGACTATGTTTTGCGATTTCTCCTGTTTAGAAAGACTTAGAAAGTTGATAATTGTGGGCAATGTTAGAAATGTCATGAGAAACAAGAATTATGTAAAAGAATTGATGTAAGTCATTGTTTCCAAGAGAAAGGGAGATCGG
The DNA here is from genome assembly GCA_036250195.1 of Mixophyes australis. Classification (NCBI taxonomy): domain Eukaryota; kingdom Metazoa; phylum Chordata; class Amphibia; order Anura; family Limnodynastidae; genus Mixophyes; species Mixophyes australis. Next base: position 92,209 of record JAVHZZ010000133.1, read on the forward strand.
AGTGTAAAAAAGCGTTGTTTTTGGACGCCAATGAAGAAATGACTATGTTTTGCGATTTCTCCTGTTTAGAAAGACTTAGAAAGTTGATAATTGTGGGCAATGTTAGAAATGTCATGAGAAACAAGAATTATGTAAAAGAATTGATGTAAGTCATTGTTTCCAAGAGAAAGGGAGATCGGAGTGTAAAAAAGCGTTGTTTTTGGACGCCAATGAAGAAATGACTATGTTTTGCGATTTCTCCTGTTTAGAAAGACTTAGAAAGTTGATAATTGTGGGCAATGTTAGAAATGTCATGAGAAACAAGAATTATGTAAAAGAATTGATGTAAGTCATTGTTTCCAAGAGAAAGGGAGATCGGAGTGTAAAAAAGCGTTGTTTTTGGACGCCAATGAAGAAATGACTATGTTTTGCGATTTCTCCTGTTTAGAAAGACTTAGAAAGTTGATAATTGTGGGCAATGTTAGAAATGTCATGAGAAACAAGAATTATGTAAAAGAATTGATGTAAGTCATTGTTTCCAAGAGAAAGGGAGATCGGAGTGTAAAAAAGCGTTGTTTTTGGACGCCAATGAAGAAATGACTATGTTTTGCGATTTCTCCTGTTTAGAAAGACTTAGAAAGTTGATAATTGTGGGCAATGTTAGAAATGTCATGAGAAACAAGAATTATGTAAAAGAATTGATGTAAGTCATTGTTTCCAAGAGAAAGGGAGATCGGAGTGTAAAAAAGCGTTGTTTTTGGACGCCAATGAAGAAATGACTATGTTTTGCGATTTCTCCTGTTTAGAAAGACTTAGAAAGTTGATAATTGTGGGCAATGTTAGAAATGTCATGAGAAACAAGAATTATGTAAAAGAATTGATGTAAGTCATTGTTTCCAAGAGAAAGGGAGATCGGAGTGTAAAAAAGCGTTGTTTTTGGACGCCAATGAAGAAATGACTATGTTTTGCGATTTCTCCTGTTTAGAAAGACTTAGAAAGTTGATAATTGTGGGCAATGTTAGAAATGTCATGAGAAACAAGAATTATGTAAAAGAATTGATGTAAGTCATTGTTTCCAAGAGAAAGGGAGATCGGAGTGTAAAAAAGCGTTGTTTTTGGACGCCAATGAAGAAATGACTATGTTTTGCGATTTCTCCTGTTTAGAAAGACTTAGAAAGTTGATAATTGTGGGCAATGTTAGAAATGTCATGAGAAACAAGAATTATGTAAAAGAATTGATGTAAGTCATTGTTTCCAAGAGAAAGGGAGATCGGAGTGTAAAAAAGCGTTGTTTTTGGACGCCAATGAAGAAATGACTATGTTTTGCGATTTCTCCTGTTTAGAAAGACTTAGAAAGTTGATAATTGTGGGCAATGTTAGAAATGTCATGAGAAACAAGAATTATGTAAAAGAATTGATGTAAGTCATTGTTTCCAAGAGAAAGGGAGATCGGAGTGTAAAAAAGCGTTGTTTTTGGACGCCAATGAAGAAATGACTATGTTTTGCGATTTCTCCTGTTTAGAAAGACTTAGAAAGTTGATAATTGTGGGCAATGTTAGAAATGTCATGAGAAACAAGAATTATGTAAAAGAATTGATGTAAGTCATTGTTTCCAAGAGAAAGGGAGATCGGAGTGTAAAAAAGCGTTGTTTTTGGACGCCAATGAAGAAATGACTATGTTTTGCGATTTCTCCTGTTTAGAAAGACTTAGAAAGTTGATAATTGTGGGCAATGTTAGAAATGTCATGAGAAACAAGAATTATGTAAAAGAATTGATGTAAGTCATTGTTTCCAAGAGAAAGGGAGATCGGAGTGTAAAAAAGCGTTGTTTTTGGACGCCAATGAAGAAATGACTATGTTTTGCGATTTCTCCTGTTTAGAAAGACTTAGAAAGTTGATAATTGTGGGCAATGTTAGAAATGTCATGAGAAACAAGAATTATGTAAAAGAATTGATGTAAGTCATTGTTTCCAAGAGAAAGGGAGATCGGAGTGTAAAAAAGCGTTGTTTTTGGACGCCAATGAAGAAATGACTATGTTTTGCGATTTCTCCTGTTTAGAAAGACTTAGAAAGTTGATAATTGTGGGCAATGTTAGAAATGTCATGAGAAACAAGAATTATGTAAAAGAATTGATGTAAGTCATTGTTTCCAAGAGAAAGGGAGATCGGAGTGTAAAAAAGCGTTGTTTTTGGACGCCAATGAAGAAATGACTATGTTTTGCGATTTCTCCTGTTTAGAAAGACTTAGAAAGTTGATAATTGTGGGCAATGTTAGAAATGTCATGAGAAACAAGAATTATGTAAAAGAATTGATGTAAGTCATTGTTTCCAAGAGAAAGGGAGATCGGAGTGTAAAAAAGCGTTGTTTTTGGACGCCAATGAAGAAATGACTATGTTTTGCGATTTCTCCTGTTTAGAAAGACTTAGAAAGTTGATAATTGTGGGCAATGTTAGAAATGTCATGAGAAACAAGAATTATGTAAAAGAATTGATGTAAGTCATTGTTTCCAAGAGAAAGGGAGATCGGAGTGTAAAAAAGCGTTGTTTTTGGACGCCAATGAAGAAATGACTATGTTTTGCGATTTCTCCTGTTTAGAAAGACTTAGAAAGTTGATAATTGTGGGCAATGTTAGAAATGTCATGAGAAACAAGAATTATGTAAAAGAATTGATGTAAGTCATTGTTTCCAAGAGAAAGGGAGATCGGAGTGTAAAAAAGCGTTGTTTTTGGACGCCAATGAAGAAATGACTATGTTTTGCGATTTCTCCTGTTTAGAAAGACTTAGAAAGTTGATAATTGTGGGCAATGTTAGAAATGTCATGAGAAACAAGAATTATGTAAAAGAATTGATGTAAGTCATTGTTTCCAAGAGAAAGGGAGATCGGAGTGTAAAAAAGCGTTGTTTTTGGACGCCAATGAAGAAATGACTATGTTTTGCGATTTCTCCTGTTTAGAAAGACTTAGAAAGTTGATAATTGTGGGCAATGTTAGAAATGTCATGAGAAACAAGAATTATGTAAAAGAATTGATGTAAGTCATTGTTTCCAAGAGAAAGGGAGATCGGAGTGTAAAAAAGCGTTGTTTTTGGACGCCAATGAAGAAATGACTATGTTTTGCGATTTCTCCTGTTTAGAAAGACTTAGAAAGTTGATAATTGTGGGCAATGTTAGAAATGTCATGAGAAACAAGAATTATGTAAAAGAATTGATGTAAGTCATTGTTTCCAAGAGAAAGGGAGATCGGAGTGTAAAAAAGCGTTGTTTTTGGACGCCAATGAAGAAATGACTATGTTTTGCGATTTCTCCTGTTTAGAAAGACTTAGAAAGTTGATAATTGTGGGCAATGTTAGAAATGTCATGAGAAACAAGAATTATGTAAAAGAATTGATGTAAGTCATTGTTTCCAAGAGAAAGGGAGATCGGAGTGTAAAAAAGCGTTGTTTTTGGACGCCAATGAAGAAATGACTATGTTTTGCGATTTCTCCTGTTTAGAAAGACTTAGAAAGTTGATAATTGTGGGCAATGTTAGAAATGTCATGAGAAACAAGAATTATGTAAAAGAATTGATGTAAGTCATTGTTTCCAAGAGAAAGGGAGATCGGAGTGTAAAAAAGCGTTGTTTTTGGACGCCAATGAAGAAATGACTATGTTTTGCGATTTCTCCTGTTTAGAAAGACTTAGAAAGTTGATAATTGTGGGCAATGTTAGAAATGTCATGAGAAACAAGAATTATGTAAAAGAATTGATGTAAGTCATTGTTTCCAAGAGAAAGGGAGATCGGAGTGTAAAAAAGCGTTGTTTTTGGACGCCAATGAAGAAATGACTATGTTTTGCGATTTCTCCTGTTTAGAAAGACTTAGAAAGTTGATAATTGTGGGCAATGTTAGAAATGTCATGAGAAACAAGAATTATGTAAAAGAATTGATGTAAGTCATTGTTTCCAAGAGAAAGGGAGATCGGAGTGTAAAAAAGCGTTGTTTTTGGACGCCAATGAAGAAATGACTATGTTTTGCGATTTCTCCTGTTTAGAAAGACTTAGAAAGTTGATAATTGTGGGCAATGTTAGAAATGTCATGAGAAACAAGAATTATGTAAAAGAATTGATGTAAGTCATTGTTTCCAAGAGAAAGGGAGATCGGAGTGTAAAAAAGCGTTGTTTTTGGACGCCAATGAAGAAATGACTATGTTTTGCGATTTCTCCTGTTTAGAAAGACTTAGAAAGTTGATAATTGTGGGCAATGTTAGAAATGTCATGAGAAACAAGAATTATGTAAAAGAATTGATGTAAGTCATTGTTTCCAAGAGAAAGGGAGATCGGAGTGTAAAAAAGCGTTGTTTTTGGACGCCAATGAAGAAATGACTATGTTTTGCGATTTCTCCTGTTTAGAAAGACTTAGAAAGTTGATAATTGTGGGCAATGTTAGAAATGTCATGAGAAACAAGAATTATGTAAAAGAATTGATGTAAGTCATTGTTTCCAAGAGAAAGGGAGATCGGAGTGTAAAAAAGCGTTGTTTTTGGACGCCAATGAAGAAATGACTATGTTTTGCGATTTCTCCTGTTTAGAAAGACTTAGAAAGTTGATAATTGTGGGCAATGTTAGAAATGTCATGAGAAACAAGAATTATGTAAAAGAATTGATGTAAGTCATTGTTTCCAAGAGAAAGGGAGATCGGAGTGTAAAAAAGCGTTGTTTTTGGACGCCAATGAAGAAATGACTATGTTTTGCGATTTCTCCTGTTTAGAAAGACTTAGAAAGTTGATAATTGTGGGCAATGTTAGAAATGTCATGAGAAACAAGAATTATGTAAAAGAATTGATGTAAGTCATTGTTTCCAAGAGAAAGGGAGATCGGAGTGTAAAAAAGCGTTGTTTTTGGACGCCAATGAAGAAATGACTATGTTTTGCGATTTCTCCTGTTTAGAAAGACTTAGAAAGTTGATAATTGTGGGCAATGTTAGAAATGTCATGAGAAACAAGAATTATGTAAAAGAATTGATGTAAGTCATTGTTTCCAAGAGAAAGGGAGATCGGAGTGTAAAAAAGCGTTGTTTTTGGACGCCAATGAAGAAATGACTATGTTTTGCGATTTCTCCTGTTTAGAAAGACTTAGAAAGTTGATAATTGTGGGCAATGTTAGAAATGTCATGAGAAACAAGAATTATGTAAAAGAATTGATGTAAGTCATTGTTTCCAAGAGAAAGGGAGATCGGAGTGTAAAAAAGCGTTGTTTTTGGACGCCAATGAAGAAATGACTATGTTTTGCGATTTCTCCTGTTTAGAAAGACTTAGAAAGTTGATAATTGTGGGCAATGTTAGAAATGTCATGAGAAACAAGAATTATTTAAAAGAATTGATGTAAGTCATTGTTTCCAAGAGAAAGGGAGATCGGAGTGTAAAAAAGCGTTGTTTTTGGACGCCAATGAAGAAATGACTATGTTTTGCGATTTCTCCTGTTTAGAAAGACTTAGAAAGTTGATAATTGTGGGCAATGTTAGAAATGTCATGAGAAACAAGAATTATGTAAAAGAATTGATGTAAGTCATTGTTTCCAAGAGAAAGGGAGATCGGAGTGTAAAAAAGCGTTGTTTTTGGACGCCAATGAAGAAATGACTATGTTTTGCGATTTCTCCTGTTTAGAAAGACTTAGAAAGTTGATAATTGTGGGCAATGTTAGAAATGTCATGAGAAACAAGAATTATGTAAAAGAATTGATGTAAGTCATTGTTTCCAAGAGAAAGGGAGATCGGAGTGTAAAAAAGCGTTGTTTTTGGACGCCAATGAAGAAATGACTATGTTTTGCGATTTCTCCTGTTTAGAAAGACTTAGAAAGTTGATAATTGTGGGCAATGTTAGAAATGTCATGAGAAACAAGAATTATGTAAAAGAATTGATGTAAGTCATTGTTTCCAAGAGAAAGGGAGATCGGAGTGTAAAAAAGCGTTGTTTTTGGACGCCAATGAAGAAATGACTATGTTTTGCGATTTCTCCTGTTTAGAAAGACTTAGAAAGTTGATAATTGTGGGCAATGTTAGAAATGTCATGAGAAACAAGAATTATGTAAAAGAATTGATGTAAGTCATTGTTTCCAAGAGAAAGGGAGATCGGAGTGTAAAAAAGCGTTGTTTTTGGACGCCAATGAAGAAATGACTATGTTTTGCGATTTCTCCTGTTTAGAAAGACTTAGAAAGTTGATAATTGTGGGCAATGTTAGAAATGTCATGAGAAACAAGAATTATGTAAAAGAATTGATGTAAGTCATTGTTTCCAAGAGAAAGGGAGATCGGAGTGTAAAAAAGCGTTGTTTTTGGACGCCAATGAAGAAATGACTATGTTTTGCGATTTCTCCTGTTTAGAAAGACTTAGAAAGTTGATAATTGTGGGCAATGTTAGAAATGTCATGAGAAACAAGATTATGTAAAAGAATTGATGTAAGTCATTGTTTCCAAGAGAAAGGGAGATCGGAGTGTAAAAAAGCGTTGTTTTTGGACGCCAATGAAGAAATGACTATGTTTTGCGATTTCTCCTGTTTAGAAAGACTTAGAAAGTTGATAATTGTGGGCAATGTTAGAAATGTCATGAGAAACAAGAATTATGTAAAAGAATTGATGTAAGTCATTGTTTCCAAGAGAAAGGGAGATCGGAGTGTAAAAAAGCGTTGTTTTTGGACGCCAATGAAGAAATGACTATGTTTTGCGATTTCTCCTGTTTAGAAAGACTTAGAAAGTTGATAATTGTGGGCAATGTTAGAAATGTCATGAGAAACAAGAATTATGTAAAAGAATTGATGTAAGTCATTGTTTCCAAGAGAAAGGGAGATCGGAGTGTAAAAAAGCGTTGTTTTTGGACGCCAATGAAGAAATGACTATGTTTTGCGATTTCTCCTGTTTAGAAAGACTTAGAAAGTTGATAATTGTGGGCAATGTTAGAAATGTCATGAGAAACAAGAATTATGTAAAAGAATTGATGTAAGTCATTGTTTCCAAGAGAAAGGGAGATCGGAGTGTAAAAAAGCGTTGTTTTTGGACGCCAATGAAGAAATGACTATGTTTTGCGATTTCTCCTGTTTAGAAAGACTTAGAAAGTTGATAATTGTGGGCAATGTTAGAAATGTCATGAGAAACAAGAATTATGTAAAAGAATTGATGTAAGTCATTGTTTCCAAGAGAAAGGGAGATCGGAGTGTAAAAAAGCGTTGTTTTTGGACGCCAATGAAGAAATGACTATGTTTTGCGATTTCTCCTGTTTAGAAAGACTTAGAAAGTTGATAATTGTGGGCAATGTTAGAAATGTCATGAGAAACAAGAATTATGTAAAAGAATTGATGTAAGTCATTGTTTCCAAGAGAAAGGGAGATCGGAGTGTAAAAAAGCGTTGTTTTTGGACGCCAATGAAGAAATGACTATGTTTTGCGATTTCTCCTGTTTAGAAAGACTTAGAAAGTTGATAATTGTGGGCAATGTTAGAAATGTCATGAGAAACAAGAATTATGTAAAAGAATTGATGTAAGTCATTGTTTCCAAGAGAAAGGGAGATCGGAGTGTAAAAAAGCGTTGTTTTTGGACGCCAATGAAGAAATGACTATGTTTTGCGATTTCTCCTGTTTAGAAAGACTTAGAAAGTTGATAATTGTGGGCAATGTTAGAAATGTCATGAGAAACAAGAATTATGTAAAAGAATTGATGTAAGTCATTGTTTCCAAGAGAAAGGGAGATCGGAGTGTAAAAAAGCGTTGTTTTTGGACGCCAATGAAGAAATGACTATGTTTTGCGATTTCTCCTGTTTAGAAAGACTTAGAAAGTTGATAATTGTGGGCAATGTTAGAAATGTCATGAGAAACAAGAATTATGTAAAAGAATTGATGTAAGTCATTGTTTCCAAGAGAAAGGGAGATCGGAGTGTAAAAAAGCGTTGTTTTTGGACGCCAATGAAGAAATGACTATGTTTTGCGATTTCTCCTGTTTAGAAAGACTTAGAAAGTTGATAATTGTGGGCAATGTTAGAAATGTCATGAGAAACAAGAATTATGTAAAAGAATTGATGTAAGTCATTGTTTCCAAGAGAAAGGGAGATCGGAGTGTAAAAAAGCGTTGTTTTTGGACGCCAATGAAGAAATGACTATGTTTTGCGATTTCTCCTGTTTAGAAAGACTTAGAAAGTTGATAATTGTGGGCAATGTTAGAAATGTCATGAGAAACAAGAATTATGTAAAAGAATTGATGTAAGTCATTGTTTCCAAGAGAAAGGGAGATCGGAGTGTAAAAAAGCGTTGTTTTTGGACGCCAATGAAGAAATGACTATGTTTTGCGATTTCTCCTGTTTAGAAAGACTTAGAAAGTTGATAATTGTGGGCAATGTTAGAAATGTCATGAGAAACAAGAATTATGTAAAAGAATTGATGTAAGTCATTGTTTCCAAGAGAAAGGGAGATCGGAGTGTAAAAAAGCGTTGTTTTTGGACGCCAATGAAGAAATGACTATGTTTTGCGATTTCTCCTGTTTAGAAAGACTTAGAAAGTTGATAATTGTGGGCAATGTTAGAAATGTCATGAGAAACAAGAATTATGTAAAAGAATTGATGTAAGTCATTGTTTCCAAGAGAAAGGGAGATCGGAGTGTAAAAAAGCGTTGTTTTTGGACGCCAATGAAGAAATGACTATGTTTTGCGATTTCTCCTGTTTAGAAAGACTTAGAAAGTTGATAATTGTGGGCAATGTTAGAAATGTCATGAGAAACAAGAATTATGTAAAAGAATTGATGTAAGTCATTGTTTCCAAGAGAAAGGGAGATCGGAGTGTAAAAAAGCGTTGTTTTTGGACGCCAATGAAGAAATGACTATGTTTTGCGATTTCTCCTGTTTAGAAAGACTTAGAAAGTTGATAATTGTGGGCAATGTTAGAAATGTCATGAGAAACAAGAATTATGTAAAAGAATTGATGTAAGTCATTGTTTCCAAGAGAAAGGGAGATCGGAGTGTAAAAAAGCGTTGTTTTTGGACGCCAATGAAGAAATGACTATGTTTTGCGATTTCTCCTGTTTAGAAAGACTTAGAAAGTTGATAATTGTGGGCAATGTTAGAAATGTCATGAGAAACAAGAATTATGTAAAAGAATTGATGTAAGTCATTGTTTCCAAGAGAAAGGGAGATCGGAGTGTAAAAAAGCGTTGTTTTTGGACGCCAATGAAGAAATGACTATGTTTTGCGATTTCTCCTGTTTAGAAAGACTTAGAAAGTTGATAATTGTGGGCAATGTTAGAAATGTCATGAGAAACAAGAATTATGTAAAAGAATTGATGTAAGTCATTGTTTCCAAGAGAAAGGGAGATCGGAGTGTAAAAAAGCGTTGTTTTTGGACGCCAATGAAGAAATGACTATGTTTTGCGATTTCTCCTGTTTAGAAAGACTTAGAAAGTTGATAATTGTGGGCAATGTTAGAAATGTCATGAGAAACAAGAATTATGTAAAAGAATTGATGTAAGTCATTGTTTCCAAGAGAAAGGGAGATCGGAGTGTAAAAAAGCGTTGTTTTTGGACGCCAATGAAGAAATGACTATGTTTTGCGATTTCTCCTGTTTAGAAAGACTTAGAAAGTTGATAATTGTGGGCAATGTTAGAAATGTCATGAGAAACAAGAATTATGTAAAAGAATTGATGTAAGTCATTGTTTCCAAGAGAAAGGGAGATCGGAGTGTAAAAAAGCGTTGTTTTTGGACGCCAATGAAGAAATGACTATGTTTTGCGATTTCTCCTGTTTAGAAAGACTTAGAAAGTTGATAATTGTGGGCAATGTTAGAAATGTCATGAGAAACAAGAATTATGTAAAAGAATTGATGTAAGTCATTGTTTCCAAGAGAAAGGGAGATCGGAGTGTAAAAAAGCGTTGTTTTTGGACGCCAATGAAGAAATGACTATGTTTTGCGATTTCTCCTGTTTAGAAAGACTTAGAAAGTTGATAATTGTGGGCAATGTTAGAAATGTCATGAGAAACAAGAATTATGTAAAAGAATTGATGTAAGTCATTGTTTCCAAGAGAAAGGGAGATCGGAGTGTAAAAAAGCGTTGTTTTTGGACGCCAATGAAGAAATGACTATGTTTTGCGATTTCTCCTGTTTAGAAAGACTTAGAAAGTTGATAATTGTGGGCAATGTTAGAAATGTCATGAGAAACAAGAATTATGTAAAAGAATTGATGTAAGTCATTGTTTCCAAGAGAAAGGGAGATCGGAGTGTAAAAAAGCGTTGTTTTTGGACGCCAATGAAGAAATGACTATGTTTTGCGATTTCTCCTGTTTAGAAAGACTTAGAAAGTTGATAATTGTGGGCAATGTTAGAAATGTCATGAGAAACAAGAATTATGTAAAAGAATTGATGTAAGTCATTGTTTCCAAGAGAAAGGGAGATCGGAGTGTAAAAAAGCGTTGTTTTTGGACGCCAATGAAGAAATGACTATGTTTTGCGATTTCTCCTGTTTAGAAAGACTTAGAAAGTTGATAATTGTGGGCAATGTTAGAAATGTCATGAGAAACAAGAATTATGTAAAAGAATTGATGTAAGTCATTGTTTCCAAGAGAAAGGGAGATCGGAGTGTAAAAAAGCGTTGTTTTTGGACGCCAATGAAGAAATGACTATGTTTTGCGATTTCTCCTGTTTAGAAAGACTTAGAAAGTTGATAATTGTGGGCAATGTTAGAAATGTCATGAGAAACAAGAATTATGTAAAAGAATTGATGTAAGTCATTGTTTCCAAGAGAAAGGGAGATCGGAGTGTAAAAAAGCGTTGTTTTTGGACGCCAATGAAGAAATGACTATGTTTTGCGATTTCTCCTGTTTAGAAAGACTTAGAAAGTTGATAATTGTGGGCAATGTTAGAAATGTCATGAGAAACAAGAATTATGTAAAAGAATTGATGTAAGTCATTGTTTCCAAGAGAAAGGGAGATCGGAGTGTAAAAAAGCGTTGTTTTTGGACGCCAATGAAGAAATGACTATGTTTTGCGATTTCTCCTGTTTAGAAAGACTTAGAAAGTTGATAATTGTGGGCAATGTTAGAAATGTCATGAGAAACAAGAATTATGTAAAAGAATTGATGTAAGTCATTGTTTCCAAGAGAAAGGGAGATCGGAGTGTAAAAAAGCGTTGTTTTTGGACGCCAATGAAGAAATGACTATGTTTTGCGATTTCTCCTGTTTAGAAAGACTTAGAAAGTTGATAATTGTGGGCAATGTTAGAAATGTCATGAGAAACAAGAATTATGTAAAAGAATTGATGTAAGTCATTGTTTCCAAGAGAAAGGGAGATCGGAGTGTAAAAAAGCGTTGTTTTTGGACGCCAATGAAGAAATGACTATGTTTTGCGATTTCTCCTGTTTAGAAAGACTTAGAAAGTTGATAATTGTGGGCAATGTTAGAAATGTCATGAGAAACAAGAATTATGTAAAAGAATTGATGTAAGTCATTGTTTCCAAGAGAAAGGGAGATCGGAGTGTAAAAAAGCGTTGTTTTTGGACGCCAATGAAGAAATGACTATGTTTTGCGATTTCTCCTGTTTAGAAAGACTTAGAAAGTTGATAATTGTGGGCAATGTTAGAAATGTCATGAGAAACAAGAATTATGTAAAAGAATTGATGTAAGTCATTGTTTCCAAGAGAAAGGGAGATCGGAGTGTAAAAAAGCGTTGTTTTTGGACGCCAATGAAGAAATGACTATGTTTTGCGATTTCTCCTGTTTAGAAAGACTTAGAAAGTTGATAATTGTGGGCAATGTTAGAAATGTCATGAGAAACAAGAATTATGTAAAAGAATTGATGTAAGTCATTGTTTCCAAGAGAAAGGGAGATCGGAGTGTAAAAAAGCGTTGTTTTTGGACGCCAATGAAGAAATGACTATGTTTTGCGATTTCTCCTGTTTAGAAAGACTTAGAAAGTTGATAATTGTGGGCAATGTTAGAAATGTCATGAGAAACAAGAATTATGTAAAAGAATTGATGTAAGTCATTGTTTCCAAGAGAAAGGGAGATCGGAGTGTAAAAAAGCGTTGTTTTTGGACGCCAATGAAGAAATGACTATGTTTTGCGATTTCTCCTGTTTAGAAAGACTTAGAAAGTTGATAATTGTGGGCAATGTTAGAAATGTCATGAGAAACAAGAATTATGTAAAAGAATTGATGTAAGTCATTGTTTCCAAGAGAAAGGGAGATCGGAGTGTAAAAAAGCGTTGTTTTTGGACGCCAATGAAGAAATGACTATGTTTTGCGATTTCTCCTGTTTAGAAAGACTTAGAAAGTTGATAATTGTGGGCAATGTTAGAAATGTCATGAGAAACAAGAATTATGTAAAAGAATTGATGTAAGTCATTGTTTCCAAGAGAAAGGGAGATCGGAGTGTAAAAAAGCGTTGTTTTTGGACGCCAATGAAGAAATGACTATGTTTTGCGATTTCTCCTGTTTAGAAAGACTTAGAAAGTTGATAATTGTGGGCAATGTTAGAAATGTCATGAGAAACAAGAATTATGTAAAAGAATTGATGTAAGTCATTGTTTCCAAGAGAAAGGGAGATCGGAGTGTAAAAAAGCGTTGTTTTTGGACGCCAATGAAGAAATGACTATGTTTTGCGATTTCTCCTGTTTAGAAAGACTTAGAAAGTTGATAATTGTGGGCAATGTTAGAAATGTCATGAGAAACAAGAATTATGTAAAAGAATTGATGTAAGTCATTGTTTCCAAGAGAAAGGGAGATCGGAGTGTAAAAAAGCGTTGTTTTTGGACGCCAATGAAGAAATGACTATGTTTTGCGATTTCTCCTGTTTAGAAAGACTTAGAAAGTTGATAATTGTGGGCAATGTTAGAAATGTCATGAGAAACAAGAATTATGTAAAAGAATTGATGTAAGTCATTGTTTCCAAGAGAAAGGGAGATCGGAGTGTAAAAAAGCGTTGTTTTTGGACGCCAATGAAGAAATGACTATGTTTTGCGATTTCTCCTGTTTAGAAAGACTTAGAAAGTTGATAATTGTGGGCAATGTTAGAAATGTCATGAGAAACAAGAATTATGTAAAAGAATTGATGTAAGTCATTGTTTCCAAGAGAAAGGGAGATCGGAGTGTAAAAAAGCGTTGTTTTTGGACGCCAATGAAGAAATGACTATGTTTTGCGATTTCTCCTGTTTAGAAAGACTTAGAAAGTTGATAATTGTGGGCAATGTTAGAAATGTCATGAGAAACAAGAATTATGTAAAAGAATTGATGTAAGTCATTGTTTCCAAGAGAAAGGGAGATCGGAGTGTAAAAAAGCGTTGTTTTTGGACGCCAATGAAGAAATGACTATGTTTTGCGATTTCTCCTGTTTAGAAAGACTTAGAAAGTTGATAATTGTGGGCAATGTTAGAAATGTCATGAGAAACAAGAATTATGTAAAAGAATTGATGTAAGTCATTGTTTCCAAGAGAAAGGGAGATCGGAGTGTAAAAAAGCGTTGTTTTTGGACGCCAATGAAGAAATGACTATGTTTTGCGATTTCTCCTGTTTAGAAAGACTTAGAAAGTTGATAATTGTGGGCAATGTTAGAAATGTCATGAGAAACAAGAATTATGTAAAAGAATTGATGTAAGTCATTGTTTCCAAGAGAAAGGGAGATCGGAGTGTAAAAAAGCGTTGTTTTTGGACGCCAATGAAGAAATGACTATGTTTTGCGATTTCTCCTGTTTAGAAAGACTTAGAAAGTTGATAATTGTGGGCAATGTTAGAAATGTCATGAGAAACAAGAATTATGTAAAAGAATTGATGTAAGTCATTGTTTCCAAGAGAAAGGGAGATCGGAGTGTAAAAAAGCGTTGTTTTTGGACGCCAATGAAGAAATGACTATGTTTTGCGATTTCTCCTGTTTAGAAAGACTTAGAAAGTTGATAATTGTGGGCAATGTTAGAAATGTCATGAGAAACAAGAATTATGTAAAAGAATTGATGTAAGTCATTGTTTCCAAGAGAAAGGGAGATCGGAGTGTAAAAAAGCGTTGTTTTTGGACGCCAATGAAGAAATGACTATGTTTTGCGATTTCTCCTGTTTAGAAAGACTTAGAAAGTTGATAATTGTGGGCAATGTTAGAAATGTCATGAGAAACAAGAATTATGTAAAAGAATTGATGTAAGTCATTGTTTCCAAGAGAAAGGGAGATCGGAGTGTAAAAAAGCGTTGTTTTTGGACGCCAATGAAGAAATGACTATGTTTTGCGATTTCTCCTGTTTAGAAAGACTTAGAAAGTTGATAATTGTGGGCAATGTTAGAAATGTCATGAGAAACAAGAATTATGTAAAAGAATTGATGTAAGTCATTGTTTCCAAGAGAAAGGGAGATCGGAGTGTAAAAAAGCGTTGTTTTTGGACGCCAATGAAGAAATGACTATGTTTTGCGATTTCTCCTGTTTAGAAAGACTTAGAAAGTTGATAATTGTGGGCAATGTTAGAAATGTCATGAGAAACAAGAATTATGTAAAAGAATTGATGTAAGTCATTGTTTCCAAGAGAAAGGGAGATCGGAGTGTAAAAAAGCGTTGTTTTTGGACGCCAATGAAGAAATGACTATGTTTTGCGATTTCTCCTGTTTAGAAAGACTTAGAAAGTTGATAATTGTGGGCAATGTTAGAAATGTCATGAGAAACAAGAATTATGTAAAAGAATTGATGTAAGTCATTGTTTCCAAGAGAAAGGGAGATCGGAGTGTAAAAAAGCGTTGTTTTTGGACGCCAATGAAGAAATGACTATGTTTTGCGATTTCTCCTGTTTAGAAAGACTTAGAAAGTTGATAATTGTGGGCAATGTTAGAAATGTCATGAGAAACAAGAATTATGTAAAAGAATTGATGTAAGTCATTGTTTCCAAGAGAAAGGGAGATCGGAGTGTAAAAAAGCGTTGTTTTTGGACGCCAATGAAGAAATGACTATGTTTTGCGATTTCTCCTGTTTAGAAAGACTTAGAAAGTTGATAATTGTGGGCAATGTTAGAAATGTCATGAGAAACAAGAATTATGTAAAAGAATTGATGTAAGTCATTGTTTCCAAGAGAAAGGGAGATCGGAGTGTAAAAAAGCGTTGTTTTTGGACGCCAATGAAGAAATGACTATGTTTTGCGATTTCTCCTGTTTAGAAAGACTTAGAAAGTTGATAATTGTGGGCAATGTTAGAAATGTCATGAGAAACAAGAATTATGTAAAAGAATTGATGTAAGTCATTGTTTCCAAGAGAAAGGGAGATCGGAGTGTAAAAAAGCGTTGTTTTTGGACGCCAATGAAGAAATGACTATGTTTTGCGATTTCTCCTGTTTAGAAAGACTTAGAAAGTTGATAATTGTGGGCAATGTTAGAAATGTCATGAGAAACAAGAATTATGTAAAAGA
Organism: Mixophyes australis; assembly: GCA_036250195.1. Lineage (NCBI taxonomy): Eukaryota > Metazoa > Chordata > Amphibia > Anura > Limnodynastidae > Mixophyes > Mixophyes australis. Next base: position 107,562 of record JAVHZZ010000133.1, read on the forward strand.
ATTGATGTAAGTCATTGTTTCCAAGAGAAAGGGAGATCGGAGTGTAAAAAAGCGTTGTTTTTGGACGCCAATGAAGAAATGACTATGTTTTGCGATTTCTCCTGTTTAGAAAGACTTAGAAAGTTGATAATTGTGGGCAATGTTAGAAATGTCATGAGAAACAAGAATTATGTAAAAGAATTGATGTAAGTCATTGTTTCCAAGAGAAAGGGAGATCGGAGTGTAAAAAAGCGTTGTTTTTGGACGCCAATGAAGAAATGACTATGTTTTGCGATTTCTCCTGTTTAGAAAGACTTAGAAAGTTGATAATTGTGGGCAATGTTAGAAATGTCATGAGAAACAAGAATTATGTAAAAGAATTGATGTAAGTCATTGTTTCCAAGAGAAAGGGAGATCGGAGTGTAAAAAAGCGTTGTTTTTGGACGCCAATGAAGAAATGACTATGTTTTGCGATTTCTCCTGTTTAGAAAGACTTAGAAAGTTGATAATTGTGGGCAATGTTAGAAATGTCATGAGAAACAAGAATTATGTAAAAGAATTGATGTAAGTCATTGTTTCCAAGAGAAAGGGAGATCGGAGTGTAAAAAAGCGTTGTTTTTGGACGCCAATGAAGAAATGACTATGTTTTGCGATTTCTCCTGTTTAGAAAGACTTAGAAAGTTGATAATTGTGGGCAATGTTAGAAATGTCATGAGAAACAAGAATTATGTAAAAGAATTGATGTAAGTCATTGTTTCCAAGAGAAAGGGAGATCGGAGTGTAAAAAAGCGTTGTTTTTGGACGCCAATGAAGAAATGACTATGTTTTGCGATTTCTCCTGTTTAGAAAGACTTAGAAAGTTGATAATTGTGGGCAATGTTAGAAATGTCATGAGAAACAAGAATTATGTAAAAGAATTGATGTAAGTCATTGTTTCCAAGAGAAAGGGAGATCGGAGTGTAAAAAAGCGTTGTTTTTGGACGCCAATGAAGAAATGACTATGTTTTGCGATTTCTCCTGTTTAGAAAGACTTAGAAAGTTGATAATTGTGGGCAATGTTAGAAATGTCATGAGAAACAAGAATTATGTAAAAGAATTGATGTAAGTCATTGTTTCCAAGAGAAAGGGAGATCGGAGTGTAAAAAAGCGTTGTTTTTGGACGCCAATGAAGAAATGACTATGTTTTGCGATTTCTCCTGTTTAGAAAGACTTAGAAAGTTGATAATTGTGGGCAATGTTAGAAATGTCATGAGAAACAAGAATTATGTAAAAGAATTGATGTAAGTCATAGTTTCCAAGAGAAAGGGAGATCGGAGTGTAAAAAAGCGTTGTTTTTGGACGCCAATGAAGAAATGACTATGTTTTGCGATTTCTCCTGTTTAGAAAGACTTAGAAAGTTGATAATTGTGGGCAATGTTAGAAATGTCATGAGAAACAAGAATTATGTAAAAGAATTGATGTAAGTCATTGTTTCCAAGAGAAAGGGAGATCGGAGTGTAAAAAAGCGTTGTTTTTGGACGCCAATGAAGAAATGACTATGTTTTGCGATTTCTCCTGTTTAGAAAGACTTAGAAAGTTGATAATTGTGGGCAATGTTAGAAATGTCATGAGAAACAAGAATTATGTAAAAGAATTGATGTAAGTCATTGTTTCCAAGAGAAAGGGAGATCGGAGTGTAAAAAAGCGTTGTTTTTGGACGCCAATGAAGAAATGACTATGTTTTGCGATTTCTCCTGTTTAGAAAGACTTAGAAAGTTGATAATTGTGGGCAATGTTAGAAATGTCATGAGAAACAAGAATTATGTAAAAGAATTGATGTAAGTCATTGTTTCCAAGAGAAAGGGAGATCGGAGTGTAAAAAAGCGTTGTTTTTGGACGCCAATGAAGAAATGACTATGTTTTGCGATTTCTCCTGTTTAGAAAGACTTAGAAAGTTGATAATTGTGGGCAATGTTAGAAATGTCATGAGAAACAAGAATTATGTAAAAGAATTGATGTAAGTCATTGTTTCCAAGAGAAAGGGAGATCGGAGTGTAAAAAAGCGTTGTTTTTGGACGCCAATGAAGAAATGACTATGTTTTGCGATTTCTCCTGTTTAGAAAGACTTAGAAAGTTGATAATTGTGGGCAATGTTAGAAATGTCATGAGAAACAAGAATTATGTAAAAGAATTGATGTAAGTCATTGTTTCCAAGAGAAAGGGAGATCGGAGTGTAAAAAAGCGTTGTTTTTGGACGCCAATGAAGAAATGACTATGTTTTGCGATTTCTCCTGTTTAGAAAGACTTAGAAAGTTGATAATTGTGGGCAATGTTAGAAATGTCATGAGAAACAAGAATTATGTAAAAGAATTGATGTAAGTCATTGTTTCCAAGAGAAAGGGAGATCGGAGTGTAAAAAAGCGTTGTTTTTGGACGCCAATGAAGAAATGACTATGTTTTGCGATTTCTCCTGTTTAGAAAGACTTAGAAAGTTGATAATTGTGGGCAATGTTAGAAATGTCATGAGAAACAAGAATTATGTAAAAGAATTGATGTAAGTCATTGTTTCCAAGAGAAAGGGAGATCGGAGTGTAAAAAAGCGTTGTTTTTGGACGCCAATGAAGAAATGACTATGTTTTGCGATTTCTCCTGTTTAGAAAGACTTAGAAAGTTGATAATTGTGGGCAATGTTAGAAATGTCATGAGAAACAAGAATTATGTAAAAGAATTGATGTAAGTCATTGTTTCCAAGAGAAAGGGAGATCGGAGTGTAAAAAAGCGTTGTTTTTGGACGCCAATGAAGAAATGACTATGTTTTGCGATTTCTCCTGTTTAGAAAGACTTAGAAAGTTGATAATTGTGGGCAATGTTAGAAATGTCATGAGAAACAAGAATTATGTAAAAGAATTGATGTAAGTCATTGTTTCCAAGAGAAAGGGAGATCGGAGTGTAAAAAAGCGTTGTTTTTGGACGCCAATGAAGAAATGACTATGTTTTGCGATTTCTCCTGTTTAGAAAGACTTAGAAAGTTGATAATTGTGGGCAATGTTAGAAATGTCATGAGAAACAAGAATTATGTAAAAGAATTGATGTAAGTCATAGTTTCCAAGAGAAAGGGAGATCGGAGTGTAAAAAAGCGTTGTTTTTGGACGCCAATGAAGAAATGACTATGTTTTGCGATTTCTCCTGTTTAGAAAGACTTAGAAAGTTGATAATTGTGGGCAATGTTAGAAATGTCATGAGAAACAAGAATTATGTAAAAGAATTGATGTAAGTCATTGTTTCCAAGAGAAAGGGAGATCGGAGTGTAAAAAAGCGTTGTTTTTGGACGCCAATGAAGAAATGACTATGTTTTGCGATTTCTCCTGTTTAGAAAGACTTAGAAAGTTGATAATTGTGGGCAATGTTAGAAATGTCATGAGAAACAAGAATTATGTAAAAGAATTGATGTAAGTCATTGTTTCCAAGAGAAAGGGAGATCGGAGTGTAAAAAAGCGTTGTTTTTGGACGCCAATGAAGAAATGACTATGTTTTGCGATTTCTCCTGTTTAGAAAGACTTAGAAAGTTGATAATTGTGGGCAATGTTAGAAATGTCATGAGAAACAAGAATTATGTAAAAGAATTGATGTAAGTCATTGTTTCCAAGAGAAAGGGAGATCGGAGTGTAAAAAAGCGTTGTTTTTGGACGCCAATGAAGAAATGACTATGTTTTGCGATTTCTCCTGTTTAGAAAGACTTAGAAAGTTGATAATTGTGGGCAATGTTAGAAATGTCATGAGAAACAAGAATTATGTAAAAGAATTGATGTAAGTCATTGTTTCCAAGAGAAAGGGAGATCGGAGTGTAAAAAAGCGTTGTTTTTGGACGCCAATGAAGAAATGACTATGTTTTGCGATTTCTCCTGTTTAGAAAGACTTAGAAAGTTGATAATTGTGGGCAATGTTAGAAATGTCATGAGAAACAAGAATTATGTAAAAGAATTGATGTAAGTCATTGTTTCCAAGAGAAAGGGAGATCGGAGTGTAAAAAAGCGTTGTTTTTGGACGCCAATGAAGAAATGACTATGTTTTGCGATTTCTCCTGTTTAGAAAGACTTAGAAAGTTGATAATTGTGGGCAATGTTAGAAATGTCATGAGAAACAAGAATTATGTAAAAGAATTGATGTAAGTCATTGTTTCCAAGAGAAAGGGAGATCGGAGTGTAAAAAAGCGTTGTTTTTGGACGCCAATGAAGAAATGACTATGTTTTGCGATTTCTCCTGTTTAGAAAGACTTAGAAAGTTGATAATTGTGGGCAATGTTAGAAATGTCATGAGAAACAAGAATTATGTAAAAGAATTGATGTAAGTCATTGTTTCCAAGAGAAAGGGAGATCGGAGTGTAAAAAAGCGTTGTTTTTGGACGCCAATGAAGAAATGACTATGTTTTGCGATTTCTCCTGTTTAGAAAGACTTAGAAAGTTGATAATTGTGGGCAATGTTAGAAATGTCATGAGAAACAAGAATTATGTAAAAGAATTGATGTAAGTCATTGTTTCCAAGAGAAAGGGAGATCGGAGTGTAAAAAAGCGTTGTTTTTGGACGCCAATGAAGAAATGACTATGTTTTGCGATTTCTCCTGTTTAGAAAGACTTAGAAAGTTGATAATTGTGGGCAATGTTAGAAATGTCATGAGAAACAAGAATTATGTAAAAGAATTGATGTAAGTCATTGTTTCCAAGAGAAAGGGAGATCGGAGTGTAAAAAAGCGTTGTTTTTGGACGCCAATGAAGAAATGACTATGTTTTGCGATTTCTCCTGTTTAGAAAGACTTAGAAAGTTGATAATTGTGGGCAATGTTAGAAATGTCATGAGAAACAAGAATTATGTAAAAGAATTGATGTAAGTCATTGTTTCCAAGAGAAAGGGAGATCGGAGTGTAAAAAAGCGTTGTTTTTGGACGCCAATGAAGAAATGACTATGTTTTGCGATTTCTCCTGTTTAGAAAGACTTAGAAAGTTGATAATTGTGGGCAATGTTAGAAATGTCATGAGAAACAAGAATTATGTAAAAGAATTGATGTAAGTCATTGTTTCCAAGAGAAAGGGAGATCGGAGTGTAAAAAAGCGTTGTTTTTGGACGCCAATGAAGAAATGACTATGTTTTGCGATTTCTCCTGTTTAGAAAGACTTAGAAAGTTGATAATTGTGGGCAATGTTAGAAATGTCATGAGAAACAAGAATTATGTAAAAGAATTGATGTAAGTCATTGTTTCCAAGAGAAAGGGAGATCGGAGTGTAAAAAAGCGTTGTTTTTGGACGCCAATGAAGAAATGACTATGTTTTGCGATTTCTCCTGTTTAGAAAGACTTAGAAAGTTGATAATTGTGGGCAATGTTAGAAATGTCATGAGAAACAAGAATTATGTAAAAGAATTGATGTAAGTCATTGTTTCCAAGAGAAAGGGAGATCGGAGTGTAAAAAAGCGTTGTTTTTGGACGCCAATGAAGAAATGACTATGTTTTGCGATTTCTCCTGTTTAGAAAGACTTAGAAAGTTGATAATTGTGGGCAATGTTAGAAATGTCATGAGAAACAAGAATTATGTAAAAGAATTGATGTAAGTCATTGTTTCCAAGAGAAAGGGAGATCGGAGTGTAAAAAAGCGTTGTTTTTGGACGCCAATGAAGAAATGACTATGTTTTGCGATTTCTCCTGTTTAGAAAGACTTAGAAAGTTGATAATTGTGGGCAATGTTAGAAATGTCATGAGAAACAAGAATTATGTAAAAGAATTGATGTAAGTCATTGTTTCCAAGAGAAAGGGAGATCGGAGTGTAAAAAAGCGTTGTTTTTGGACGCCAATGAAGAAATGACTATGTTTTGCGATTTCTCCTGTTTAGAAAGACTTAGAAAGTTGATAATTGTGGGCAATGTTAGAAATGTCATGAGAAACAAGAATTATGTAAAAGAATTGATGTAAGTCATTGTTTCCAAGAGAAAGGGAGATCGGAGTGTAAAAAAGCGTTGTTTTTGGACGCCAATGAAGAAATGACTATGTTTTGCGATTTCTCCTGTTTAGAAAGACTTAGAAAGTTGATAATTGTGGGCAATGTTAGAAATGTCATGAGAAACAAGAATTATGTAAAAGAATTGATGTAAGTCATTGTTTCCAAGAGAAAGGGAGATCGGAGTGTAAAAAAGCGTTGTTTTTGGACGCCAATGAAGAAATGACTATGTTTTGCGATTTCTCCTGTTTAGAAAGACTTAGAAAGTTGATAATTGTGGGCAATGTTAGAAATGTCATGAGAAACAAGAATTATGTAAAAGAATTGATGTAAGTCATTGTTTCCAAGAGAAAGGGAGATCGGAGTGTAAAAAAGCGTTGTTTTTGGACGCCAATGAAGAAATGACTATGTTTTGCGATTTCTCCTGTTTAGAAAGACTTAGAAAGTTGATAATTGTGGGCAATGTTAGAAATGTCATGAGAAACAAGAATTATGTAAAAGAATTGATGTAAGTCATTGTTTCCAAGAGAAAGGGAGATCGGAGTGTAAAAAAGCGTTGTTTTTGGACGCCAATGAAGAAATGACTATGTTTTGCGATTTCTCCTGTTTAGAAAGACTTAGAAAGTTGATAATTGTGGGCAATGTTAGAAATGTCATGAGAAACAAGAATTATGTAAAAGAATTGATGTAAGTCATTGTTTCCAAGAGAAAGGGAGATCGGAGTGTAAAAAAGCGTTGTTTTTGGACGCCAATGAAGAAATGACTATGTTTTGCGATTTCTCCTGTTTAGAAAGACTTAGAAAGTTGATAATTGTGGGCAATGTTAGAAATGTCATGAGAAACAAGAATTATGTAAAAGAATTGATGTAAGTCATTGTTTCCAAGAGAAAGGGAGATCGGAGTGTAAAAAAGCGTTGTTTTTGGACGCCAATGAAGAAATGACTATGTTTTGCGATTTCTCCTGTTTAGAAAGACTTAGAAAGTTGATAATTGTGGGCAATGTTAGAAATGTCATGAGAAACAAGAATTATGTAAAAGAATTGATGTAAGTCATTGTTTCCAAGAGAAAGGGAGATCGGAGTGTAAAAAAGCGTTGTTTTTGGACGCCAATGAAGAAATGACTATGTTTTGCGATTTCTCCTGTTTAGAAAGACTTAGAAAGTTGATAATTGTGGGCAATGTTAGAAATGTCATGAGAAACAAGAATTATGTAAAAGAATTGATGTAAGTCATTGTTTCCAAGAGAAAGGGAGATCGGAGTGTAAAAAAGCGTTGTTTTTGGACGCCAATGAAGAAATGACTATGTTTTGCGATTTCTCCTGTTTAGAAAGACTTAGAAAGTTGATAATTGTGGGCAATGTTAGAAATGTCATGAGAAACAAGAATTATGTAAAAGAATTGATGTAAGTCATTGTTTCCAAGAGAAAGGGAGATCGGAGTGTAAAAAAGCGTTGTTTTTGGACGCCAATGAAGAAATGACTATGTTTTGCGATTTCTCCTGTTTAGAAAGACTTAGAAAGTTGATAATTGTGGGCAATGTTAGAAATGTCATGAGAAACAAGAATTATGTAAAAGAATTGATGTAAGTCATTGTTTCCAAGAGAAAGGGAGATCGGAGTGTAAAAAAGCGTTGTTTTTGGACGCCAATGAAGAAATGACTATGTTTTGCGATTTCTCCTGTTTAGAAAGACTTAGAAAGTTGATAATTGTGGGCAATGTTAGAAATGTCATGAGAAACAAGAATTATGTAAAAGAATTGATGTAAGTCATTGTTTCCAAGAGAAAGGGAGATCGGAGTGTAAAAAAGCGTTGTTTTTGGACGCCAATGAAGAAATGACTATGTTTTGCGATTTCTCCTGTTTAGAAAGACTTAGAAAGTTGATAATTGTGGGCAATGTTAGAAATGTCATGAGAAACAAGAATTATGTAAAAGAATTGATGTAAGTCATTGTTTCCAAGAGAAAGGGAGATCGGAGTGTAAAAAAGCGTTGTTTTTGGACGCCAATGAAGAAATGACTATGTTTTGCGATTTCTCCTGTTTAGAAAGACTTAGAAAGTTGATAATTGTGGGCAATGTTAGAAATGTCATGAGAAACAAGAATTATGTAAAAGAATTGATGTAAGTCATTGTTTCCAAGAGAAAGGGAGATCGGAGTGTAAAAAAGCGTTGTTTTTGGACGCCAATGAAGAAATGACTATGTTTTGCGATTTCTCCTGTTTAGAAAGACTTAGAAAGTTGATAATTGTGGGCAATGTTAGAAATGTCATGAGAAACAAGAATTATGTAAAAGAATTGATGTAAGTCATTGTTTCCAAGAGAAAGGGAGATCGGAGTGTAAAAAAGCGTTGTTTTTGGACGCCAATGAAGAAATGACTATGTTTTGCGATTTCTCCTGTTTAGAAAGACTTAGAAAGTTGATAATTGTGGGCAATGTTAGAAATGTCATGAGAAACAAGAATTATGTAAAAGAATTGATGTAAGTCATTGTTTCCAAGAGAAAGGGAGATCGGAGTGTAAAAAAGCGTTGTTTTTGGACGCCAATGAAGAAATGACTATGTTTTGCGATTTCTCCTGTTTAGAAAGACTTAGAAAGTTGATAATTGTGGGCAATGTTAGAAATGTCATGAGAAACAAGAATTATGTAAAAGAATTGATGTAAGTCATTGTTTCCAAGAGAAAGGGAGATCGGAGTGTAAAAAAGCGTTGTTTTTGGACGCCAATGAAGAAATGACTATGTTTTGCGATTTCTCCTGTTTAGAAAGACTTAGAAAGTTGATAATTGTGGGCAATGTTAGAAATGTCATGAGAAACAAGAATTATGTAAAAGAATTGATGTAAGTCATTGTTTCCAAGAGAAAGGGAGATCGGAGTGTAAAAAAGCGTTGTTTTTGGACGCCAATGAAGAAATGACTATGTTTTGCGATTTCTCCTGTTTAGAAAGACTTAGAAAGTTGATAATTGTGGGCAATGTTAGAAATGTCATGAGAAACAAGAATTATGTAAAAGAATTGATGTAAGTCATTGTTTCCAAGAGAAAGGGAGATCGGAGTGTAAAAAAGCGTTGTTTTTGGACGCCAATGAAGAAATGACTATGTTTTGCGATTTCTCCTGTTTAGAAAGACTTAGAAAGTTGATAATTGTGGGCAATGTTAGAAATGTCATGAGAAACAAGAATTATGTAAAAGAATTGATGTAAGTCATTGTTTCCAAGAGAAAGGGAGATCGGAGTGTAAAAAAGCGTTGTTTTTGGACGCCAATGAAGAAATGACTATGTTTTGCGATTTCTCCTGTTTAGAAAGACTTAGAAAGTTGATAATTGTGGGCAATGTTAGAAATGTCATGAGAAACAAGAATTATGTAAAAGAATTGATGTAAGTCATTGTTTCCAAGAGAAAGGGAGATCGGAGTGTAAAAAAGCGTTGTTTTTGGACGCCAATGAAGAAATGACTATGTTTTGCGATTTCTCCTGTTTAGAAAGACTTAGAAAGTTGATAATTGTGGGCAATGTTAGAAATGTCATGAGAAACAAGAATTATGTAAAAGAATTGATGTAAGTCATTGTTTCCAAGAGAAAGGGAGATCGGAGTGTAAAAAAGCGTTGTTTTTGGACGCCAATGAAGAAATGACTATGTTTTGCGATTTCTCCTGTTTAGAAAGACTTAGAAAGTTGATAATTGTGGGCAATGTTAGAAATGTCATGAGAAACAAGAATTATGTAAAAGAATTGATGTAAGTCATTGTTTCCAAGAGAAAGGGAGATCGGAGTGTAAAAAAGCGTTGTTTTTGGACGCCAATGAAGAAATGACTATGTTTTGCGATTTCTCCTGTTTAGAAAGACTTAGAAAGTTGATAATTGTGGGCAATGTTAGAAATGTCATGAGAAACAAGAATTATGTAAAAGAATTGATGTAAGTCATTGTTTCCAAGAGAAAGGGAGATCGGAGTGTAAAAAAGCGTTGTTTTTGGACGCCAATGAAGAAATGACTATGTTTTGCGATTTCTCCTGTTTAGAAAGACTTAGAAAGTTGATAATTGTGGGCAATGTTAGAAATGTCATGAGAAACAAGAATTATGTAAAAGAATTGATGTAAGTCATTGTTTCCAAGAGAAAGGGAGATCGGAGTGTAAAAAAGCGTTGTTTTTGGACGCCAATGAAGAAATGACTATGTTTTGCGATTTCTCCTGTTTAGAAAGACTTAGAAAGTTGATAATTGTGGGCAATGTTAGAAATGTCATGAGAAACAAGAATTATGTAAAAGAATTGATGTAAGTCATTGTTTCCAAGAGAAAGGGAGATCGGAGTGTAAAAAAGCGTTGTTTTTGGACGCCAATGAAGAAATGACTATGTTTTGCGATTTCTCCTGTTTAGAAAGACTTAGAAAGTTGATAATTGTGGGCAATGTTAGAAATGTCATGAGAAACAAGAATTATGTAAAAGAATTGATGTAAGTCATTGTTTCCAAGAGAAAGGGAGATCGGAGTGTAAAAAAGCGTTGTTTTTGGACGCCAATGAAGAAATGACTATGTTTTGCGATTTCTCCTGTTTAGAAAGACTTAGAAAGTTGATAATTGTGGGCAATGTTAGAAATGTCATGAGAAACAAGAATTATGTAAAAGAATTGATGTAAGTCATTGTTTCCAAGAGAAAGGGAGATCGGAGTGTAAAAAAGCGTTGTTTTTGGACGCCAATGAAGAAATGACTATGTTTTGCGATTTCTCCTGTTTAGAAAGACTTAGAAAGTTGATAATTGTGGGCAATGTTAGAAATGTCATGAGAAACAAGAATTATGTAAAAGAATTGATGTAAGTCATTGTTTCCAAGAGAAAGGGAGATCGGAGTGTAAAAAAGCGTTGTTTTTGGACGCCAATGAAGAAATGACTATGTTTTGCGATTTCTCCTGTTTAGAAAGACTTAGAAAGTTGATAATTGTGGGCAATGTTAGAAATGTCATGAGAAACAAGAATTATGTAAAAGAATTGATGTAAGTCATTGTTTCCAAGAGAAAGGGAGATCGGAGTGTAAAAAAGCGTTGTTTTTGGACGCCAATGAAGAAATGACTATGTTTTGCGATTTCTCCTGTTTAGAAAGACTTAGAAAGTTGATAATTGTGGGCAATGTTAGAAATGTCATGAGAAACAAGAATTATGTAAAAGAATTGATGTAAGTCATTGTTTCCAAGAGAAAGGGAGATCGGAGTGTAAAAAAGCGTTGTTTTTGGACGCCAATGAAGAAATGACTATGTTTTGCGATTTCTCCTGTTTAGAAAGACTTAGAAAGTTGATAATTGTGGGCAATGTTAGAAATGTCATGAGAAACAAGAATTATGTAAAAGAATTGATGTAAGTCATTGTTTCCAAGAGAAAGGGAGATCGGAGTGTAAAAAAGCGTTGTTTTTGGACGCCAATGAAGAAATGACTATGTTTTGCGATTTCTCCTGTTTAGAAAGACTTAGAAAGTTGATAATTGTGGGCAATGTTAGAAATGTCATGAGAAACAAGAATTATGTAAAAGAATTGATGTAAGTCATTGTTTCCAAGAGAAAGGGAGATCGGAGTGTAAAAAAGCGTTGTTTTTGGACGCCAATGAAGAAATGACTATGTTTTGCGATTTCTCCTGTTTAGAAAGACTTAGAAAGTTGATAATTGTGGGCAATGTTAGAAATGTCATGAGAAACAAGAATTATGTAAAAGAATTGATGTAAGTCATTGTTTCCAAGAGAAAGGGAGATCGGAGTGTAAAAAAGCGTTGTTTTTGGACGCCAATGAAGAAATGACTATGTTTTGCGATTTCTCCTGTTTAGAAAGACTTAGAAAGTTGATAATTGTGGGCAATGTTAGAAATGTCATGAGAAACAAGAATTATGTAAAAGAATTGATGTAAGTCATTGTTTCCAAGAGAAAGGGAGATCGGAGTGTAAAAAAGCGTTGTTTTTGGACGCCAATGAAGAAATGACTATGTTTTGCGATTTCTCCTGTTTAGAAAGACTTAGAAAGTTGATAATTGTGGGCAATGTTAGAAATGTCATGAGAAACAAGAATTATGTAAAAGAATTGATGTAAGTCATTGTTTCCAAGAGAAAGGGAGATCGGAGTGTAAAAAAGCGTTGTTTTTGGACGCCAATGAAGAAATGACTATGTTTTGCGATTTCTCCTGTTTAGAAAGACTTAGAAAGTTGATAATTGTGGGCAATGTTAGAAATGTCATGAGAAACAAGAATTATGTAAAAGAATTGATGTAAGTCATTGTTTCCAAGAGAAAGGGAGATCGGAGTGTAAAAAAGCGTTGTTTTTGGACGCCAATGAAGAAATGACTATGTTTTGCGATTTCTCCTGTTTAGAAAGACTTAGAAAGTTGATAATTGTGGGCAATGTTAGAAATGTCATGAGAAACAAGAATTATGTAAAAGAATTGATGTAAGTCATTGTTTCCAAGAGAAAGGGAGATCGGAGTGTAAAAAAGCGTTGTTTTTGGACGCCAATGAAGAAATGACTATGT
>JAVHZZ010000133.1:122500-127500 GCA_036250195.1 Mixophyes australis
TACTTGAATGGGAGACCACCTGGGAATACAACGTGCTGTAGGTTATTTTTTAAGTTTTTTTTTCTCTCTTGTTCCTGCTTGCTTCAATGCTGGTGTTGAGATGTATAAGAGATGTAGGGCAGTAAACAAGCAATACCAACAGCCACACCACCCTGAACAAGCCCAATCTCATCTGACCTTGGAAGCTAAGCAGGGCTGGGCCTGGTTAGTACTTGGATGGGAGACCACCTGGGAATACAAGGTGCTATAGGTTTTTTTTTTTCTCTGTTGTTCCTGCTTCCTTCAATGCTGGTGTTGAGATGTATAAGCGATGTAGGTCAGTAGGCAAGCAATACCTACAGTAAACCACCCTGAACAAGCCCTATCTCATCTGATCTTGGAAGCTAAGCAGGGCCACTGCTGGTTAGTACTTGGATGGGAGACCACCTGGGAATACAAGGTGCTGTAGGTTATTTTTTAAGTTTTTTTTTCTCTCTTGTTCCTGCTTGCTTCAATGCTGGTGTTGAGATGTATAAGAGATGTAGGGCAGTAAACAAGCAATACCAACAGCCACACCACCCTGAACAAGCCCAATCTCATCTGATCTTGGATGCTAAGGAGGGCCAGGCCTGGTTAGTACTTGAATGGGAGACCACGTGGGAATACCAGGTGCTGTAGGATTTTTTTTTCATTTTTTTTTCTCTCTTGTTCCTGCTTCCTTCAATGCTAGTGTTGAGATGTATAAGAGATGTAGGTCAGTAGGCAAGCAATACCTACAGTAAACCACCCTGAACATGCCCCATCTCATTTGATCTTGGAAGCTAAGCAGGGCCAGGCCTGATTAGTACTTGGATGGGAGACCACCTGGGAATACCAGGTGCTGTAGGTTTTTTTTTTTTTGGTTTTTTTTCTCTCTTGTTCCTGCTTCCTTCAATGCTGGTGTTGAGATGTATGAGAGATGTACGTCAGTAGGTGAGCAATACCTACAGTAAACCACCCTGAACAAGCCCAATCTCATCTGATCTTGGATGCTAAGGAGGGCCAGGCCTGGTTAGTACTTGAATGGGAGACCACGTGGGAATACCAGGTGCTGTAGGATTTTTTTTTCATTTTTTTTTCTCTCTTGTTCCTGCTTCCTTCAATGCTGGTGTTGAGATGTATAAGAGATGTAGGTCAGTATGCAAACAATACGTACAGTCAACCACCCTGAACATGCCCAATCTCATCTGATCTTGGAAGCTAAGCAGGGCCAGGCCTGATTAGTACTTGGATGGGAGACCACCTGGGAATACCAGGTGCTGTAGGTTATTTTTTTTCTCTGTTGTTCCTGCTTCCTTCAATGCTGGTGTTGAGATGTATAAGAGATGTAGGTCAGTAAGCAAGCAAGCAATACCTACAGCCACACCACCCTGAACAAGCCCAATCGCATCTGACCTTGGAAGCTAAGCAGGGCTGGGCCTGGTTAGTACCTGGATGGGAGAGCACCTGGGAATACAAGGTGCTGTAGGTTTTTTTTTTCTCTGTTGTTCCTGCTTCCTGCAATGCTGGTGTTTAGATGTATAAAAGATGTAGGTCAGTAGGCAAACAATACCTACAGTCAACCACCCTGAACATGCCCAATCTCATCTGATCTTGGAAGCTAAGCAGGCTGGGCCTAGTTAGTACTTGGATGGGAGACCACCTGCGAATACCAGGTGCTGTAGGTTTTTTTTTCTCTCTTGTTTCTGCTTCCTTCAATGCTCTTGTTGAGATGTATAAGAGAGGTAGGTCAGTAGGCAAGCAATACCTACAGCCACACCACACTGAACAAGCCCAATCTCATCTGATCTTGGAAGCTAAGCAGGGCAGGGCCTGGTTAATATTTGGATGGGAGACCACCTAGAAATACCAGTTGCTGTAGGGGTTTTTTTTCTCTCTTGTTCCTGCTTCCTTCAATGCTGGTGTTGAGATGTATAAGAGATGTAGGTCAGTAGGCAAGCAATACCTACAGCCACACCACGCTGAACAAGCCCAATCTCGTCTGATCTTGGAAGCTAAGTAGGTCAGGGCCTGGTTAGTACTTGGATGGGAGACCACCTGGAAATACCAGGTGCTGTAGGTTTTTGTTTTTTTTTTCATTTTTTTTTCTCTCTGTTGTTCCTGCTTCCTTCAATGCTGGTAATAAAATGTATAAGAGATGTGGGTCAGTAGGCAAGCAATACTTACAGCCACACCACCCTGAACAAGCCCTATCTCATCTGATCTTGGAAGCTAAGCAGCGTCGGGCCTGGTTAGTACTTGGATGGGAGACCACCTGGGAATACAAGGTGCTGTAGGTTTTTTTTTACGTTTTTTTTCTCTCCTGTTCCTGCTTCCTTCAATGCTGGTGTTAAGATTAATAAGAGATGTAGGTCAGTAAGCAAACAATACCTACAGCCACACCAACCTGAACAAGCCCAATCTCGTCTGATCTTGGAAGATAAGCAGGGCTGGGCCTGGTTAGTACTTGGATGGGAGACCACCTGGGAATACAAGGTGCTGTAGGTTTTTTTTTCCTCTCTTGTTCCTGCTTCCTTGAATGCTAGTGTTGAGATGTAGGTCAGTAGGCAGGCAATACCTACATCCACACCACCCTGAACAAGCCCAACCTTGTCTGATCTTGGAAGCTAAGCAGGCTGGGCCTGGTTAGTACTTGGATGGGAGACCACCTGGGAATAGCAGGTGCTGTAGTTTTTTTTTTTTTTCGTTTTTTTTTCTCTCCCTTTTACTGCTTCCTTCAATGCTGGTGTTGAGATGTATAAAAGATGTAGGTCAGTAGGCAAACAATACCTACAGTCAACCACCCTGAACATGCCCAATCTCGTCGGATTTTGGAAACTAAGCAGGGCTGGGCCTGATTAGTACTTGAATGGGAGACCACCTGGAAACACAAGGTGCTGTAGGTTTTTTTTTCTCTGTTGTTCCTGCTTCCTTCAATGCTCGTGTTAGGATGTATAAGAGATGTAGGTCAGTAAGCAAATAATACATACAGCCACACCACCCTGAACAAGCCCTATCTCGTCTGATCTTGGAAGCTAAGTAGGGTCGGGCCTGGTTAGTACTTGAATGGGAGACCACCTGGGAATACCAGGTGCTGTATGTTTTATTTTTTCGTTTTTTTTTCTCTCTTGTTCCTGCTTTCTTCAATGCTGGTATTGAGATGTATAAGAGATGTAGGTCAGTAGGCAAGCAATACCTACAGCCACACCACCCTGAACAAGCTCAATCTCGTCTGATCTTAAAAGCTAAGCAGGCCAGGCCTGGTTAGTACTTGGATGGGACACCACCTGGGAATACCAGGTGCTGTAGGTTTTTTTATGTTTTTTTTTCTCTCTTGTTTCTGCTTCCTTCAATGCCGGTGTTTAGATGTATAAGAGATGTAGGTCAGTAAACAAGCAATACCTACAGTCAACCACCCTGAACATGTCCAATCTCATCTGATCTTGGAAGCTAAGCAGCGCCGGACATGGTTAGTACTTGGATGGGAGACCACCTGGAAATACAAGGTGCTGTAGGTTTTTTTTTCTCTCTTGTTTCTGCTTCCTTCAATGCTGGTGTTGAGATGTATAAGAGATGTAGGTCAGTAGGCAAGCAACACCTACAGCCACACCACACTGAACTTGTCTGATCTTGGAAGCCAAGCAGGGCAGGGCCTGGTTAATATTTGGATGGAAGACCACCTGGGAATACAAGGTGCTGTAGGTTTTTTTTTTTTCATTTTTTTTTCTCTCTTGTTCCTGCTTCCATCAATGCTGGTGTTGAGATGTATAAGAGATGTAAGTCAGTCGGCAAGCAATACGTATAGTCACACCACCCTGAACAAGCCCAATTTCGTCTGATTTTGGAAGCTAAGCAGGGCCGGGCCTGGTTAGTACTTGGATGGGAGACCACCTGGGAATACAAGGTGCTGTAGGTTTTTTTTTCTCTGTTGTTCCTGCTTCCTTCAATGCTGGTGTTAGGATGTATAAGAGATGTAGGTCAGTAAGCAAGTAATACGTACAGCCACACCACCCTGAACAAGCCCTATCTCATCTGATCTTGGAAGCTCAGCAGGGTCGGGCCTGGTTAGTACTTGGATAGGAGACCACCTGGGAATACCAGGTGATGTATGTTTTTTTTTCTTTTTTTTTTCTCTCTTGTTCCTGCTTCCTTCAATGCTGGTGTTGAGATGTATAAGAGATGTAGGTCAGTAGGCAAGCAATACCTACAGCCACACCACCCTAAACAAGCCCAATCTCGTCTAATCTTGGAAGCTAAGCAGGACCGGCCTTTTTAGTACTTGCATGGGAGACCACCTGGGAATACCAGGTGATGTAGGTTTTTTTTTCTTTTTTTTTTCTCTCTTGTTCCTGCTTCCTTCAATGCTGGTGTTGAGATGTATAAGAGATGTAGGTCAGTAGCCAAGCAATACCTACAGCCACACCACCCTGAACAAGCCCAATCTTGTCTGATCTTAAAAGCTAAGCAGGCCAGGTCTGGTTAGTACTTGGATGGGAGACCACCTGGGAATACGAGGTGCTGTAGGTTTTTTTATGGTTTTTTTTCTCTCTTGTTTCTGCTTCCTTCAATGCCGGTGTTTAGATGTAGAAGAGATGTAGGTCAGTAAACAAGCAATACCTACAGTCAACCACCCTGAACATGCCCAAACTCATCTGATCTTGGACGCTAAATAGGCTGGGCCTGGTTAGTACTTGGATGGGAGACCACCTGGAAATACCAGGTGCTTTAGTTTTTTTTTTCTCTCTTGTTTCTGCTTCCTTCAATGCTTGGGTTGAGATGTATAAGAGATGTAGGTCAGTAGGCAAGCAATACCTACAGCCACACCATACTGAACAAGCCCAATCTCATCTGATCTTGGAAGCTAAGCAGGGCAGGGCCTGGTTAATAGTCAGATGGGAGACCACCTGGGAATACCAGGTGCTGTAAGTTTTTTTTTTCGTTTTTTTCTCTCTCTTGTTCCTGCTTCCTTCAATGCTAGTGTTGAGATGTAGGTCAGTAGGCAA
>JAVHZZ010000133.1:137500-140000 GCA_036250195.1 Mixophyes australis
TCTCTTGTTCCTGATTCCGTCAATGCTGGTGTTCAGATGTATAAGAGATGTACGTCACTAGGTATGCAATACCTACAGTAAACCACCCTGAACATGCCCAATCTGATCTGATCTTGGAAGCTAAACAGAGCCGGGCCTGGTTAGTACTTGGATGGGAGACCACCTGGGAATACCATTTGCTGTAGGTTTTTTTTTTTGTTTTTTTATCTCTCTTGTTCTTGCTTCCTTCAATACTAGTGTTGAGATGTAGGTCAGTAGGCAAGCAATACCTACAGCCTCCCCACCCTGAACAAGCCCAATCTCATCTGATCTTAGAAACTAAGCAGGCCAGGCCTGGTTAGTACTTGGATGGGAGACCACCTGGGAATACCAGGTGCTGTAGGTTTTTTTTGTTTTGTTTGTTTTTCTCTCTTGTTCCTGCTTCCTTCAATGATGGTGTTGAGATGTATAAGAGATGTAGGTCAGTAAGCAAGCAAGCAATACCTACAGTCACACCACCCTGAAAAAGCCCAATCTCATCTGATCTTGGAAGCTAAGCAGGGCCAGGCCTGGTTAGTACTTGGATGGGAGACCACCTGGGAATACCAGGTGCTGTAGGTTTTTTTTTTTTCATTTTATTTTCTCTCTTGTTCCTGCTTCCTTCAATGCTGGTGTTGAGATGTATAAGAGATGTAGGTCAGTAGGCAAGCAATACCTACAGTAAACAACCCTGAAGAAGCCCAATCTCACCTGATCTTTGAAGCTAAGGAGGGCCAGGCCTGGTTAGTACTTGGATGGGAGACCACATGGGAATACCAGGTGCTGTAGGTTTTTTTTTTTCATTTTATTTTCTCTCTTGTTCCTGATTCCGTCAATGCTGGTGTTCAGATGTATAAGAGATGTACGTCAGTAGGCAAACAATACCTACAGTAAACCACCCTGAACATGCCCAATCTGATCTGATCTTGGAAGCTAAGCAGAGCCGGGCCTGGTTAGTACTTGGATGGGAGACCACCTGGGAATACCAGGTGCTGTAGGTTTTTTTTTTCATTTTATTTTCTCTCTTGTTCCTGCTACCTTCAATGCTGGTGTTGAGATGTATAAGAGATGTAGGTCAGTAGAAAAGAAATACCTGCAGCCACACCACCCTGAACAAGTCCAATCTTGTTTGATCTTGGAAACTAAGCAGGGCTGGGCTTGGTTAGTACTTGGATGGGAGACCACCTGGGAATAGCATTTGCTGTAGGTTTTTTTTTTTGTTTTTTTATCTCTCTTGTTCCTGCTTCCTTCAATACTAGTGTTGAGATGTAGGTCAGTAGGCACGCAATACCTACAGCCTCCCCACCCTGAACAAGCCCAATCTCATCTGATCTTAGAAACTAAGCAGGCCGGACCTGGTTAGTACTTGGATGGGAGACCACCTGGGAATACCAGGTGCTGTAGGTTTTTTTTTTTTGTTTGTTTTTCTCTCTTGTTCCTGCTTCCTTCAATGATGGTGTTGAGATGTATAAGAGATGTAGGTCAGTAAGCAAGCAATACCTACAGTAAACAACCCTGAACAAGCCCAATCTCAACTGATCTTTGAAGCTAAGGAGGGCAGGGCCTGGTTAGTACTTGGATGGGAGACCACATGGGAATACCAGGTGCTGTAAGTTTTTTTTTTCCATTTTATTTTCTCTCTTGTTCCTGATTCCGTCAATGCTGGTGTTCAGATGTATAAGAGATGTACGTCAGTAGGCAAGCAATACCTACAGTAAACCACCCTGAACATGCCCAATCTGATCTGATCTTGGAAGCTAAGCAGGGCCAGGCCTGGTTAGTACTTGGATGGGAGACCACCTGGGAATACCAGGTGCTGTAGGTTTTTTTTTTTTCATTTTATTTTCTCTCTTGTTCCTGCTTCCTTCAATGCTGGTGTTGAGATGTATAAGCGATGTAGGTCATTACGCAAGCAATACGTTTAGCCACACCACCCTGCACAAGCCTGATCTTGGAAGCTAAGCAGCGCTGGACTTGGTTAGTACTTGGATGGGAGACCACCTGGGAATACCAAATGCTGTAGGTTTGTTTTTTTTGTTTTTTTTTTTTCTCTCTTGTTCCTGCTTCCTTCAATGCTAGTGTTGAGATGTAGGTCAGTAGGCAAGCAATACCTACAGCCACAGCACCCTGAACAAGCCCAATCTCATCTGATCTTGGAAGCTAAGCAGGCTGGGCCTGGTTAGTACTTGGATGGGAGACCACCTGGGAATACCAGGTGCTGTAGATTTTTTTTTTTTATGTTTTTTTTTCTCTCTTGTTCCTGCTTCCTTCAATGCTGGTGTTGAGATGTATAAGAGATGTAGGTCAGTAGACAAACAATATCTACAGTCAACCACCCTGAACATGCCCAATCTCATCTGATCTTGGAAGCTAAGCAGGGCCGGACCTGATTCGTACTTGGATGGGAGACTAACTGCGAATACCAGGTGCTGTAGGGTTTTTTTTTTCATTTTTTTTTCCCTCTTGTTCCTGCTTCCTTCAA
>JAVHZZ010000133.1:155000-162500 GCA_036250195.1 Mixophyes australis
AAAAATGAAAAAATAAACAAACCTACAGCACCTTGTAATCTCAGGTGGTCTCCCATCCAAGTACTAACAAGGCCTGGCCCTGCTAAGCTGCCAAAACCAGATGAGATTGGGCTTATTAAGGGTGGAGTTGCTGTAGGTATTGCTTGCCTACTGACCTACATCTCTCAAACATCTCAGCAAAAGAATGGAAGGAAGCAGGAACAAGAGAGAAAATAAAATGAAAAAAAAAAACCTACAGCACCTGGTATTCCCAGGTGGTCTCCCATCCAAGTACTAACCAGGCCCAGGCCTCCTTAGCTTCCAAGATCAGACGAGATTGGGTTTGTTCAGGCTGGTTTACTGTAGGTATTGCTTGTATACTGACTTACATCTCTTATACATCTCAACACCAGCATTGAAGGAAGCAGGAACAAGAGAGAAAAAAAAAATGAAAAAAAAAACCTACAGCACCTGGTATTCCCAGGTGGTCTCCCATCCAAGTACTAACCAGGCCCGGCCCTCCTTAGCTTCCAAGACCAGACGAGATTGGGCTTGTTCACAGTGGTGTGGCTGTAAGTATTGCTTGCCTACTGACCTACATCTCTTATACATCTCAACACCAGCATTGAAGGAAGCAGGAACAAGAGAGAAAAAAAACCGAAAAAAAAAAAACCTACACCACCTGGAATTCCCAGGTGGTCTCCCATCCAAGTACTAAGCAGGCCCAGCACTGCTTAGCTTCCAAGATCAGACAAGATAGGGCTTGTTCAGGGTGGTGTGGCTGTAGGGTATTGTTTGCCTACTGACCTACATCTCTTATACATCTTAACACCAGCATTGAAGGAAGGAGGAACAAGAGAGAAAAAAAAAAACCTACAGCACCTGGTATTCCCAGGTGGTCTCCCATCCAAGTACTAATCAGGCCCGGCACTTCTTAGCTTCCAAGATCATATGAGATTGGGCTTTTTCAGGGTGGTGTGACTGTAGGTATTGCTTGCTTGCTTACTGACCTACATCTCTTATACATCTCAACACCAGCATTGAAGGAAGCAGGAACAACAGAGAAAAAGAAACCTACAGCACCTGGTATTCCCAGGTGGTCTCCCATCCAAGTACTAATCAGGCCCGGCCCTGCTTAGCTTCCAAGATCAGATGAGATTGGGCATGTTCAGGGTGGTTGACTGTACGTATTGTTTGCCTACTGACCTACATCTCTTATACATCTCAACACCATCATTGAAGGAAGCAGGAACAAGAGAGAAAAACAAACAAAAAAAAAAAACCTACAGCACCTGGTATTCCCAGGTTCCCAGGTGGTCTCCCATCCAAGTACTAACCAGACCCGGCCTGCTTAGTTTCTAAGATCAGATGAGATTGGGCTTGTTCAGGGTGGGGAGGCTGTAGGTATTGCTTGCCTACTGACCTACATCTCAACACTAGTATTGAAGGAAGCAGGAACAAGAGAGATAAAAAAAACAAATAAAATACCTACAGCAAATGGTATTCCCAGGTGGTCTCCCATCCAAGTACTAACCAAGCCCAGCCCTGCTTAGTTTCCAAGACCAGACTTGTTCAGGGTGGTGTGGCTGCAGGTATTTCTTGCCTACTGACCTACATCTCTTATACATCTCAACACCAGCATTGAAGGAAGCAGGAACAACGGAGAAAATAAAATGAAAAAAAAAACCTACAGCACCTGGTATTCCCAGGTGGTCTCCCATCCAAGTACTAACAAGGCCCGGCTCTGCTTAGTTTCCAAGATCAGATCAGATTGGGCATGTTCAGGGTGGTTTACTGTAGGTATTGCTTGCCTACTGATGTACATCTCTTATACATCTGAACACCAGCATTGACGGAATCAGGAACAAGAGAGAAAATAAAATAAAAAAAAAAAACCTACAGCACCTGCTATTCCCATGTGGTCTCCCATCCAAGTACTAACCAAGCCCAGCCCTGCTTAGTTTCCAAGATCAGACAAGATTGGACTTGTTCAGGGTGGTGTGGCTGCAGGTATTGCTTGCTTACTGACCTACATCTCTTATACATCTCAACACCAGCATTGAAGGAAGCAGGAACAACGGAGAAAATAAAATGAAAAAAAAAAACTACAGCACCTGGTATTCCCAGGTGGTCTCCCATCCAAGTACTAACCAGGCCCGGCCCTGCTTAGCTTCCAAGATCAGATCAGATTGGGCATGTTCAGGGTGGTTTACTGTAGGTATTGCTTGCCTACTGACGTACATCTCTTATACATCTCAACACCAGCATTGAAGGAAGCAGGAACAAGAGAGAAAATAAAAAAAAAAAAAAACAACCTACAGCACCTGGTATTCCCATGTGGTCTCCCATCCAAGTACTAACCAGGCCCGGCCCTCCTTAGCTTCCAAAACCAGACGAGATTGGGCTTGTTCACAGTGGTGTGGCTGTAGGTATTGCTTGCCTACTGACCTACATCTCTTATACATCTCAACACCAGCATTGAAGGAAGCAGGAACAAGAGAGAAAAAAAAACGAAAAAAAAACCCTACATCACCTGGTGTCCCCAGGTGGTCTCCCATCCAAGTACTAACCAGCAGCAACCGTGCTTAGCTTCCAAGATCAGATTAGATAGGGCTTGTTCAGGGTGGTGTTGCTGTACGTATTACTTGCTTACTGACCTACATCTCTTATACATCTCAACACCAGCATTGAAGGAAGCAGGAACAAGAGAGAAAAAAAAAACCTACAGCACCTTGTATTCCCAGGTGGTCTCCCATCCAAGTACTAACCAGGCCTGGCGCTGCTTATCTTCCAAGATCAGATGAGATTGGGCTTTTTCAGGGTAGTGTGGCTGTAGGTATTGATTGCTTACTTACTGACCTACATCTCTTATACATCTCAACAACAGCATTGAAGGAAGCAGGAACAAGAGAGAAAAAAAACCGAAAAACAAAAAACCTACACCACCTGGTATTCCCAGGTGGTCTCCCATCCAAGTACTAAGCAGGCCCAGCACTGCTTAGCTTCCAAGATCAGACGAGATAGGGCTTGTTCAGGGTGGTGTGGCTGTAGGTATTATTTGCCTACTGACCTACATCTCTTATATATCTCAACAGCAGCACTGAAGGAAGCAGGAACAACAGAGAAAAAAAAACTACAGGACCTTGTATTCCCAGGTGGTCTCCCATCCAAGTACTAACCAGGCCCAGCCCTGCTTAGCTTCCAAGATTAGGCTTGTTCAGGGTGGTGTGACTGTAGGTATTGCTTGCTTGCTTCCTGACCTACATCTCTTATACATCTCAACACCAGCATTGAAGGAAGCAGGAACAACAGAGAAAAAAAAACCTACAGCACCTGGTATTCCCAGGTGGTCTCCCATCCAAGTACTAATCAGGCCCGGCCCTGCTTAGCTTCCAAGATCAGATAAGATTGGGCATGTTCAGGGTGGTTGACTGTACGCATTATTTGCCTACTGACCTACATCTGTTATACATCTCAACACCATCATTGAAGGAAGCAGGAACAAGAGAGAAAAACAAACAAAAAAAAAACAACCTACAGCACCTGGTATTCCCAGGTGGTCTCCCATCCAAGTACTAACAAGGCCCGGCTCTGCTTAGTTTCCAAGATCAGATCAGATTGGGCATGTTCAGGGTGGTTTACTGTAGGTATTGCTTGCCTACTGACGTACATCTCTTATACATCTGAACACCAGCATTGACGGAATCAGGAACAAGAGAGAAAATAAAATGAAAAAAAAAAACCTACAGCACCTGGTATTCCCATGTGGTCTCCCATCCAAGTACTAACCAAGCCCAGCCCTGCTTAGTTTCCAAGATCAGACAAGATTGGACTTGTTCAGGGTGGTGTGGCTGCAGGTATTGCTTGCCTACTGACCTACATCTCTTATACATCTCAACACCAGCATTGAAGGAAGCAGGAACAATGGAGAAAATAAAATGAAAAAAAAAACCTACAGCACCTGGTATTCCCAGGTGGTCTCCCATCCAAGTACTAACCAGGCCCGGCCCTGCTTAGCTTCCAAGATCAGATCAGATTGGGCATGTTCAGGGTGGTTAACTGTAGGTATTGCTTGCCTACTGACGTACATCTCTTATACATCTCAACACCAGCATTGAAGGAAGCAGGAACAAGAGAGAAAATAAAATAAAAAAAAACAACCTACAACACCTGGTATTCCCATGTGGTCTCCCATCCAAGTACTAACCAGGCCCGGCCCTCCTTAGCTTCAAAGATCAGACGAGATTGGGCTTGTTCAGGGTGGTGTGGCTGTAGGTATTGCTTGCCTACTGACCTACATCTCTTATACATCTCAACACCAGCATTGAAGGAAGCAGGAACAACAGAGAAAAAAAAACCCTACAGCACCTTGTATTTCCAGGTGGTCTACCATCCAAGTACTAACCAGGCCCTGCTTAACTTCCAAAATCAGACGAGATTAAGCTTGTTCAGGGTGGTGTGGCTGTACATATTGCTTGCCTACTGACCTACATCTCTTATACATCTCAACACCAGCATTGAAGGAAGCAGGAACAAGAGAGAAAAAAAATGAAAAAACAAACAAACCTACAGCACCTTGTAATCTCAGGTGGTCTCCCATCCAAGTACTAACAAGGCCTGGCCCTGCTAAGCTGCCAAAATCAGATGAGATTGGGCTTATTAAGGGTGGAGTTGCTGTAGGTATTGCTTGCCTACTGACCTACATCTCTTAAACATCTCAACAAAGGAATTGAAGGAAGCAGGAACAAGAGAGAAAATAAAATGAAAAAAAAAACCTACAGCACCTGGTATTCCCAGGTGGTCTCCCAGCCAAGTACTAACCAGGCCCAGGCCTCCTTAGCTTCCAAGATCAGACGAGATTGGGTTTGTTCAGGCTGGTTTACTGCAGGTATTGCTTGCATACTGACTTACATCTCTTATACATCTCAACACCAGCATTGAAGGAAGCAGGAACAAGAGAGAAAAAAAAAATGAAAAAAAAAACCTACAGCACCTGGTATTCCCAGGTGGTCTCCCATCCAAGAACTAACCAGACCCGGCCTGCTTAGTTTCTAAGATCAGATGAGATTGGGCTTGTTCAGGGTGGTGTGGCTGCAGGTATTGCTTGCCTACTGACCTACATCTCTTATACATCTCAACACCAGCATTGAAGGAAGCAGTAACAACGGAGAAAATAAAATGAAAAAAAAAACCTACAGCACCTGGTATTCCCAGGTGGTCTCTGATCCAAGTACTAACCAGGCCCGGCCCTGCTTAGCTTCCAAGATCAGATCAGATTGGGCATGTTCAGGGTGGTTTACTGTAGGTATTGCTTGCCTACTGACGTACATCTCTTATACATCTCAACACCAGCATTGAAGGAAGCAGGAACAACAAAGAAAAAAAAAACCCTACAGCACCTGGTATTTTCAGGTGGTCTACCATCCAAGTACTAACCAGGCCCTGCTTAACTTCCAAAATCAGACGAGATTAAGCTTGTTCAGGGTGGTGTGGCTGTACATATTGCTTGCTTACTGACCTACATCTCTTATACATCTCAACACCAGCATTGAAGGAAGCAGGAACAAGAGAGAAAAAAAAATGAAAAAACAAACAAACCTACAGCACCTTGTAATCTCAGGTGGTCTCCCATCCAAGTACTAACAAGGCCTGGCCCTGCTAAGCTGCCAAAATCAGATGAGATTGGGCTTATTAAGGGTGGAGTTGCTGTAGGTATTGCTTGCCTACTGACCTACATCTCTTAAACATCTCAACAAAAGAATTGAAGGAAGCAGGAACAATAGAGAAAATAAAATGAAAAAAAAAAGATACAGCACCTGGTATTCCCAGGTGGTCTCCCATCCAAGTACTAACCAGGCCCAGGCCTCCTTAGCTTCCAAGA
The DNA here is from genome assembly GCA_036250195.1 of Mixophyes australis. Classification (NCBI taxonomy): domain Eukaryota; kingdom Metazoa; phylum Chordata; class Amphibia; order Anura; family Limnodynastidae; genus Mixophyes; species Mixophyes australis. The sequence continues at coordinate 160,861 of JAVHZZ010000133.1, forward strand.
TCAGACGAGATTGGGTTTGTTCAGGCTGGTTTACTGTAGGTATTGCTTGCATACTGACTTACATCTCTTATACATCTCAACACCAGCATTGAAGGAAGCAGGAACAAGAGAGAAAAAAAAAATGAAAAAAAAAACCTACAGCACCTGGTATTCCCAGGTGGTCTCCCATCCAAGTACTAACCAGGCGTGGCCCTCCTTAGCTTCCAAGATCAGACGAGATTGGGCTTGTTCACAGTGGTGTGGCTGTAGGTATTGCTTGCCTACTGACCTACATCTCTTATACATCTCAACACCAGCATTGAAGGAAGCAGGAACAAGAGAGAAAAAAACCAAAAAAAAACCCTACATCACCTGGTGTCCCCAGGTGGTCTCCCATCCAAGTAGTAGCCAGCAGCAACCCTGCTTAGCTTCCAAGATCAGATTAGATAGGGCTTGTTCAGGGTGGTGTTGCTGTACATATTACTTGCTTACTGACCTACATCTCTTATACATCTCAACACCAGCATTGAAGGAAGCAGGAACAAGAGAGAAAAAAAAAACCTACAGCACCTTGTATTCCCAGGTGGTCTCCCATCCAAGTACTAACCAGGCCTGGCGCTGCTTATCTTCCAAGATCAGATGAGATTGGGCTTTTTCAGGGTAGTGTGGCTGTAGGTATCGCTTTCCTACTTACTGACCTACATCTCTTATACATCTCAACACCAGCATTGAAGGAAGCAGGAACAAGAGAGAAAAAAAACCGAAAAAAAAAAAAACCTACTCCACCTGGTATTCCCAGGAGGTCTCCCATCCAAGTACTAAGCAGGCCCAGCACTGCTTAGCTTCCAAGATCAGACGAGATAGGGCTTGTTCAGGGTGGTGTGGCTGTAGGTATTGTTTGCCTACTGACCTACATCTCTTATACATCTCAACAGCAGCACTGAAGGAAGCAGGAATAACAGAGAAAAAAAAACTACAGGACCTTGCATTCCCAGGTGGTCTCCCATCCAAGTACTAACCAGGCCCAGCTCTGCTTAGCTTCCAAGATTAGGCTTGTTCAGGTTGGTGTGACTGTAGTTATTGCTTGCGTACTGACCTACATCTCTTATACATCTCAACACCAGCATTGAAGGAAGCAGGAACAACAGAGAAAAAAAAAGCTACAGCACCTGGTATTCCCAGGTTGTCTCCCATCCAAGTACTAATCAGGCCCGGCCCTGCTTAGCTTCCAAGATCAGATGAGATTGGGCATGTTCAGGGTGGTTGACTGTACGTATTGTTTGCATACTGACCTACATCTCTTATACATCTCAACACCATCATTGAAGGAAGCAGGAACAAGAGAGAAAAACAAACAAAAAAAAAAAACCTACAGCACTGGTATTCCCAGGTGGTCTCCCATCCAAGTACTAACCACACCCGGCCTGCTTAGTTTCTAAGATCAGATGAGATTGGGCTTGTTCAGGGTGGGGAGGCTGTAGGTATTGCTTGCCTACTGACCTACATCTCAACACCAGCATTGAAGGAAGCAGGAACAACGGAGAAAATAAAATGAAAAAAAAAACCTACAGCACCTGGTATTCCCAGGTGGTCTCCCATCCAAGTACTAACCAGGCCCGGCCCTGCTTAGCTTCAAAGATCAGATCAGATTGGGCATGTTC
>JAVHZZ010000133.1:170000-180000 GCA_036250195.1 Mixophyes australis
TGGTATTCCCAGGTGGTCTCCCATCCAAGTACTAACCAGGCCCGGCCTGCTTAGCTTCCAAGATCAGATGAGATTGGGCTTGTTCAGGGTGGTGTGGCTGTAGGTGTAGTTTGCCTACTGACCTACATCTCTTATACATCTTAACACCAGCATTGAAGGAAGCAGGAACAAGAGAGAAAATAAAATGAAAAAAAAAACCTACAGCACCTGGTATTCCCAGGTGGTCTTCCATCCAAGAACTAACCAGGCCTGGCCCTGCTTAGCTTCCAAGATCAGATCAGATTGGGCATGTTCAGGGTGGTTTACTGTAGGTATTGCCTGCCTACTGACGTACATCTCTTATACATCTCAACACCAGCATTGAAGGAAGCAGGAACAAGAGAGAAAATAAAATGAAAAAAAACAACCTACAGCACCTGGTATTCCCATGTGGTCTCCCATCCAAGTACTAACCAGGCCCGGCCCTCCTTAGCTTCAAAGATCAGATGAGATTGGGCTTATTCAGGGTGGTGGGGCTGTAGGTATAGCTTGCCTACTGACCTACATCTCTTATACATCTCAACACCAGCATTGAAGGAAGCAGGAACAAGTAAGAAAAAAACCCGAAAATAAAACCTACATCACCTGGTGTTCCCAGGTGGTCTCCCATCCAAGTACTAACAAGGCATGGCCCTGCTTAGCTTCCAAAATCAGATGAGATTGGGCTTATTCAGGGTGGAGTTTCTGTAGGTATTGCTTGCCTACTGACCTACATCTCTTATACATCTCAACACCAGCATTGAAGGAAGCAGGAACAAGAGAGAGAAAAAAACGAAAAAAAAAAAAACCTACAGCACCTGGTATTCCCAGGTGGTCTCCCATCAAAGTACTAACCAGGCCCAGCCTTGCTTAACTTCCAAGATCAGACGAGATTGGGCTTGTTCAGGGTGGTGTGGCTGTAGATATTGCTTGCCTACTGACCTACATCTCAACAACAGCATTGAAGGAAGCAGGAACAAGAGAGAAAACAAAACGAAAAAAAAAAACAACCTACAGCATATGGTATTCCCAGGTGGTCTCCCATCCAAGTACTAACCAAGTCCAGCCCTGCTTAGCTTCCAAGATCAGACGACATAGGGCTTGTTCAGAGTGGTGTGGCTGCAGGTATTGCTTGCCTACTGACCTACATCTCTTATACATCTCAACACCAGCATTGAAGGAAGCAGGAACAAGAGAGAAAAAAAAAAAAACCTACAGCACCTGGTATTCCCAGGTGGTCTCCCATTAAAGTACTAACCAGGCCCAGCATTGCTTAACTTCCAAGATCAGACGAGAGAGGGGTTGTTCAGGGTGGTGTGGCTGTAGGTATTGCTTGCCTACTGACCTACATCTCTTATACATTTCAATACCAGCATTGAAGGAAGAAGGAACAAGAGAGAAAAAGAAATGAAAAAAAAAACCTACAGCACCTGGTATTCCCAGGTGGTCTACCATCCAAGTACTAACGAGGCCCAGCCCTCCTTAGCTTCCAAGATCAGACGAGATTGGCTTGTTCAGGGTGGTGTGGCTGTAGGTATTGCTTGCCTACTGACATACATCTCTGTGAGGACACCGGGGTTATTACCAAAGCTCTCTAGATACCCGGTCCTCTAGGTTCACAGGTCACACAGGTAAGGAGACAGGAAAGAAATAATAATCCCTTTTATTAAACAAAGTGCACACACTTAGTAAAATACAACAGTGCTCCCCAAGGAGAAACTTGTTCCCCCCGCCAAATATATCAAGTGTCAGAAAATCACCAGTGCAAGTAAAACTCCCCAACAAAATCCCCAGCAGGTTACCTCCAAGCACAGAGTCCTAGCAGGCCCAAACTCCTGGTAATAAAATCCACAGCTGACAATCCAAGTGGGCCAGGGTTTCTGATCCTTAAGGTGGGTCTGTGTATCTTGCTGATCCCAGCCGCTCGGCCAACTCTCCACCAGCTTGGTGGGACCCTGGGTATCAGTCTCCCTACGGATGTAGGCTCACCAATTCCCCAGAATCTGCGAGTGTCTCCCGATGGAGTGGTAACAGAATCAGTCCTAGAGGTACACTGTCCGATCTCTGTCAAGAAGCTCCTGCCTCAAGCATTCCTTTAAGGCCCTGCGAGAATACGGTTACTCTCTAACAGGTCCTTGCTGTCTCCAGATTCTCCAACAACAACCCCCATCCCCCAGACAGCTCCTTTTTGGTCCCTTCTCACCACCCCCCCCCACTCACTGTCCTCTTGTGATTGGTGGTGTGAAGAGTTTGGGTGGTAACCGGGGTGGAAATAGTGCATGACATCAGTGGTCACCCCTTGCTGTGATGGTGCCATTCAGACTGTGTTGCAGACTTGCTAGAACAATAGTTAGCAAACAGGGAGAGACCCCCTACTGATTTTAGATAAGGTCCTGACCCTCCTTTTTTTAACCCGTTCCACTACTTTTTGATGTCACAGGGTCCACAGCTGATTCACACTTCCTGTGAGCTGCCTCTCCCCTCCCTCTCTGGACACCACAGTAATAACAGATCTGGCCACCGGGCGGCATTTAATAACAGAGTGGGCCATGGTTGTTCAATTGGCCCACTGAGGACAGACCGGGTTGGCACGATATTCTCAATATAAGGCCCGGGTCTGTCACATACCTCCCCCTTATTAAATCAAGGGGACAGTTGGAGTCTGGTGGTCGGGCTCCAGATGTTCTCCTTGGCACGGTGGGTTCCTTAATGAAGGGTTCTCCTCCTCTCTTCTGGAGAGTCCGTCCGCATTTGAGTGGTCTTTCCCCTTTTTGTGCGAGATAGTAAAGTTATAACCTTGTAATGCTAAACTCCACCGTAATAACCTCCCATTTTCCCCAGCAGATCTTTGTAACCAGTAAAGGGGGTTGTGGTCTGTAATTACTGTGAACTCTTGCCCATAAATGTAGGGTTGTAATTTCTTTAGGGCCCACACTATGGCCAGGCATTCTTTTTCAATGGTGGCATAGGCTACCTCTCTATCCACCAGCTTTCGGGATAAATAAACTACTGGGTGCTCATGCCCATCCTCCCCCACTTGGCTGAGCACAGCACCGAGTCCACACCCTGAAGCATCTGTCTGTACCAGAAATCGTTTCTTGAAGTCTGGGGCTGCTAACACTGGGGACTGGGTCAATGCTGCCTTCAGAGCGTCAAAGGCTCCCTCGCACTCTGGGGTCCATTCTATACGTCTAGAGTATTTTTTCTTTGTCAAGTCAGTCAGGGGCCTGGCAACAGTGCTATACTGCGGCACAAATTTTCTGTAGTACCCTGCGATCCCGAGGAACGCTCGTACTTGCTTTTGGTTGGTGGGTCGGGGCCACTGAACAATGGCTTCTACTTTTGCCGGTTCAGGTCGTATGATTCCCCCACCAACACGGTGCCCCAAGTATTGCACTTCTGCCATGCCCATGAAGCATTTGTCTGGGCGAATGGTCAACCCTGCCTGCCTGATTCTCCTCAGGACCTCTGACACCTGCACTAAGTGATCCTCCCACGTCTGGCTGAAGATGGCAATGTCATCTAAGTAAGCCTGGGAAAATTCCTGACACCCCCCCAACAGGTCATCAACCATCCGTTGGAATGTGGCTGGAGCATTTTTCATCCCAAACGGCATTGTCGTACATTCAAACAATCCCAGTGGGGTTATAAAGGCTGACCGCTCCTGAGCCTCGGGGGTGAGGGGAATTTGCCAATAGCCCTTACTCAGATCCAAAGTTGACACAAACTTGGCTGCCCCTAGCCTGTCTAGTAGCTCATCTATTCGGGCCATGGGATAAGCATCAGTGGTGGTGACCTCATTTAGTTTACGGTAGTCCACGCAGAAGCGGGTGGTCCCATCCTTCTTCGGGACCAATACCACCCCTGCAGCCCATGGACTATTTGACTTCTTAATTACTCCTAAGGCCAGCATTTCCTCTATCTCCTTCCGTACTTGGGCCAGTACAGCGGGGGTCATGCGGTATGCTACCTGCCTTATGGGCTTCTCCTCCCCCGTGTCTACATGGTGGGTGGCTAGGTGGGTACGACCGGGCTTACAGGTAAATTGGGCCTGCTCCTTCTCCAGTACCTCCCTCATTTCCTGCCTCTGTCCCTCTCCTAGCTGCGTCCCCACTGTCACTGTCTCCACCCCCTTTTCCTCTCTCACCTCCCCTATCATCTCCAGTAGGGGGTCTACCTCTGTGGGACCCATGGGGGGACAACACACCACCATTGCTGCCACTTGCCGTTCCACATAACCTTTTAGTCGATTGATGTGGAAGGTTTTCAGCCAGGTTTCCTCATCATCCAGCGCTACTACATAGTTAACCGGCCCTACCTGCCTCACCACTTTGTATGGGCCATCCCAGGTGGCTTGAAGTTTATTCCGTCTCATTGGGATTAGCACCATCACCTTCTGTCCTGCGTTCAGCTTCCTATCCTGAGCGTGGGCATCGTACCACTCTTTTTGTCTTGCCTGGGCTCCTTTTAAATGGCCTTGCGCCAGCTGCGCTACTCTCTTCATCCTCTCCCTCATCTTCTCTACATATTTAAGGATAGGCTGCTCATTGGCCTGGAATGTTCCTTCCCAGCTCTCTCTAACCAGGTCTAGGGGGCCTCGTACCCTCCGGCCATACAGAAGTTCGAAAGGAGAGTATCCGGTGGACTCCTGGGGTACTTCCCTGTATGCAAACAGGAGCTGCTGCAGGGCCCTGTCCCAGTCTCTCCCTTCAGACTGTACATATGCCTTCAGGAGGTGTTTCAGCGTTCCATTGAAACGCTCACATAACCCATTGGTCTGGGGGTGGTACGGGGTGGTTCGTAGGGGCTTAATGCCCCACTTTTCCCATAGGGTCTGGACTAGGTCCCCTTGGAATTGGGTCCCCTGGTCAGTAACCACTTCCCTGGGATATCCTACCCGGCTGAAAATGTCCACCAGAGCCTGGGCCACATGCTCTGCGTCTATGGACGACAGGGCTACTGCCTCTGGGTATCTGGTGGCAAAGTCCACCAGGGTGAGGATGAATCTTTTTCCGGTGTAACTGGGGATGGCTAATGGACCTACGATATCTATAGCCACCCGGGCAAAGGGCTCCTCAATTATAGGCAGGGATTGTAGTGGAACTTTCTTAGGGGCTCTCCCTATTCTCTGACAGGTGTCACAGGAGGCTTTGTAACGTTTCACATCCTGGGTGACTTGAGGCCAGAAAAAAGTCCGCAACAACCGGGCCAACGTTTTTCTGGTCCCAAAGTGCCCCGCTGCTGGAATGTCATGGGCCAGCGCTAATAAATGGGTCCGGTAAGCCCATGGTACTACCAACTGCTTCACTTCTGTCCCTGGGTCTTGATCTAGGGTGGGGGTGACTACCCTATATAACAGTCCTTTGTCCCACACTACTTTACTGCCTGCCACTTCCCCTCCCCCAGCGTCTGCTGCACTCCTCAGTTTGGCTAGGGATGGGTCAGTCTGTTGGGCCTTCCTAAATTCCCTTCTGTCCTCCTCCCCCAAATCAATTTCTGGTACAACATCAGATATTTCTGGGTTACTCACCAACGGTGCTGCCTCTGGCTCCTTGGTTCTGGTTGCCGGGGTTAATCTTGGTGGTCTCCTTGGCATTGCGGCTTCTTGTGCTGCTGTGGCTTGTGCTCGGCTCTGGCTGCGGGTCACAGCTTGCAAAAAGTGAGTGACCAATCCCTGGCCCAAATCATTCCCCAAAATCACTTTTGCTGGTAGTCCATCCAGAATGCCCACCTCCACCATTCCAAATCCCGCCCCCCAATCCAAATGTACCCGGGCCACCTGAATATCTGCAAGATGGCCCCCCACCGTGGAAATCCGGACCTGCTGTCCCTCCATAACTTGGGATCTTTTAATTATATCAGGCTCCACCAGGGTCAGGGATGCTCCTGAGTCTCTCAACCCCTGGACCTTGCAGTCCCCCACCCACACGTCCTGTAGATGACCCTGCATATTCCTAGGGCTCTGCCTCCCCTTCCCCAAAATCAGGTTCACCACATACACCCCGTCCCTTGCCTCTGGCACATCAGGACAGGGTGGCTCGGCCTCAATGCCGATTTCAAAATCTCCTGGGGCATACTGTACAGCGGCCACTGGTGCAGCTCTGGCTCCTGGGATCGGACTTCTGGTACGGGGGCAATCTCTCTGGAAGTGCCCCACCTGGTTGCACCGAAAGCACCTCTTTGGATTCAGGTCCCAGGGTCTGGATCGGGCTGGTTCATCTCTTGGATTCCGGGCAGAGTTCTCTCTAATAAAGGGGGCTCCCGGTGTCACTAGACCTGCTGGAATTGTTCGGCTCCCCCTCCCTGCAGCTGCTTGACTAGGCATACTAGGGGCTCTCCATCTTGGTCGACTCACCACATACTCATCAGCTAGCCCTGCTGCCTCCTCCAGGGTCTCAGGTTTTCTGTCCGCCAGCCATTCCCGGATCTCTGGGGCCATTTTTAGAGTCAGCTGCTCCAGCATAATGAGCTCTTTAATTTGCTTAGCGGAGCGGGCCCCTTTCCCTTCCATCCATTTCTCGCAGGCCCTCTGTAGCTGGCTGGCAAATTCCTGGTGCGACTGTGACCCTCCTTTATTCAAAGTCCTGAACTTGTATCTGTAGGTCTCTGCATTTAACTGGAATTTTACCATCAGTGCCTTTTTCACTGTACCATAATCCCCACATTCGTGAGGGCTTAGAGCCTGGTAAGCTTCCAGCGCTCTCCCAGTCAGGCTGGGTCCCAGATATTTGGACCACTCTTCCTCCTCAATCCCATGGACTCCCATCAAGTTTTCAAAAACCTGGAGATGGGTATCAATGTCTGTGTCTGCCTCTTTAAAAATTGGGACTCCACTATATCCCAGCTGAGGTCTCAACCGGGCCTCTCCCCGACCTTCTACTCTCTGAATCTGGGGTACCTCATATGCTACCCCCAACATTGCTTGGAGTACGGCTGCCCTTTCATGCAGGGTTGCCCTTTCCCCCAGTGCTGTCAGCCAATCTTGCAGCACTGCTGGAGTGCCGGACGGTGGTCTGGGTTGTGTCCCACTAGGGGGTCTCTGTGGCTGGTCTTTGGCCTCCTCCTCTTCCACCTCTGACTCTGCCATCTCCTCAGGGTGGGCCTTTTCCCATTCCATTAGTTTGGCCACCAGAACTTCACGCACGTCTGTGTCATCAAAGTCCACCCCTTTGGTTCTGCAGAACCCCTGCAAGTGTTGTTTCCTTGCTTTCATATAGAATCTCTCTGTGGCTTTTAAGCTGATCTGCTCTGCTTCTGTGGCCATTCCTGCTGACTTCCTAGCTAGGGGTTTTTTTTTTGTTTTGTTTTTTTTTACTAACACTGGTGCTGACAGACTGTTGCCTTGTGTCCTTACAGAGCCTGACCGTATCTGGATACGAGTCCCTGCGCTCTACCCAAACGTTGGGACTGTGTGACCCCACTGCTTGCCACCAAAATTGTGAGGACACCGGGGTTATTACCAAAGCTCTCTAGATACCCGGTCCTCTAGGTTCACAGGTCACACAGGTAAGGAGACAGGAAAGAAATAATAATCCCTTTTATTAAACAAAGTGCACACACTTAGTAAAATACAACAGTGCTCCCCAAGGAGAAACTTGTTCCCCCCGCCAAATATATCAAGTGTCAGAAAATCACCAGTGCAAGTAAAACTCCCCAACAAAATCCCCAGCAGGTTACCTCCAAGCACAGAGTCCTAGCAGGCCCAAACTCCTGGTAATAAAATCCACAGCTGACAATCCAAGTGGGCCAGGGTTTCTGATCCTTAAGGTGGGTCTGTGTATCTTGCTGATCCCAGCCGCTCGGCCAACTCTCCACCAGCTTGGTGGGACCCTGGGTATCAGTCTCCCTACGGATGTAGGCTCACCAATTCCCCAGAATCTGCGAGTGTCTCCCGATGGAGTGGTAACAGAATCAGTCCTAGAGGTACACTGTCCGATCTCTGTCAAGAAGCTCCTGCCTCAAGCATTCCTTTAAGGCCCTGCGAGAATACGGTTACTCTCTAACAGGTCCTTGCTGTCTCCAGATTCTCCAACAACAACCCCCATCCCCCAGACAGCTCCTTTTTGGTCCCTTCTCACCACCCCCCCCCACTCACTGTCCTCTTGTGATTGGTGGTGTGAAGAGTTTGGGTGGTAACCGGGGTGGAAATAGTGCATGACATCAGTGGTCACCCCTTGCTGTGATGGTGCCATTCAGACTGTGTTGCAGACTTGCTAGAACAATAGTTAGCAAACAGGGAGAGACCCCCTACTGATTTTAGATAAGGTCCTGACCCTCCTTTTTTTAACCCGTTCCACTACTTTTTGATGTCACAGGGTCCACAGCTGATTCACACTTCCTGTGAGCTGCCTCTCCCCTCCCTCTCTGGACACCACAGTAATAACAGATCTGGCCACCGGGCGGCATTTAATAACAGAGTGGGCCATGGTTGTTCAATTGGCCCACTGAGGACAGACCGGGTTGGCACGATATTCTCAATATAAGGCCCGGGTCTGTCACAATCTCTTATACATCTCAACAACAGCATTGAAGGAAGCAGGAATAAGAGAGAAAAAAAAACGAAAAAAAAAAAACCTACAGCACCTGGTATTCCCAGGTGGTCTCCCATCCAAGTACTAACTAGGCCTGGCCCTGCTTAGCTTCCAAGATCAGATGATATTGGGCTTATTCAGGGTGTTGTGGCTGTAGGTATTGCTTGCTCACTGACCTACATCTCTTATACATCTCAACACCAGCATTGAAGGAAGCAGGAACAACAGAGAAAAAAAAACCCTACAACACCTTGTATTTCCAGGTGGTCTACCATCCAAGTACTAACCAGGCCCTGCTTAACTTCCAAAATTAGACGAGTTTAAGCTTGTTCAGGGTGGTGTGGCTGTACATATTGCTTGCCTACTGACCTACATCTCTTATACATCTCAACACCAGCATTGAAGGAAGCAGGAACAAGAGAGAAAAAAAAATGAAAAAACAAACAAACCTACAGCACCTTGTAATCTCAGGTGGTCTCCCATCCAAGTACTAACAAGGCCTGGCCCTGCTAAGCTGCCAAAATTAGATGAGATTGGGCTTATTAAGGGTGGAGTTGCTGTAGGTATTGCTTGCCTACTGACCTATATCTCTTAAACATCTCAACAAAAGAATTGAAGGAAGCAGGAACAAGAGAGAAAATAAAATGAAAAAAAAAACCTACAGCACCTGGTATTCCCAGGTGGTCTCCCATCCAAGTACTAACCAGGCCCAGGCCTCCTTAGCTTCCAAGATCAGATGAGATTGGGTTTGTTCAGGCTGGTTTACTGTAGGTATTGCTTGCATACTGACTTACATCTCTTATACATCTCAACACCAGCATTGAAGGAAGCAGGAACAAGAGAGAAAAAAAAATGAAAAAAAAAACCCTACAGCACCTGGTATTCCCAGGTGGTCTCCCATCCAAGTACTAACCAGGCCCGGCCCTCCTTAGCTTCCAAGATCAGACGAGATTGGGCTTGTTCACAGTGGTGTGGCTGTAGGTATTGCATGCCTACTGACCTACATCTCTTATACATCTCAACACCAGCATTGAAGGAAGCAGGAACAAGAGAGAAAAAAAAACGAAAAAAAAACCCTACATCACCTGGTGTCCCCAGGTGGTCTCCCATCCAAGTACTAACCAGCAGCAACCGTGCTTAGCTTCCAAGATCAGATTAGATAGGGCTTGTTCAGGGTGGTGTTGCTGTACGTATTACTTGCTTACTGACCTACATCTCTTATACATCTCAACACCAGCATTGAAGGAAGCAGGAACAAGAGAGAAAAAAAAAACCTACAGCACCTTGTATTCCCAGGTGGTCTCCCATCCAAGTACTAACCAGGCCTGGCGCTGCTTATCTTCCAAGATCAGATGAGATTGGGCTTTTTCAGGGTAGTGTTGCTGTAGGTATTGCTTGCTTACTTACTGACCTACATCTCTTATACATCTCAACACCAGCATTGAAGGAAG
>JAVHZZ010000133.1:187500-200000 GCA_036250195.1 Mixophyes australis
CTTATACATCTCAACACCAGCATTGAAGGAAGCAGGAACAAGAGAGAAAAAAAAACGAAAAAAAAACCCTACATCACCTGGTGTTCCCAGGTGGTCTCCCATCCAAGTACTAACCAGCAGCAACCCTGCTTAGCTTCCAAGATCAGATTAGATAGGGCTTGTTCAGGGTGGTGTTGCTGTACATATTACTTGCTTACTGACCTACATCTCTTATACATCCCAACACCAGCATTGAAGGAAGCAGGAACAAGAGAGAAAAAAAAACCCTACAGCACCTTGTATTCCCAGGTGGTCTCCCATCCAAGTACTAACCAGGCCTGGCCCTGCTTATTTTCCAAGATCAGATGAGATTGGGCTTTTTCAGCGTAGTGTGGCTGTAGGTAGTGCTTGTTTACTTACTGACCTACATCTCTTATAGATCTCAACACCAGCATTGAAGGAAGCAGGAACAACAGAGAAAAAAAACACCTACAGCACCTGGTATTCCCAGGTGGTCTCCCATCTAAGTAGTAACAAGGCCTGGCCCTGCATAGCTTCCAAGATCAGACGAGATTGGGCTTGTTCAGGTTTGTGTGGCTGTTGGTATTGTTTGCTTACTGACCTACATCTCTTATACATCTCAACACCAGCATTGAAGGAAGCAGGAACAAGAGAGAAAAAAAACCGAAAAAAAACAACATACAGCACCTGCTTTTCCCAGGTGGTCTCCCATCCAAGTACTAACCAGGCCCGACCCTGCTTAGCTTCCAAAATCAAATGAGATTGGGCTTGTTTAGGGTGGTGTGACTGTACGTATTGCTTGCCTACTGACCTACATCTCTTATACATCTCAACACCAGCATTGATGGAAGCAGGAAGAAGAGAGAAAAAAAAACGAAAAAAAAAAAAACCTACAGCACCTGGTATTCCCAGGTGGTCTCCCATCCAAGTACTAACCAGGCCCGACCCTGCTTAGCTTCCAAGATCAGACGAGATAGGGCTTGTTCAGGGTGGTGTGGCTGTAGGTATTGTTTGCCTACTGACCTACATCTCTTATACATCTCAACAGCAGCATTGAAGGAAGCAGGAACAACAGAGAAAAAAAAAAACCTACAGGACCTTGTATTCCCAGGTGGTCTCCCATCCAAGTACTAACCAGGCCCAGCCCTGCTTAGCTTCCAAGATTAGGCTTGTTCAGGTTAATGTGACTGTAGGTATTGCTTGTGTACTGACCTACATCTCTTATACATCTCAACACCAGCATTGAAGGAAGCAGGAACAAGAGAGAAAAAAAAAACCTACAGCACCTGGTATTCCCAGGTGGTCTCCCATCCAAGTACTAATCAGGCCCGGCCCTTCTTAGCTTCCAAGATCAGATGAGATTGGGCATGTTCAGGGTGGTATACTGTAGGTATTGCTTGCCTACTGACCTACATCTCAACACTAGCATTGAAGGAAGTAGGAACAAGAGAGAAAAAAAAACGAAAAAAAACAAAAACCTACAGCATATGGTATTCCCAGGTGGTCTCCCATCCAAGTACTAACCAGGCCCAGCCCTGCTTAACTTCCAAGATCTGACAAGATTGGGCTTGTTCAGGGTTGTGTGGCTGTAGGTATTGCTTCCCTACTGACCTACATCTCTTATACATTTTAATACCAGCATTGAAGGAAGCAGGAACAAGAGAGAAAAAAAAAACCTACAGCACCTGGTATTCCCAGGTGGTCTCCCATCCAAGTACTAATCAGGCTTGGCCCTGCTTAGCTTCCAAGAGCAGATGAGATTGGGCATGTTCAGGGTGGTTTACTGTAGGTATTGCTTGCCTACTGACCTACATCTCTTATACATCTCAACACCAGCATTGAAGGAAGCAGGAACAAGAGAGAAAAACAAACAAAAAAAAAAAATCTACAGCACCTGGTATTCCCAGGTGGTCTCCCATCCAAGTACTAATCAGGCTTGGCCCTGCTTAGCTTCCAAGAGCAGATGAGATTGGGCTTGTTCAGGGTGGTGTGGCTGTATGTATTACTTGCTTACTGACCTACATCTCTTATACATCTCAACACCAGCATTGAAGGAAGCAGGAACAACAGAGAAAAAAAAAACCTACAGCACCTTGTATTCCCAGGTGGTCTCCCATCCAAGTACTAACCAGGCTCTGCCCTGCTTAGCTTCCAAGATCAGATGAGATTGGGCTTTTTCAGGGTGGTGTGGCTGTAGGTATTGCTTGCTTGCTTGCTTACTTACTGACCTACATCTCTTATACATCTCAACACCAGCATTGAAGGAAGCAGGAACAACAGAGAAAAAAAAAACCTACAGCACCTTGTATTCCCAGGTGGTCTCCCATCCAAGTACTAACCAGGCCCGGCCTTGCATATCGTCCAAGATCTGATGAGATTGGGCTTTTTACAGGTGGTGTGGCTGTAGGTATTGCTTGCCTACTGACCTACATCTCAACACTAGCATTGAAGGAAGCAGGAACAAGAGAGAAAAAAAACCGAAAAAAAAAAAAAAAACCTACAGGACCCTGGTATTCCAAGGTGGTCTCCCATCCAAGTACTAACGAGGCCTGGCCCTGCTTAGCTTCCAAGATCAGATGATATTGGGCTTATTCAGGGTGGTGTGGCTGTAGGTATTGCTTGCTTACTGACCTACATCTCTTATACATCTCAACACCAGCATTGAAGGAAGCAGGAACAAGAGAGAAAAAAAAAACCTACAGCACCTTGTATTCCCAGGTGGTCTCCCATCCAAGTACTAACCAGGCCCGACGCTGCTTAGCTTCCAAGATCAGATGAGATAGGGCTTGTTCAGGGTGGTGTGGCTGTAGATATTGTTTGCCTACTGACCTACATCTCTTATAGATCTCAACACCAGCATTGAAGGAAGCAGGAACAACAGAGAAAAAAAAAACCTACAGCACCTTGTATTCCCAGGTGGTCTCCCAGCCAAGTACTAACCAGGCCCGGCCCTGCTTAGCTTCCAAGATCAGACGAGATTGGGCTTTTTCAGGGTGGTGTGGCTGTATGTATTGCTTGTTTACTGACCTACATCTCTTATACATCTCAACAGCAGCATTGAAGGAAGCAGGAACAACAGAGAAAAAAAAAACTTACAGGACCTTGTATTCCCAGGTGGTCTCCCATTTAAATACTAACCAGGCCCAGCACTGCTTAGCTTCCAAGATCAGGTTTGTTCAGGTTGGTGTGACTGTATGTATTTCTTGTGTAATGACCTACATCGCTTATACATCTCAACAATAGCATTGAAGGAAGCAGGAACAAGAGAGAAAAAAAAATGAAAAAAAAAAACCTACAGCACCTGGTATTTTCAGGTGGTCTCCCATCCAAGTACTAATCAGGCCCGGCCCTGCTTAGCTTCCAAGATCAGATGAGATTGGGCTTGTTCAGGGTGGTTTACTGTAGGTATTGCTTGCCTACTGACCTACATCTCAACACTAGCATTGAAGGAAGCAGGAACAAGAGAGAAAAAAAAAACAAAAAAAAAACAAAACCTAAAGCACCAGGTATTCCTAGTTGTTCTACCATCCAAGTACTAATCAGGCCCGGCCCTGCTTAGCTTCCAAGATCAGATGAGATTGGGCATGTTCAGGGTGGTTTACTGTAGGTATTGCTTGCCTACTGACCTACATCTCTTATACATCTCAACAGCAGCATTGAAGGAACCAGGAACAAGAGAGAAAAAAAATGAAAAAAAAAACCTATAGCACCTGGTATTCCCAGGTGGTCTCCCATCCAAGTACTAACCAGGCCCAGCACTGCTTAACTTTCAAGATCAGATGAGATTAGATATGTTCAGGGTGGTGTGGCTGTAGGTATTGCTTGCCTACTGACCTACATCTCTTATACATCTCAACACCAGCATTGAAGGAAGCACGAACAAGAGAGAACAAAAAAACGAAAAAACGAAAAAAATGAAAAAAAAAACCTATAGCACCTGGTATTCCCAGGTGGTCTCCCATCCAAGTACTAATCAAGCCCAGCCCTGCTTAGCTTTCAAGATCTGACGAGATTGGGCATGTTCAGGGTGGTTGACTGTAGGTATTGCTTGCCTACTGACCTACATCTTTTATACATCTCAACACCAGCATTGAAGGAAGCAGGAACAAGAGAGAAAAAAAAAACACCTACAGCACCTGGTATTCCCAGGTGGTCTCCCATCCAAGTACTAACCAGGCCCAGCCTGCTTAGTTTCCAAGATCAGACGAGGTTGGGCTTGTTCAGGGTGGTGTGGCTGTAGGTATTGCTTGCCTACTGACCTACATCTCAACACTAGCATTGAAGGAAGCAGGAACAAGAGAGAAAAAAAAAAGAAAAAAAAAAAACCTACAGCACCTGGTATTCCCAGGTGGTCTCCCTTCCAAATATTTCCCAGGCCCTGCCCTGCTTAGCTTCCAAGATCAGACGAGATTGGGCTTGTTCAGTGTGGTGTGGCTGTAGGTATTGCTTGCCTACTGACCTACATCTCTTATACATCTCAACACCAGCATTGAAGGAAGCAGGAACAAGAGAGAAAAAAAAACCTACAGTACCTGGTATTCCCAGGTGGTCTCCCATCCAGATATTAACCAGGCCCTGCCCTGCTTAGCTTCCAAGATCAGACGAGATTGGGCTTGTTCAGTGTGGTGTGGCTGTAGGTATTGCTTGTCTACTGACCTACATCTCTTATACATCTCAACACCAGCATTGAAGGAAGCAGAAACAAGAGAGAAAAAAAAACCTACAGCATATGGTATTCCCAGGTGGTCTCCCATCCAAGTACTAACCAAGCCCAGCCCTGCTTATCTTCCAAGATCAGAGGAGATTGGGATTGTTCAGGGTGGTGTGGCTGTAGGTATTTCTTGCCTACTGACCTACATCTCTTATACATCTCAACACCAGCATTGAAGGAAGCAGAAAAAAAAATGAAAAAAAAAAAACCTACAGCACCTGGTATTCCCAGGTGGTCTCCCATCCAAGTACTAATCAGGCCCAGCCCTGCTTAGCTTCCAAGATCAGATGAGATTGGGCATGTTCAGGGTGGTTTACTGTAGGTATTGTTTGCCTACTGACCTACATCTCTTATACATCTCAACAGCAGCATTGAAGGAAGCAGGAACACGAGAGAAAAAAAATGAAAAAAAAAACCTATAGCACCTGGTATTCCCAGGTGGTCTCCCATCCAAGTACTAACCAGGCCCAGCACTGCTTAACTTTCAAGATCAGATGAGATTGGGTATGTTCAGGGTGGTGTGGCTGTAGGTATTGCTTGCCTACTGACCTACATCTCAACACCAGCATTGAAGGAAGCAGGAACAAGAGAGAAAAAAAAAACACCTACAGCACCTGGTATTCCCAGGTGGTCTCCCAACCAAGTACTAACCAGGCCCAGCCTGCTTAGTTTCCAAGATCAGACGAGGTTGGGCTTGTTCAGGGTGGTGTGGCTGTAGGTATTGCTTGCCTACTGACCTACATCTCAACACTAGCATTGAAGAAAGCACGAACAAGAGAGAACAAAAAAACGAAAAAACGAAAAAACGAAAAAAAAAAAACCTACAGCACCTGGTATTCCCCGGTGGACTCCCATCCAAGTACTAACCAAGCTCAGCCTGCTTAGCTTCCAAGATCAGACGAGATTGGGCTTGTTCAGGGTGGTGTGGCTGTAGGTATTGCTTGCCTACTGACCTACATCTCAACACCAGCATTGAAGGAAGCAGGAACAAGAGAGAAAAAAAATTGAAAAGAAAAACCTACAGCACCTGGTATTCCCAGGTGGTCTCCCATCCAAGTACTAATCAGGCCCAGCCCTGCTTAGCTTTCAAGATCTGACGAGATTGGGCATGTTCAGGGTGGTTGACTGTAGGTATTGCTTGCCTACTGACCTACATCTTTTATACATCTCAACACCAGCATTGAAGGAAGCAGGAACAACAGAGAAAAAAAACACCTACAGCACCTGGTATTCCCAGGTGGTCTCCCATCTAAGTAGTAACAAGGCCTGGCCCTGCATAGCTTCCAAGATCAGACGAGATTGGGCTTGTTCAGGTTTGTGTGGCTGTTGGTATTGTTTGCTTACTGACCTACATCTCTTATACATCTCAACACCAGCATTGAAGGAAGCAGGAACAAGAGAGAAAAAAAACCGAAAAAAAACAACCTACAGCACCTGCTATTCCCAGGTGGTCTCCCATCCAAGTACTAACCAGGCCCGACCCTGCTTAGCTTCCAAAATCAAATGAGATTGGGCTTGTTTAGGGTGGTGTGACTGTACGTATTGCTTGCCTACTGACCTACATCTCTTATACATCTCAACACCAGCATTGATGGAAGCAGGAAGAAGAGAGAAAAAAAAACGAAAAAAAAAAAACCTACAGCACCTGGTATTCCCAGGTGGTCTCCCATCCAAGTACTAACCAGGCCCGACCCTGCTTAGCTTCCAAGATCAGACGAGATAGGGCTTGTTCAGGGTGGTGTGGCTGTAGGTATTGTTTGCCTACTGACCTACATCTCTTATACATCTCAACAGCAGCATTGAAGGAAGCAGGAACAACAGAGAAAAAAAAAACCTACAGGACCTTGTATTCCCAGGTGGTCTCCCATCCAAGTACTAACCAGGCCCAGCCCTGCTTAGCTTCCAAGATTAGGCTTGTTCAGGTTAATGTGACTGTAGGTATTGCTTGTGTACTGACCTACATCTCTTATACATCTCAACACCAGCATTGAAGGAAGCAGGAACAAGAGAGAAAAAAAAAACCTACAGCACCTGGTATTCCCAGGTGGTCTCCCATCCAAGTACTAATCAGGCCCGGCCCTTCTTAGCTTCCAAGATCAGATGAGATTGGGCATGTTCAGGGTGGTATACTGTAGGTATTGCTTGCCTACTGACCTACATCTCAACACTAGCATTGAAGGAAGTAGGAACAAGAGAGAAAAAAAAATGAAAAAAAACAAAAACCTACAGCATATGGTATTCCCAGGTGGTCTCCCATCCAAGTACTAACCAGGCCCAGCCCTGCTTAACTTCCAAGATCTGACAAGATTGGGCTTGTTCAGGGTTGTGTGGCTGTAGGTATTGCTTCCCTACTGACCTACATCTCTTATACATTTTAATACCAGCATTGAAGGAAGCAGGAACAAGAGAGAAAAAAAAAACCTACAGCACCTGGTATTCCCAGGTGGTCTCCCATCCAAGTACTAATCAGGCTTGGCCCTGCTTAGCTTCCAAGAGCAGATGAGATTGGGCATGTTCAGGGTGGTTTACTGTAGGTATTGCTTGCCTACTGACCTACATCTCTTATACATCTCAACACCAGCATTGAAGGAAGCAGGAACAAGAGAGAAAAACAAACAAAAAAAAAAAACCTACAGCACCTGGTATTCCCAGGTGGTCTCCCATCCAAGTACTAATCAGGCTTGGCCCTGCTTAGCTTCCAAGAGCAGATGAGATTGGGCTTGTTCAGGGTGGTGTGGCTGTATGTATTACTTGCTTACTGACCTACATCTCTTATACATCTCAACACCAGCATTGAAGGAAGCAGGAACAACAGAGAAAAAAAAAACCTACAGCACCTTGTATTCCCAGGTGGTCTCCCATCCAAGTACTAACCAGGCTCTGCCCTGCTTAGCTTCCAAGATCAGATGAGATTGGGCTTTTTCAGGGTGGTGTGGCTGTAGGTATTGCTTGCTTGCTTGCTTACTTACTGACCTACATCTCTTATACATCTCAACACCAGCATTGAAGGAAGCAGGAACAACAGAGAAAAAAAAAACCTACAGCACCTTGTATTCCCAGGTGGTCTCCCATCCAAGTACTAACCAGGCCCGGCCTTGCATATCGTCCAAGATCTGATGAGATTGGGCTTTTTACAGGTGGTGTGGCTGTAGGTATTGCTTGCCTACTGACCTACATCTCAACACTAGCATTGAAGGAAGCAGGAACAAGAGAGAAAAAAAAACGAAAAAAAAAAAAAAAACCTACAGGACCCTGGTATTCCAAGGTGGTCTCCCATCCAAGTACTAACGAGGCCTGGCCCTGCTTAGCTTCCAAGATCAGATGATATTGGGCTTATTCAGGGTGGTGTGGCTGTAGGTATTGCTTGCTTACTGACCTACATCTCTTATACATCTCAACACCAGCATTGAAGGAAGCAGGAACAAGAGAGAAAAAAAAAACCTACAGCACCTTGTATTCCCAGGTGGTCTCCCATCCAAGTACTAACCAGGCCCGACGCTGCTTAGCTTCCAAGATCAGATGAGATAGGGCTTGTTCAGGGTGGTGTGGCTGTAGATATTGTTTGCCTACTGACCTACATCTCTTATAGATCTCAACACCAGCATTGAAGGAAGCAGGAACAACAGAGAAAAAAAAAACCTACAGCACCTTGTATTCCCAGGTGGTCTCCCAGCCAAGTACTAACCAGGCCCGGCCCTGCTTAGCTTCCAAGATCAGACGAGATTGGGCTTTTTCAGGGTGGTGTGGCTGTATGTATTGCTTGTTTACTGACCTACATCTCTTATACATCTCAACAGCAGCATTGAAGGAAGCAGGAACAACAGAGAAAAAAAAAACTTACAGGACCTTGTATTCCCAGGTGGTCTCCCATTTAAATACTAACCAGGCCCAGCCCTGCTTAGCTTCCAAGATCAGGCTTGTTCAGGTTGGTGTGACTGTATGTATTGCTTGTGTAATGACCTACATCGCTTATACATCTCAACAATAGCATTGAAGGAAGCAGGAACAAGAGAGAAAAAAAAATGAAAAAAAAAAAACCTACAGCACCTGGTATTCCCAGGTGGTCTCCCATCCAAGTACTAATCAGGCCCGGCCCTGCTTAGCTTCCAAGATCAGATGAGATTGGGCTTGTTCAGGGTGGTTTACTGTAGGTATTGCTTGCCTACTGACCTACATCTCAACACTAGCATTGAAGGAAGCAGGAACAAGAGAGAAAAAAAAATGAAAAAAAAAAACCTAAAGCACCTGGTATTCCCAGGTGGTCTCCCATCCAAGTACTAACCTAGTCCAGCCCTGCTTAGCTTCCAAGATCAGACAATATTGAGCTTGTGCAGGGTGGTGTGGTTGTAGGTATTGCTTGCCTACTGACCTACATCTCTTATACATTTCAATACCAGCATTGAAGGAACCAGGAACAAGAGAGAAAAAAAAAACAAAAAAAAAACAAAACCTAAAGCACCAGGTATTCCTAGTTGTTCTACCATCCAAGTACTAATCAGGCCCGGCCCTGCTTAGCTTCCAAGATCAGATGAGATTGGGCATGTTCAGGGTGGTTTACTGTAGGTATTGCTTGCCTACTGACCTACATCTCTTATACATCTCAACAGCAGCATTGAAGGAACCAGGAACAAGAGAGAAAAAAAATGAAAAAAAAAACCTATAGCACCTGGTATTCCCAGGTGGTCTCCCATCCAAGTACTAACCAGGCCCAGCACTGCTTAACTTTCAAGATCAGATGAGATTAGATATGTTCAGGGTGGTGTGGCTGTAGGTATTGCTTGCCTACTGACCTACATCTCTTATACATCTCAACACCAGCATTGAAGGAAGCACGAACAAGAGAGAACAAAAAAACGAAAAAACGAAAAAACGAAGAAAAAAAAACCTACAGCACCTGGTATTCCCCGGTGGACTCCCATCCAAGTACAGACCAAGCTTAGCTTGCTTAGCTTCCAAGATTAGACAAGATTGGGCTTGTTCAGGGTGGTGTGGCTGTAGGTATTGTTTGCATACTGACCTACATCTCAACACCAGCATTGAAGGAAGCAGGAACAAGAGAGAAAAAAAATTGAAAAGAAAAACCTACAGCACCTGGTATTCCCAGGTGGTCTCCCATCCAAGTACTAATCAAGCCCAGCCCTGCTTAGCTTTCAAGATCTGACGAGATTGGGCATGTTCAGGGTGGTTGACTGTAGGTATTGCTTGCCTACTGACCTACATCTTTTATACATCTCAACACCAGCATTGAAGGAAGCAGGAACAAGAGAGAAAAAAAAAACACCTACAGCACCTGGTATTCCCAGGTGGTCTCCCATCCAAGTACTAACCAGGCCCAGCCTGCTTAGTTTCCAAGATCAGACGAGGTTGGGCTTGTTCAGGGTGGTGTGGCTGTAGGTATTGCTTGCCTACTGACCTACATCTCAACACTAGCATTGAAGGAAGCAGGAACAAGAGAGAAAAAAAAAAGAAAAAAAAAAAACCTACAGCACCTGGTATTCCCAGGTGGTCTCCCTTCCAAATATTTCCCAGGCCCTGCCCTGCTTAGCTTCCAAGATCAGACGAGATTGGGCTTGTTCAGTGTGGTGTGGCTGTAGGTATTGCTTGCCTACTGACCTACATCTCTTATACATCTCAACACCAGCATTGAAGGAAGCAGGAACAAGAGAGAAAAAAAAACCTACAGTACCTGGTATTCCCAGGTGGTCTCCCATCCAGATATTAACCAGGCCCTGCCCTGCTTAGCTTCCAAGATCAGACGAGATTGGGCTTGTTCAGTGTGGTGTGGCTGTAGGTATTGCTTGTCTACTGACCTACATCTCTTATACATCTCAACACCAGCATTGAAGGAAGCAGAAACAAGAGAGAAAAAAAAACCTACAGCATATGGTATTCCCAGGTGGTCTCCCATCCAAGTACTAACCAAGCCCAGCCCTGCTTATCTTCCAAGATCAGAGGAGATTGGGATTGTTCAGGGTGGTGTGGCTGTAGGTATTTCTTGCCTACTGACCTACATCTCTTATACATCTCAACACCAGCATTGAAGGAAGCAGAAAAAAAAATGAAAAAAAAAAAACCTACAGCACCTGGTATTCCCAGGTGGTCTCCCATCCAAGTACTAATCAGGCCCAGCCCTGCTTAGCTTCCAAGATCAGATGAGATTGGGCATGTTCAGGGTGGTTTACTGTAGGTATTGTTTGCCTACTGACCTACATCTCTTATACATCTCAACAGCAGCATTGAAGGAAGCAGGAACACGAGAGAAAAAAAATGAAAAAAAAAACCTATAGCACCTGGTATTCCCAGGTGGTCTCCCATCCAAGTACTAACCAGGCCCAGCACTGCTTAACTTTCAAGATCAGATGAGATTGGGTATGTTCAGGGTGGTGTGGCTGTAGGTATTGCTTGCCTACTGACCTACATCTCAACACCAGCATTGAAGGAAGCAGGAACAAGAGAGAAAAAAAAAACACCTACAGCACCTGGTATTCCCAGGTGGTCTCCCAACCAAGTACTAACCAGGCCCAGCCTGCTTAGTTTCCAAGATCAGACGAGGTTGGGCTTGTTCAGGGTGGTGTGGCTGTAGGTATTGCTTGCCTACTGACCTACATCTCAACACTAGCATTGAAGAAAGCACGAACAAGAGAGAACAAAAAAACGAAAAAACGAAAAAACGAAAAAAAAAAAACCTACAGCACCTGGTATTCCCAGGTGGACTCCCATCCAAGTACTAACCAAGCTCAGCCTGCTTAGCTTCCAAGATCAGACGAGATTGGGCTTGTTCAGGGTGGTGTGGCTGTAGGTATTGTTTGCCTACTGACCTACATCTCAACACCAGCATTGAAGGAAGCAGGAACAAGAGAGAAAAAAAATTGAAAAGAAAAACCTACAGCACCTGGTATTCCCAGGTGGTCTCCCATCCAAGTACTAATCAGGCCCAGCCCTGCTTAGCTTTCAAGATCTGACGAGATTGGGCATGTTCAGGGTGGTTGACTGTAGGTATTGCTTGCCTACTGACCTACATCTTTTATACATCTCAACACCAGCATTGAAGGAAGCAGGAACAAGAGAGAAAAAAAAAACACCTACAGCACCTGGTATTCCCAGGTGGTCTCCCATCCAAGTACTAACCAGGCCCAGCCTGCTTAATTTCCAAGATCAGACGAGGTTGGGCTTGTTCAGGGTGGTGTGGCTGTAGGTATTGCTTGCCTACTGACCTACATCTCAACACTAGCATTGAAGGAAGCAGGAACAAGAGAGAAAAAAAACCGAAAAAAAAAAAAACCTACAGCACCTGGTATTCCCAGGTGGTCTCCCTTCCAAATATTACCCAGGCCCTGCCCTGCTTAGCTTCCAAGATCAGACGAGATTGGGCTTGTTCAGCGTCATGTGGCTGTAGGTATTGCTTGCCTACTGACCTACATCTCTTATACATCTCAACACCAGCATTGAAGGAAGCAGGAACAAGAGAGAAAAAAAAACCTACAGTATCTGGTATTCCCAGGTGGTCTCCCATCCAAATATTAACCAGGCCCTGCCCTGCTTAGCTTCCAAGATCAGACGAGATTGGGCTTGTTCAGTGTGGTGTGGCTGTAGGTATTGCTTGTCTACTGACCTACATCTCTTATACATCTCAACACCAGCATTGAAGGAAGCAGAAACAAGAGTGAAAAAAAAACCTACAGCATATGGTATTCCCAGTTGGTCTCCCATCCAAGTACTAACCAAGCCCAGCCCTGCTTATCTTCCAAGATCAGACGAGATTGGGATTGTTCAGGGTGGTGTGGCTGTA
>JAVHZZ010000133.1:202500-207500 GCA_036250195.1 Mixophyes australis
CCAAAATCAGATGAGATTGGTCTTATTCAGGGTGGAGTTGCTGTAGGTATTGCTTGCCTACTGACCTACATCTCTTATACATGTCAACACCAGCATTGAAGGAAGCAGGAACAAGAGAGAAAAAAAAAAGAAAAAAAAAAAACCTACATCACCTGGTATTCCCAGATGGTCTCCCATCCAAGTACTAACCAGGTTCAGCCTGCTTAGCTTCCAAGATCAGAACAGATTGGGCTTGTTCAGGGTGGTGTGGCTGTAGGTATTGCTTGCCTACTGACCTACATCTTTTATACATCTCAACACCAGCATTGAAGGAAGCAGAAACAAGAGAGAAAAAAAAATGAAAAAAAAAAACCTACAGCACCTGGTATTCCCAGGTGGTTTTCCATCCAAATATTAACCAGGCCCTGCCCTGCTTAGCTTCCAAGATCAGACAAGATTTGGCTTGTTCAGTGTGGTGTGGCTGTAGGTGTTGCTTGCATACTGACCTACATCTCAACACTAGCATTGAAGGAAGCAGGAACAAGAGAGAAAAAAAAAGGAAAAAAAAAAACTTACAGCACCTTGTATTCCCAGGTGTTCTCCAATCTGACTATTAACCAGGCCCTGCCCTGCTTAGCTTCCAAGATCAGACGAGATTGGGCTTGTTCAGTGTGGTGTGGCTGTAGGTATTGCTTGCCTACTGACCTACATCTCTTATACATCTCAACCCCAGCATTGAAGGAAGCAGAAACAAGAGAGAAAAAAAAACCTACAGCACCAGATATTCCCAGGTGGTCTCCCATCCAAGTACTAACCAGGCCTGGCCTGCTTAGCTTTTAAGATCAGACAAGATTAGGCTTGTTCAGGGTGGTGTGGCTGTAGGTATTGCTTGCCTACTGACCTACATCTCTTATACATCCGAACACCAGCATTGAAGGAAGCAGGAACAAGAGAGAAAAAAAAAAGAAAAAAAAACCTACATCACCTGGTATTCCCAGATGGTCTCCCATGCAAGTACTAAATAGGTCGGCCCTGCTTAGCTTCCAAGATTAGACAAGATTGGGCTTGTTTAGGGTGGTGTGGCTGTAGGTATTGCTTGCCTACTGACCTACATCTCTTATACATCTCAACACCAGCATTGAAGGAAGCAGGAACAAGAGAGAAAAAAAAAAGAAAAAAAAACCTACATCACCTGGTATTCCCAGGTGGTCTCCCATCCAAGTACTAACCAGGCCCGGCCCTGCTTAGCTTCGAAAATCAGACGAAATTGGGCTTGTTCAGGGTGGTGTGGCTGTAGGTATTGCTTGCCTACTGACCTACATCTTTTATACATCTCAACACCAGCATTGAAGGAAGCAGGAACAACAGAGAAAAAAAAACGAAAAAAAAAAACCTACAGCACCTGCTATTCCCAGGTGGTCTCCCATCCAAGTACTAACCAGGCCCAGCCCTGCTTAGCTTCCAAGATCAGATGAGATTGGGCTTGTTCAGGTTGGTGTGGCTGTAGGTATTGTTTGCTTACTGACCTACATCTCTTATTAATCTCAACACCAGCATTGAAGGAAGCAGGAACAAGAGAGAAAAAAAAACGAAAAAAAAAAACCTACAGCACCTGCTATTCCCAGGTGGTCTCCCATCCAAGTACTAACCAGGCCCGGCCCTGCTTAACATCCAAGATCAGACAAGATTTGGCTTTTTCAGGGTGGTGTGGCTGTAGGTATTGCTTCCTTACTGACCTACATCTCTTATACATTTCAATACCAGCATTGAAGGAAGCAGGAACAAGAGAGAAAAAATTGAAGGAAGCAGGAACAAGAGAGAGAAAAAAATGAAAAAAAAAACCCTACAGCACCTGGTATTCCCAGGTGGTCTCCCATCCAAGTACTAACCAGGCCCGGCCCTGCTTAGCTTCCAAGATCAGATGATATTGGGCTTATTCAGGGTGGTGTGGCTGTAGGTATTGCTTGCTTACTGACCTACATCTCTTATACACTGACCTACATCTCTTATACATCTCAACACCAGCATTGATGGAAGCAGGAACAAGAGAGAAAAAAAACCGAAAAAAAACAACCTACAGCACCTGGTATTCCCAGGTGCTCTCCCATCCAAGTACTAACAAGGCCTGGCCCTGCTAAGCTTCCAAAATCAGATGAGATTGGGCTTATTCAGGGTGGAGTTGCTGTAGCTATTGCTTGCCTACTGACCTACATCTCTTATACATCTCAACACCAGCATTGAAGGAAGCAGGAACAAGAGGGAAAAAAAAATGAAAAAAAAAAACCCTACAGCACCTGGTATTCCCAGGTAGTCTCCCATCCAAGTAATAATCAAGCCCGGCCCTGCTTAGCTTTCAAGATCAGATGAGATTGGGCATGTTCAGGGTGGTTGACTGTAGATATTGTTTGTCTACTGACCTACATCTCTTATACATTTCAATACCAGCATTGAAGGAAGCAGGAACAAGAGAAAAAAAAAAACAAAAATCAAAAGCACCAGGTATTCCTGGTTGTTCTACCATCCAAGTACTAATCAGGCCTGGCCCTGCTTAGCTTCCAAGATCAGGCTAGTGCAGGGTGGTGTGGTTGTAGGTATTGTTTGCCTACTGAACTACATCTCTTATACATCTCAACACCAGCATTAAAGGAAGCACGAACAAGAGAGAACAAAAAAACGAAAAAAAAAAACCTACAGCACCTGGTATTCCCAGGTGGACTCCCAACCAAGTACTAACCAAGCTCAGCCTGCTTAGCTTCCAAGATCAGATGAGATTGGGCTTGTTCAGGGTGGTGTGGCTGTAGGTATTGTTTGCCTACTGACCTACATCTCAACACCAGCATTGAAGGAAGCAGGAACAAGAGAGAAAAAAAATTGAAAAAAAAAAACCTACAGCACCAGGTATTCCAAGGTGGTCTCCCATCCAAGTACTAATCAGGCCCAGCCCTGCTTAGCTTCCAAGATCTGACGAGATTGGGCATGTTCAGGGTGGTTGACTGTAGGTATTGCTTGATTACTGACCTACATCTTTTATACATCTCAACACCAGCATTGAAGGAAGCAGGAACAAGAGAGAAAAAAAAACAAAAAACCTACAGCACCTGGTATTCCCAGGTGGTCTCCCATTCAAATATTAACCAGGCCCTGCGCTGCTTAGCTTCCAAGATCAGACAAGGTTGGGCTTCTTCAGGGTGGTGTGGCTGTAGGTTTTGCTTGCCTACTGACCTACATCTCAACACTAGCATTGAAGGAAGCAGGAACAAGAGAGAAAAAAACCCGAAAAAAAACAAACCTACAGGACCCTGGTATTCCAAGGTGGTCTCCCATCCAAGTACTAACCAGGCCTGGCCCTGCTTAGCTTCCAAGATCAGATGATATTGGGCTTATTCAGGGTGGTGTGGCTGTAGGTTTTGCTTGCTTACTGACCTACATCTCTTATACACTGACCTACATCTCTTATACATCTCAACACCAGCATTGATGGAAGCAGGAACAAGAGAGAAAAAAAACCGAAAAAAAAAACCTACAGCACCTGGTATTCCCAGGTGCTCTCCCATTCAAGTACTAACAAGGCCTGGCCCTGCTAAGCTTCCAAAATCAGATGAGATTGGGCTTATTCAGGGTAGAGTTGCTGTAGCTATTGCTTGCCTACTGACCTACATCTCTTATACATCTCAACACCAGCATTGAAGGAAGCAGGAACAAGAGGGAAAAAAAAACGAAAAAAAAAAAACCCTACAGCACCTGGTATTCCCAGGTAGTCTGCCATCCAAGTACGAATCAGGCCCAGCCCTGCTTAGCTTCCAAAATCTGACGAGATTGGGCATGTTCAGGGTGGTTGACTGTAGGTAGTGCTTGCTTACTGACCTACATCTTTTATACATCTCAACACCAGCATTGAAGGAAGCAGGAACAAGAGAGAAAAAAAAAACGAAAAAGAAAAAACCAACAGCACCTGGTATTCCCAGGTGGTCTCCCATCCAAGTACTAACCAGGCCCAGCCTGCTTAGCTTCCAAGCTCAGACGAGGTTGGGCTTGTTCAGGGTGGTGTGGCTGTAGGTATTGCTTGCCTACTGACCTACATCTCTTATACATTTCAATACCAACATTGAAGGAAGCAGGAACAAGAGAGAAAAAAAAACGAAAAAAAAACCTACAGCACCTGGTATTCCCAGGTGGTCTCCCATCCAAGTACTAACCAGGCCTGGCCCTGCTTAGCTTCCAAGATCAGGTGAGATTGGGAATGTTCAGGGTGGTTTACTGTAGTTATTGCTTGCATACTGACCTACATCTCCTGTCCTTTCTCTTTACTTTAAACTTAGGACCTTAAACACTGATTTCCTGTGAGTGATACACTGGAACCATTATTATACAACCCAAACACTGGAGCTTGTGAAATAGAAAGATTTGCTGCTCTAGGATTGTTGCATGCAATCCAAGTCTATTTTATCTGTATCTGTCAGCATTGAAGGAAGCAGGAACAAGAGAGAAAAAAAAACGAAAAAAAAAACCTACATCACCTGGTATTCCCAGGTGGACTCCCATCCAAGTACTAACCAGGCCCAGCTTGCTTAGCTTCCAAGATCAGATGAGGTTGGGCTCGTTCAGGGTGGTGTGGCTGTAGGTATTGCTTGTCTACTGACCTACCTCTCAACACTAGCATTGAAGGAAGCAGGAACAAGAGAGAAAAAAAAAAGAAAAAAAAACCTACAGCACCTGGTATTCCCAGGTGGTCCCCCTTCCAAATATTAACCAGGCCCTGTCCTTCTTAACTTCCAAGATCAGACGAGATTGGGCTTGTTCAGCGTGGTGTGGCTGTAGGTATTGCTTGCTTACTGCCCTACATCTCTTATACATCTCAACACCAGCATTGAAGGAAGCAGGAACAAGAGAGAAAAAAAAACGAAAAAAAAAAAAAACCTACAGGACCCGAGTATTCCAAGGTTGTCTCCCATCCAAATACTAAGCAGGCCCGGCCATGCTTAGCTTCCAAGATCAGATGATATTGGGCTTATTCAGGGTGG
>JAVHZZ010000133.1:210000-212500 GCA_036250195.1 Mixophyes australis
TCCAAGTACTAACCAGGCCCAGCCCTGCTTAACTTCCAAGATCAGACAAGATTGGGCTTGTTCAGGGTGGTGTGGCTGTAGGTATTGCTTCCCTACTGACCTACATCTCTTATACATTTCAATAGCAGCATTGAAGGAAGCAGGAACAAGAGAGAAAAAAAAACGAAAAAAAAAACAACCTACAGCACCTGGTATTCCCAGGTGGTCTCCCATCCAAGTACTAATCAGGCCCGGCCCTGCTTAGCTTCCAAGATCAGATGAGATTGGGCATGTTCAGGGTGGTTTACTGTAGGTATTGCTTGCCTACTGACCTACATCCCTTATACATCTCAACACCAGCATTGAAGGAAGCAGGAACAAGAGAGAAACAAAAACGAAAAAACAAAACCTACAGCACCTGGTATTCCTAGTTGTTCTACCATCCAAGTACTAATCAGGCCCGGCCCTCCTTAACTTCCAAGATCAGATGAGATTGGGCATGTTCAGGGTGGTTTACTGTAGCTATTGCTTACCTACTGACCTACATCTCTTATACATCTCAACACCAGCAATGAAGGAAGCAGGAACAAGAGAGAAAAAAAAAAGAAAAAAAAAACCTACAGCACCTGGTATTCCCAGGTGGTTTCCCATCCAAGTACTAACCAGGCCCAGCACTCCTTAACTTCCAAGATCAGAAGAGATTGGGTATGTTCAGGGTGGTGTGTCTGTAGGTATTTTTTGCCTACTGACCTACATCTCTTATACATCTCAACACCAGCATTGAAGGAAGCACGAACAAGAGAGAAAAAAAAAAAACGAAAAAAAAAAATCCTACAGCACCTGGTATTCCCATGTGGACTCCCATCCAAGTACTAACTGAGCTCAGCCTGCTTAGCTTCCAAGATCAGACGAGATTTGGCTTGTTCAGGGTGGTGTGGCTGTAGGTATTGTTTGCCTACTGACCTACATCTCAACACCAGCATTGAAGGAAGCAGGAACAAGAGAGAAAAAAAATTGAAAAAAAAAAAACCTACAGCACCTGGTATTCCCAGGTGGTCTCCCATCCAAGTACACCTACAGTCAACCACCCTGAACATGCCCAATCTCATCTGATCTTGGAAGCTAAGAAGTGCCGGGCCTGATTAGTACTTGGATGGGAGACCACCTGGGAATACCAGGTGCTGTAGGTTTTTTTTTTTCTCTCTTGTTCCTGCTTCCTTCAATGCTGGTGTTAAGATGTATAAGAGATGTAGGTCAGTACGCAAGCAATAACTACAGTCAAACCAACCTGAACAAGCCTAATTTTGGAAGCTAAGCAGGGCTGGGCCTGGTTAGTACTTGGATGGGAGACCACCTGGGAATACAAGGTCCTGTAGTTTTTTTTCTCTGTTGTTCCTGCTTCCTTTAGTGCTGCTGTTGAGATGTATAAGAGATGTAGGTCAGTAGGCAAAGAATACCTACAGCCACACCACCCTGAACAAGCCCTATCTCATCTGATCTTGGAAGCTAAGCAGTGCTGGGCCTGCTTAGTACTTGGATGGGAGACCACCTGGGAATACCAGGTGGTGTAGGTTTTTTTTTTTTCGGTTTTTTTTCTCTCTTGTTCCTGCTTCCTTCAATGCTGGTGTTGAGATGTATAAGAGATGTAGGTCAGTAAGTAAGCAAGCAATACCTACAGCCACACTACCCTGAAAAAGCCCAATCTCATCTGATCTTGGAAGATAAGCAGCGCCAGGCCTGGTTAGTACTTGGATGGGAGACCACCTGGGAATACAAGGTGCTGTAGGTTTTTTTTTTCTCTCTTGTTCCTGCTTCCTTCAATGCTGGTGTTGAGATGTATAAGAGATGTAGGTCAGTAAGCAAGTAATACGTACAGCAACACCACCCTGAACAAGCCCAATCTGATCTGATCTTGGAAGCTAAGCAGGGCCAGGCCTGGTTAGTTCTTGGATGGAAGACCACCTGGGAATACAAGGTGCTGTAGGTTGTTTTTTTCATTTTATTTTCTCTCTTGTTCCTGCTTCCTTCAATGCTGGTGTTAAGATGTATAAGAGATGTAGGTCAGTAGGCAAACAACACCTACAGCCACACCACCCTGAACAAGCCCAATCTCATCTGATCTTGGAAGCTAAGCAGGCCGGGCCTGGTTAGTACTTGGATGGGAGACCACCTGGGAATACCAGGTGCTGTAGGTTTTTTTTTTTTTTGTTTGTTTTTCTCTCTTGTTCCTGCTTCCTTCAATGATGGTGTTGAGGTGTATAAGAGATGTAGGTCAGTAAGCAAACAATACGTACAGTCAACCTCCCTGAACATGCCCAATCTCGTCTGATCTTGGAAGCTAAGCAGGGCCGGGCCTGATTAGTACTTGGATGGGAGACCACCTGGGAATACCAGGTGCTGTAGGTTTTTTTTTCTCTGTTGTTCCTGCTTCCTTCAATGCTGGTGTTGAGATGTATAAGAGACGTAGGTCAGTAAGCAAGCAAGCAATACCTATAGTCACACCACCCTGAAAAAGCCCAAT
>JAVHZZ010000133.1:227500-237500 GCA_036250195.1 Mixophyes australis
CAATCTCATCTGATCTTGGAAGCTAAGCAGGGCCGGGCCTGGTTAGTACTTGGATGGGAGACCACCTGGGAATACCAGGTGCTGTAGGTTTTTTTTTTTTTTTTTTTATCTCTCTTGTTCCTGCTTCCTTCAATGCTGGTGTTGAGATGTATAAGAGATGTAGGTCAGTGGGCAAACAATACTTACAGTCAACCACCCTGAACATGCCCAATCTCATCTGATCTTGGAAGCTAAGCAGGGCCGGGCCTGATTAGTACTTGGATGGGAGACCACCTGGGAATACCAGGTGCTGTAGGTATTTTTTTTTTTTCGTTTTTTTTTTCTCTCTTGTTTCTGCTTCCTTCAATGCTGTTGTTGAGATGTAGGTCAGTAGGCAAGCAATACCTACAGCCACACCACAATGAACAAGCCCAATCTCGTCTGATCTTGGAAGTTAAGCAGGGCTGGGCCTGGTTAGTACTTTGATGGGAGACCATCTGGGAATACCAGGTGCTGTAGGTTTTTTTTTTTTTGTTTGTTTTTCTCTCTTGTTCCTGCTTCCTTCAATGCTGGTGTTGAGATGTATAAGAGATGTAGGTCAGTAGACAAGCAATACCTACAGCAACTCCACCCTGAATAAGCCCAATCTCACCTGATTTTGGAAGCTAAGCAGGGCCAGGCCTTGTTAGTACTTGGATGGGAGACCACCTAGGAATACAAGGTGCTGTAGGATTTTTTTTTCTCTGTTGTTCCTGCTTCCTTCAATGCTGGTGTTGAGATGTATAAGAGATGTAGGTCAGTAAGCAAGTGATACGTACAGCCACACCACCCTGAACAAGCCCTATCTCGTCTAAACTTGGAAGCTAAGCAGGGTTGGGCCTGGTTAGCACTTGGATGGGAGACCACCTGGGAACATCAGGTGATGTAGGGTTTATTTTCGGGGTTTTTTCTCGCTTGTTCCTGCTTCCTTCAATGCTGTTGTTGAGATGTAGGTCAGTAGGCAAGCAATACCTACAGCCACACCACAATGAACAAGCCCAATCTCGTCTGATCTTGGAAGTTAAGCAGGGCTGGGCCTGGTTAGTACTTTGATGGGAGACCACCTGGGAATACCAGGTGCTGTAGGTTTTTTTTTTTTCATTTTTTTTTCTCTCTTGTTCCTGCTTCCTTCAATGCTGGTGTTGAGATGTATAAGAGATGTAGGTCAGTAGACAAGCAATACCTACAGCAACTTCACCCTGAATAAGCCCAATCTCACCTGATTTTGGAAGCTAAGCAGGGCCAGGCCTTGTTAGTACTTGGATGGGAGACCACCTAGGAATACAAGGTGCTGTAGGATTTTTTTTTCTCTGTTGTTCCTGCTTCCTTCAATGCTGGTGTTGAGATGTATAAGAGATGTAGGTCAGTAAGCAAGTGATACGTACAGCCACACCACCCTGAACAAGCCCTATCTCGTCTAAACTTGAAAGCTAAGCAGGGTTGGGCCTGGTTAGTACTTGGATGGGAGACCACCTGGGAACATCAGGTGCTGTAGGTTTTTTTTTTTTTGTTTGTTTTTCTCTCTTGTTCCTGCTTCCTTCAATGCTGGTGTTGAGATGTATAAGAGATGTAGGTCAGTAGGCAAACAATACCTACAGTCAACCACCCTGAACATGGCCAATCTCATCTGATCTTGGAAGCTAAGCAGGGCCGGGCCTGATTAGTACTTGGATGGGAGACCACCTGGGAATACCAGGTGCTGTATGGTTTTTTTTTTCGGTTTTATTTTCCCTCTTGTTCCTGCTTCCTTCAATGCTAGTGTTGAGATGTAGGTCAGTAGGCAATCAACACCTACAGCCACACCACCCTGAAAAAGCCCAATCTCATCTGATCTTGGAAGCTAAGCAGGGCCGGGCCTGGTTAGTACTTGGATGGGAGACCACCTGGGAGTACCAGGTGCTGTATTTTTTTTTTTTTTTCATTTTATTTTCTCTCTTGTTCCTGCTTCCTTCAATGCTGGTGTTGAGATGTATAAGAGATGTAGGTCAATAGGCAAACAATACGTACAGTCAACCACCCTGAACATGCCCAATCTCATCTGATTTTGGAAGCTAAGCAGGGCCAGGCCTTGTTAGTACTTGGATGGGAGACCACCTGGGAATACAAGGTGCTGTAGGTTTTTTTTTTCTCTGTTGTTCCTGCTTCCTTCAATGCTGGTGTTGAGATGTATAAGAGATGTAGGTCAGTAAGCAAGTGATACATACAGCCACACCACCCTGAACAAGCCCTATCTCGTCTAAACTTGGAAGCTAAGCAGGGCCGGGCCTGGTTAGTACTTGGATGGGAGACCACCTGGGAATACCAGGTGCTGTAGGTTTTTTTTTTTCGGTTTTTTTTCTCTCTTGTTCCTGCTTCCTTCAATGCTGGTGTAGAGATGTATAAGAGATGAAGGTCAGTAAGCAAGTAATACATACAGCCACACCACCCTGAACAAGCCCTATCTCATCTGATCTTGGAAGATAAGCAGGGTCGCTTCTGGTTAGTACTTGGATGGGAGACCACCTGGGAACACCAGGTGATGTAGGGTTTTTTTTTTCGTTTTTTTTTCTCGCTTGTTCCTGCTTCCTTCAATGCTGGTATTGAGATGTATAAGAGATGTACGTCAGTAGGCAAGCAATACCTACAGTAAACCACCCTGAACATGCCCAATCTGATCTGATCTTGGAAGCTAAGCAGGGCCAGGCCTGGTTAGTACTTGGATGGGAGACCACCTGGGAATACCAGGTGTTGTAGGTTTTTTTTTCCATTTTATTTTCTCTCTTGTTCCTGCTTCCTTCAATGCTGGTGTTGAGATGTATAAGAGATGTAGGTCAGTAGGCAAGCAATAGCTACAGCAACTCTACCCTGAATAAGCCCAATCTCATCTGATTTTGGAAGCTTAGCAGGGCCAGGCCTTGTTAGTACTTGAATGGGAGAGCACCTGGGAATACCAGGTGCTGTAGGTTTTTTTTTTTTCGTTTTTTTTTCTCTCTTGTTCCTGCTTCCATCAATGCTGGTGTTGAGATGTATAAGAGATGTAGGTCAGTGTATAAGAGATGTAGGTCAGCAAGCAAGCAATACCTACAGCCACACCACCCTGAATAAGCCCAATATCATCTGATCTTGGAAGCTAAGCAGGGCCAGGCCTGGTTAGTACTTGGATGGGAGACCACCTTGGAATACCAGGGTCCTGTAGGTTTGTTTTTTTTCGGGTTTTTTTCTCTGTTGTTCCTGCTTCCTTCAATGCTAGTGTTGAGATGTAGGTCAGTAGGCAAGCAATACCTACAGCCACACCACCCTGAACAAGCCCAATCTCATCTGATCTTGGAAGCTAAGCAGGCTGAGCTTGGTTAGTACTTGGTTGGGAGTCCACCTGGGAATACCAGGTGCTGTAGGTTTTTTTTTTTCGTTTTTTTGTTCTCTCTTGTTCGTGCTTCCTTTAATGCTGGTGTTGAGATGTATAAGAGATGTAGTTCAGTAGGCAAGCAATACCTACAACCACACCACCCTGCACAAGCCCAATCTTGTCTGATCTTGTAAGCAGGGCCAGGCCTGATTAGTACTTGGATGGTAGAACAACTAGGAATACCTGGTGCTTTTGATTTTTGTTTTTTTTTTTGTTTTTTTTTCTCTCTTGTTCCTGCTTCCTTCAATGCTGGTATTGAAATGTATAAGAGATGTAGGTCAGTAGGCAACCAATACCTACAACCACACCACCCTGCACAAGCCCAATCTTGGCTGATCTTGGAAGCTAAGCAGGGCTGGACTTAGTTAGTACTTGGATGGGAGACCACCTGGGAATACCAAATGCTGTAGGTTTGTTTTTTTTGTTTTTTTTTTCTCTCTTGTTCCTGCTTCCTTCAATGCTAGTGTTGAGATGTAGGTCAGTAGGCAAGCAATACCTATAGCCACACCACCCTGAACAAGCCCAATCTCATCTGATCTTGGAAGCTAAGCTGGCTGGGCCTGGTTAGTACTTGGATGGGAGACCACCTGGGAATACCAGGTGCTGTAGATTTTTTTTTTTATGTTTTTTTTTCTCTCTTGTTCCTGCTTCCTTCAATGCTGGTGTTGAGATGTATAAGAGATGTAGGTCAGTAGACAAACAATATCTACAGTCAACCACCCTGAACATGCCCAATCTCATCTGATCTTGGAAGCTAAGCAGGGCCGGGCTTGATTATTACTTGGATGGGAGACTACCTGGGAATACCAGGTGCTGTAGGGTTTTTTTTTTTCATTTTTTTTTCCCTCTTGTTCCTGCTTCCTTCAATGCTGGTGTTGAGATGTATAAGAGATGTAGGTCAGTAGGCAAGCAATAGCTACAGCAACTCCACCCTGAATAAGCCAAATCTCATCTGATTTTGGAAGCTTAGCAGGGCCAGGCCTTGTTAGTACTTGGATGGGAGAGCACCTGGGAATACCAGGTGCTGTAGGTTGTTTTTTTTCGGTTTTTTTTCTCTCTTGTTCCTGCTTCCATCAATGCTGGTGTTGAGATGTATAAGAGATGTAGGTCAGTGTATAAGAGATGTAGGTCAGTAAGCAAGCAATACCTACAGCCACACCACCCTGAATAAGCCCAATATCATCTGATCTTGGAAGCTAAGCAGGGCTGGGCCTGGTTAGTACTTGGATGGGAGACCACCTGGGAATACCAGGTGCTGTAGGGTTTTTTTTTCATTTTTTTTTCTCTCTTGTTCCTGCTTCCTTCAATTTTTTCTCTCTTGTTCCTGCTTCCTTCAATGCTGGTATTGAAATGTATAAGAGATGTAGGTCAGTAAGAAAGCAATACCTACAGCCACACCACCCTGAAAAAGCCCAATCTTGTCTGATCTTGGATGTTAAGCAGGGCCGGGCCTGGTTAGTACTTGGATGGGAGACCACCTGGGAATAGCAGGTGCTGTAGGTTTTTTTTTTTTCGTTTTTTTTTCTCTCTTGTTCCTGCTTCCTTCAATGCTGGTGTTGAGATTAATAAGAGATGTAGGTCAGTAAACAAACAATACCTACAGCCACACCAACCAGAACAAGCCCAATCTCGTCTGATCTTGGAAGCTAAGCAGGGCTGGGCCTGGTTAGTACTTGGATGGGAGACCACCTGGGAATACAAGGTGATGTAGGTTTTTTTTTTTTTCATTTTTTTTTCTCTGTTGTTCCTGCTTCCTTCAATGCTGGTGTTGAGATGTATAAAAGATGTAGGTCAGTAGGCAATCAATACCTACAGCCACACCACCCTGAACAAGCCCAATCAGTTCTGATCTTGGAAGCTAAGCAGGCTGAGCCTGGTTAGTACTTGGATGGGAGACCATCTGGGAATACCAGGTGATGTAGGTTTTAATTTTTTTCATTTTTTTTTCTCTCTTGTTCCTGCTTCCTTCAATGCTGGTGTTGACATGTATAAGAGATGTAGGTCAGTAGGCAAGCAATACCTACAGCCACACCACGCTGAACAAGCCCAATCTCGTCTGATCTTGG
Source organism: Mixophyes australis (assembly GCA_036250195.1). NCBI lineage: Eukaryota > Metazoa > Chordata > Amphibia > Anura > Limnodynastidae > Mixophyes > Mixophyes australis. Next base: position 232,970 of record JAVHZZ010000133.1, read on the forward strand.
AAGCTAAGTAGGTCAGGGCCTGGTTAGTACTTGGTTGGGAGACCACCTGGAAATACCAGGTGCTGTAGATTTTTGTTTTTTTTTCATTTTTTTTTCTCTCTGTTGTTCCTGCTTCCTTCAATGCTGGTGTTGAGATGTATAAGAGATGTAGGGCAGCAAGCAAACAATACCTACAGCAACACCACCCTGAACAAGCCCAATCTCGTCTGATCTTTGAAGCTAAACAGGCCGGGCCTGGTTAGTACTTGGATGGGAGACCACCTGGGAATACCAGGTGCTGTAGGTTTATTTTTTTATGGTTTTTTTTCTCTCTTGTTCCTGCTTCCTTCAATGCTGGTGTTGAGATGTATAAGAGATGTAGGTCAGTAGGCAAGCAATAGCTACAGCAACTCCACCCTGAATAAGCCCAATCTCATCTGATTTTGGAAGCTTAGCAGGGCCAGGCCTTGTTAGTACTTGGATGGGAGAGCACCTGGGAATACCAGGTGTTGTAGGTTTGTTTTTTTTCGGGTTTTTTTCTCTCTTGTTCCTGCTTCCATCAATGCTGGTGTTGAGATTAATAAGAGATGTAGGTCACCACCCTGAATAAGCCCAATATCATCTGTTCCTGCTTCCATCAATGCTGGTGTAGAGATGTATAAGAGATGTAGGTCACCACCCTGAATAAGCCCAATATCATCTGATCTTGGAAGCTAAGCAGGGTCGGGCCTGGTTAGTACTTGGATGGGAGACCAACTTGGAATACCCGGGTCCTGTAGGTTTTTTTTTTTTTCGGTTTTTTTTCTCTCTTGTTCCTGCTTCCTTCAATGCTGGTGTTGAGATGTATAAGAGATGTAGGGCAGTAAGCAAGCAATACCTACAGCCACACCACGCTGAACAAGCCAAATCTCGTCTGATCTTGGAAGTTAAGCAGGCCAGGGCCTGGCTAATATTTGGAAGGGAGACCACCTGGGAATACCAGGTGCTGTAGGTTTTTTTTTCGTTTTTTTTTCTCTCTTGTTCCTGCTTCCTTCAATGCTAGTGTTGAGATGTAGGTCAGTAGGCAAGCAATACCTACAGCCACACCACCCTGAACGAGCCCAACCTCATCTGATCTTGGAAGCTAAGCAGGCTGGGCCTGGTTAGTACTTGGATGGGAGACCACCTGGGAATACCAGGTGCTGTAGGTTTGTTTTTTTTCGTTTTTTTTCTCTCTTGTTCCTGCTTCCTTCAATGCTGGTGTTGAGATGTATAAAAGATGTAGGTCAGTAGGCAAGCAATACCTACAGTTAACCACCCTGAACATGCCCAATCTCATTGGTTCTTGGAAGCTAAGCAGGGCTGGGCCTGATTAGTACTTGGATGGGAGACCACCTGGGAATACCAGGTGCTGTAGGTTTTTTTTTTCAATTTTTTTTCTCTCTTGTTCCTGCTTCCTTCAATGCTGGTGTTGAGATGTAGGTCAGTAGGCAAAAAATACCTGCAGCCACACCACCCTGAACAAGCCCAATCTTGTCTGATCTTGGAAGCTAAGCAGGCTTAGCTTGGTTAGTACTTGCATGGGAGTCCACCTGGGAATACCAGGTGCTGTAGGTTTTTTTTTTTCGTTTTTTTGTTCTCTCTTGTTCGTGCTTCCTTCAATGCTGGTGTTGAGATGTATAAGAGATGTAGGTCACCACCCTGAAAAAGCCCAATATCATCTGTTCCTGCTTCCATCAATGCTGGTGTTGAGATGTATAAGAGATGTAGGTCACCACCCTGAATAAGCCCAATATCATCTGATCTTGGAAGCTAAGCATGGCCGGGCCTGCTTAGTATTTGGATGGGAGACAACCTTGGAATACTCGGGTCCTGTAGGTTTTTTTTTTTTCGTTTTTTTTTCTCTCTTGTTCCTGCTTCCTTCAATGCTGGTGTTGAGATGTATAAGAGATGTAGGGCAGTAAGCAAGCAATACCTACAGCCACACCACGCTGAACAAGCCCAATCTCGTCTGATCTTGGAAGTTAAGAAGGACAGGGCCTGGTTAATATTTGGAAGGGGGACCACCTGGGAATACCAGGTGCTGTAGGTTTTTTTTTCTTTTTTTTTTCTCTCTTGTTCCTGCTTCCTTCAATGCTAGTGTTGAGAGGTAGGTCAGTAGGCAAGCAATACCTACAGCCACACCACCCTGAACGAGCCCAACCTCCTCTGATCTTGGAAGCTAAGCAAGCTGGGCCTGGTTAGTACTTGCATGGGAGTCCACCTGGGAATACCAGGTGATGAAGGTTTTTTTTTTTCGTTTTTTTTTCTCTCTTGTTCCTGCTTCCTTCAATGCTGACAGATACAGATAAAATAGACTTGGATTGCATGCAACAATCCTAGAGCAGCAAATCTTTCTATTTCACAAGCTCCAGTGTTTGGGTTGTATAATAATGGTTCCAGTGTATCACTCACAGGAAATCAGTGTTTAAGGTCCTAAGTTTAAAGTAAAGAGAAAGGACAGGAGATGTAGGTCAGTATGCAAGCAATACCTACAGTAAACCACCCTGAACATTCCCAATCTCACCTGATCTTGGAAGCTAAGCAGGGCCAGGCCTGGTTAGTACTTGGATGGGAGACCACCTGGGAATACCAGGTGCTGTAGGTTTTTTTTTTTCATTTTTTTTTCTGCTTCCTTCAATGCTGGTGTTGAGATGTATAAGAGATGTAGGTCAGTAGGCAAGAAATACCTACAGCCACACCACCCTGAACAATCCCAATCTCGTCTGATCTTGGAAGATAAGCAGGGCTGGGCTTGGTTAGTACTTGGATGGGAGACCAACTGGGAATACCATATGCTGTAGGTTTTTTTTTCACTCCTGTTTCTGCTTCCTTCAATGCTGGTGTTGAGATGTATAAGAGAAGTAGGTCAGTAGACAAGCCATACCTACAGCCACACCACACTGAACAAGCCCAATCTCGTCTGATCTTGGAAGCTAAGCAGGGCAGGGCCTGGTTAATATTTGGATGGGAGACCACCTGGGAATACCAGGTACTGTGGGTTTTTTTTTCTCTCTTGTTCCTGCTTCCTTCAATGCTGGTGTTGAGATGTATAAGAGATGTAGGTCAGTAGGCAAGCAATACCTACAGCCACACGACGCTGAACAAGCCCAATCTCGTCTGATCTTGGAAGCTAAGCAGAGCAGGGCCTGGGTAATATTTGGAAGGGAGACCACCTGGGAATACCAGGTGCTGTAGGTTTGTTTTTTTTCGGTTTTTTTTCTCTCTTGTTCCTGCTTCCTTCAATGCTAGTGTTGAGATGTAGGTCAGTAGGCAAGCAATACCTACAGCCACACCACCCTGAACAAGCCCAACCTCGTCTGATCTTGGAAACTAAGCAGGCTGGGCCTGGTTAGTACTTGGATGGGAGACCACCTGGGAATACCAGGTGCTGTAGGTGTTTTTTTTTTCTCTCTTGTTACTGCTTCCTTCAATGCTGGTGTTGAGATGTATAAAAGATGTAGGTCAGTAGGCAAGCAATACCTACAGTCAACCACCCTGAACCTGCCCAATCTCATCAGATCTTGAAAGCTAAGCAGGGCTGGGCCTGATTAGTACTTGGATGGGAGACCACCTGGGAATACCAGGTGCTGTAGGTTTTTCTTTTCAATTTTTTTTCTCTCTTGTTCCTGCTTCCTTCAATGCTGGTGTTGAGATGTAGGTCAGTAGGCAAACAATACCTACAGCCACACCACCCTGAACAAGCCCAATCTCGTCTGATCTTGGAAGCTAAGCAGGCTGAGCTTGGTTAGTACTTGGATGGGAGTCCACCGGGGAATACCAGGTGCTGTAGGTTTTTGTTTTTTCGTTTTTTCGTTTTTTTGTTCTCTCTTGTTCGTGCTTCCTTCAATGCTGGTGTTGAGATGTATAAGAGATGTAGGTCAGTAGGCAAGCAATACTTACAGCCACACCACCCTGAACATACCCAATCTCATCTGATCTTGAAAGTTAAGCAGTGCTGGGCCTGGTTAGTACTTGGATGGGAGACCACCTGGGAATACCAGGTGCTATAGGTTTTTTTTTTCATTTTTTTTCTCTCTTGTTCCTGCTTCCTTCAATGCTGCTGTTGAGATGTATAAGAGATGTAGGTCAGTAGGCAAGCAATACCTACAGTAAACCACCCTGAACATGCCCAATCTCATCTGATCTTGGAAGCTAAGCAGGGCCGGGCCTGATTAGTACTTGGATGGTAGAACAACTAGGAATACCTGGTGCTTTAGGTTTTGTTTTTTTTTTGCTTTTTTTTTCTCTCTTGTTCCTGGTTCCTTCAATGCTGGTATTGAAATGTATAAGAGATGTAGGTCAGTAGGCAAGCAATACCTACAACCACACCACCCTGCACAAGCTCAATATTGTCTGATCTTGGAAGCTAAGCAGGGCTGGACTTGGTTAGTACTTGGGTGGGAGACGACCTGGGAATACCAAATGCTGCAGGTTTATTTTTTGGGCGTTTTTTTTCTCTCTTGTTCCTGCTTCCTTCAATGCTAGTGTTGAGATGTAGGTCAGTAGGCAAGAAATACCTACAGTAAACCAC
>JAVHZZ010000133.1:242500-247000 GCA_036250195.1 Mixophyes australis
CTTCAATGCTGGTGTTGAGATGTATAAGAGATGTAGGTCAGTAGGCAAGCAATATGTACAGCCACACCACCCTGAACAAGCTTAATCTTGTCTGATTTTGGAAGTTAAGCAGGGCCTGGTTAGTACTTGGATGGTAGACCACCTGGAAATACAAGGTGTTGTAGGGTTTTTTTTTCTCTGTTGTTCCTGCTTCCTTCAATGCTGGTGTTGAGATGTATAAGAGATGTAGGTCAGTGAGCAAACAATACCTACAGCCACAACACCCTGAATAAGCCCAATATCATCTGATCTTGGAAGCTAAACAGGGCCAGGCCTAGTTAGTACTTGGATGGGAGACCACCTGGGAATACCAGGTGCTGTAGGTTTTTTTTTTTTTTCGTTTTTTTTTCTCTCTTATTCCTGCTTCCTTCAATGCTGTTGTTGAGATGTATAAGAGATGTATGTCAGTAGGCAAGCAATACCTACAGCCACACCACCCTGAACAAGCCAATCTCGTCTGATCTTGGAAGCTAAGGAGGGCTGGGCCTCGTTAGTACTTGGATGGTAGACCACCTGGGAATACCAGGTGCTGTAGGTTTTTTTTTTCATTTCTTTTTCTCTCTTGTTCCTTCTTCCTTCAATGCTGGTATTGAAATGTATAAGAGATGTAGGTCAGTAGGCAAGCAATACCTGCAGACACACCACCCTGAACAAGCCCTATGTCGTCTGATCTTGGAAGCTAAGCAGGGCTGGACTTGGTTAGTACTTGGATGGGAGACCACCTGGGAATACCATATGCTGTAGGTTTTTTTTTTTTTTTCGTTTTGTTTTCTCTCTTGTTCCTGCTTCCTTCAATGCTGTTGTTGAGATGTAGGTCAGTAGGCAAGCAATATCTACAGCCACACCACCCTGAACAAGCCCAATCTCGTCTGATCTTGGAAGTTAAGCAAGGCTGGGCCTGGTTAGTACTTTGATGGGAGAGCACCTGGGAATACCAGGTGCTGTAGGTTTTTTTTTTTTCGTTTTTTTCTCTCTCTTGTTCCTGCTTCCTTCAATGCTGGTGTTGAGATGTATAAGAGATGTAGGTCAGTAGGCAAGCAATACCTACAGAAACTCCACCCTGAATAAGCCCAATCTCATCTGATTTTGGAAGCTAAACAGGGCCATGCCTTGTTAGTACTTGGATGGGAGACCACCTGGGAACACCAGGTGATGTAGGTTTTATTTTCGGTTTTTTTTCTTACTTGTTCCTGCTTCCTTCAATGCTGGTGTTGAGATGTATAAGAGATGTACGTCAGTAGGCAGGCAATACCTACAGTAAACCACCCTGAACATGCCCAATCTGATCTGATCTTGGAAGCTAAGCAGGGCCAGGTCTGGTTAGTTCTTGGATGGAAGACCGCCTGGGAATACCAGGTGCTGTAGGTTTTTTTTTTCATTTTATTTTCTCTCTTGTTCCTGCTTCCTTCAATGCTGGTGTTAAGATGTATAAGAGATGTAGGTCAGTAGGCAAACAACACCTACTGCCACACCACCCTGAACAAGCCCAATCTCATCTGATCTTGGAAGCTAAGCAGGCCGGGCCTGGTTAGTACTTGGATGGGAGACCACCTGGGAATACCAGGTGCTGTAGGTTTTTTTTTTTTGTTTTTTTATCTCTCTTGTTCCTGCTTCCTTCAATACTAGTGTTGAGATGTAGGTCAGTAGGCAAGCAATACCTACAGCCTCCCCACCCTGAACAAGCCCAATCTCATCTGATCTTAGAAACTAAGCAGGCCGTGCCTGGTTAGTACTTGGATGGGAGACCACCTGGGAATACCAGGTGCTGTAGGTTTTTTTTTTTTTTGTTTGTTTTTCTCTCTTGTTCCTGCTTCCTTCAATGATGGTGTTGAGATGTATAAGAGATGTAGGTCAGTAAGCAAACAATACGTACAGTCAACCACCCTGAACATGCCCAATCTCATCTGATCTTGGAAGCTAAGCAGGGCCGGGCCTGATTAGTACTTGGATGGGAGACCACCTGGGAATACCAGGTGCTGTAGGTTTTTTTTTTACATTTTATTTTCTCTCTTGTTCCTGCTTCCTTCAATGCTGGTGTTGAGATGTATAAGAGATGTAGGTCAGTAAGCAAACAACACCTACAGCCACACCACCATGAACAAGCCCAATCTCATCTGATCTTGGAAGCTAAGCAGGCCGGGCCTGGTTAGTACTTGGATGGGAGACCACCTGGGAATACCTGGTGCTGTAGGTTTTTTTTTTTTTTTTTATCTCTCTTGTTCCTGCTTCCTTCAATGCTGGTGTTGAGATGTATAAGAGATGTAGGTCAGTTGGCAAACAATACGTACAGTCAACCACCCTGAACATGCCCAATCTCATCTGATCTTGGAAGCTAAGCAGGGCCAGGCCTGATTAGTACTTGGATGGGAGACCACCTGGGAATACCAGGTGCTGTAGGTTTTATTTTTTTTTCGGTTTTTTTTCTCTCTTGTTCCTGCTTCCTTCAATGCTGTTGTTGAGATGTAGGTCAGTAGGCAAGCAATACCTACAGCCACACCACCCTAAACAAGCCCAATCTCGTCTGATCTTGGAAGTTAAGCAGGGCTGGGCCTGGTTAGTACTTTGATGGGAGACCACCTGGGAATACCAGGTGCTGTAGGTTTTTTTTTTTTTTCGGTTTTTTTTCTCTCTTGTTCCTGCTTCCTTCAATGCTGGTGTTGAGATGTATAAGAGATGTAGGTCAGTAGACAAGCAATACCTACAGCAACTCCACCCTGAATAAGCCCAATCTCATCTGATTTTGGAAGCTAAGCAGGGCCAGGCCTTGTTAGTACTTGGATGGGAGACCACCTGGGAATACAAATTGCTGTAGGTTTTTTTTTTCTCTGTTGTTCCTGCTTCCTTCAATGCCGGTGTTGAGATGTATAAGAGATGTAGGTCAGTAAACAAGTAATACGTACAGCCACACCACCCTGAACAAGCCCTATCTCGTCTAAACTTGGAAGCTAAGCAGAGTCGTCCCTGGTTAGTACTTTGATGGGAGACCACCCGGGAATACCAGGTGCTGTAGGTTGTTTTTTTTTATTTTATTTTCTCTCTTGTTCCTGCTTCCTTCAATGCTGGTGTTGAGATGTATAAGAGATGTAGGTCAGTAAGCAAGTAATACGTACAGCCACACCACCCTGAACAAGCCCTATCTCGTCTAAACTTGGAAGCTAAGCAGGGCCGGGCCTGGTTAGTACTTGGATGGGAGACCACATGGGAATACCAGGTGCTGTAGGTTGTTTTTTTTTATTTTATTTTCTCTCTTGTTCCTGCTTCCTTCAATGCTGGTGTTGAGATGTATAAGAGATGTACGTCAGTAGGCAAGCAATACCTACAGTAAACCACCCTGAACATGCCCAATCTCATCTGATCTTGGAAGCTAAGCAGGGCCGGGCCTGGTTAGTACTTGGATGGGAGACCACCTGGGAATACCAGGTGCTGTAGGTTTTTTTTTTCATTTTATTTTCTCCGTTGTTCCTGCTTCCTTCAATGCTGGTGTTGAGATGTAGGTCAGTAGGCAAGCAATACCTACAGCCTCCCCACCCTGAACAAGCCCAATCTCATCTGATCTTAGAAACTAAGCAGGCTGGGTGTGGTTAGTACTTGGATGGGAGACCACCTGGGAATACCAGGTGCTGTAGGTTTTTTTTTTTTGTTTGTTTTTCTCTCTTGTTCCTGCTTCCTTCAATGATGGTGTTGAGATGTATAAGAGATGTAGGTCAGTAGGCAAACAATACGTACAGTCAACCACCCTGAACATGCCCAATCTCATCTGATCTTGGAAGCTAAGCAGGGCCGGGCCTGATTAGTACTTGGATGGGAGACCACCTGGGAATACCAGGTGCTGTAGGTTTTTTTTTCTCTGTTGTTCCTGCTTCCTTCAATGCTGGTGTTGAGATGTATAAGAGACGTAGGTCAGTAAGCAAGCAAGCAATACCTACAGTCACACCACCCTGAAAAAGCCCAATCTCATCTGATCTTGGAAGCTAAGCAGGGCCAGGCCTGGTTAGTACTTGGTTGGGAGACCACCTGGGAATACCAGGTGCTGTAGGTTTTTTTTTTTCATTTTATTTTCTCTCTTGTTCCTGCTTCCTTCAATGCTGGTGTTGAGATGTATAAGAGATGTAGGTCAGTAGGCAAACAACACCTACAGCCACACCACCATGAACAAGCCCAATCTCATCTGATCTTGAAAGCTAAGCAGGCCGAGCCTGGTTAGTACTTGGATGGGAGACCACCTGGGAATACCTGGTGCTGTAGGTTTTTGTTTTTTTTTTATCTCTCTTGTTCCTGCTTCCTTCAATGCTGGTGTTGAGATGTATAAGAGATGTAGGTCAGTTGGCAAACAATACATACAGTCAACCACCCTGAACATGCCCAATCTCATCTGATCTTGGAAGCTAAGCAGGGCCGGGCCTGATTAGTACTTGGATGGGAGACCACCTGGGAATACCAGGTGCTGTAGGTTTTTTTTTT
>JAVHZZ010000134.1:0-245000 GCA_036250195.1 Mixophyes australis
AATAAGTAGAAAAATAAGAATAAACAAAAATAAGTATAAAAATTAAAAAAAATGTATAAAAATAAGTATAAAAATAAGAATAAGTATAAAAATAAGAATAAAACAAAAATAAGTATAAAAGTAAGAACAAAAAAAATGTATAAAAATAAGTATAAAAATAAGAATAAAAAAAAATTAGTATAAAAATAAGAATAAAAAAAAATTAGTATAAGAATAAGTATAAAAATAAGTATAAAAATAAGAATAAAAAAAAAAAAGTATAAAAATAAGAATAAGTATAAAAATAAGTATAAAAATAAGAATAAAAAAAAGTATAAGAATAAGTATAAAAATAAGTATAAAAATAAGAATAAAATAAAAATAAGAATAAAAAAAAAACTATAAAAATAAGAATAAAACACAAATAAGTATAAAAATAAGAATAAAAAAAAATAAGTATAAAAATAAGAAAAAAACACAAATAAGAATAAGTATAAAAATTAGAATAAGTATAAAAATAAGAATAAACAAAAATAAGTATAAAAATTAAAAAAAATGTATAAAAATAAGAATAAAACAAAAATAAGTATAAAAGTAAGAAAAAAAAATAAGTATAAAAATAAGAATAAAAAAAAATATAAGAATAAGTATAATAATAAGTATAAAAATAAGAATAAAACAAAAATACATATAAAAATAAGAATAAGTAAAAAAATAAGTACAAAAATAAGAATAAAAAAAGTATAAAATTAAGAATAAGTATAAAAATAAGTATAAAAATAAGAATAAAAAAAAATTACTATAAAAATAAGAATAAGTATAAAAATAAGTATAAAAATAAGAATAAAAAAAAAAATTAGTATAAGAATAAGTATAAAAATAAGTATAAAAATAAGAATAAAAAAAAAATTAGTATAAAAATAAGAATAAAAGAAATTAGTATAAAAATAAGAATAAGTATAAAAATAAGTATAAAAATAATAATAAAACAAAAATAAGTATAAAAATAAGAATAAACAAAAATAAGTATAAAATTTAAAAAAAATGTATTAAAATAAGTATAAAAATCAGAATAAGTATAAAAATAAGTATAAAAATAAGAATAAAACAAAAATAAGTATAAAAATAAGAATAAACAAAAATAAGTATAAAAATAAGAATAAAACAAAAATACATATAAAAATAAGAATAAGTAAAAAAATAAGTACAAAAATAAGAATAGAAAAAAGTATAAAATTAAGAATAAGTATAAAAATAAGTATAAAAATAAGAATAAAAAAAATTAGTATAAAAATAAGAATAAGTATAAAAATAAGAATTAAAAAAAAATTAGTATAAGAATAAGTATAAAAATAAGTATAAAAATAAGAATAAAAAAAAAATTAGTATACAAATAAGAATAAGTACAAAAATAAGTATAAAAATAAGAATAAAACAAAAATAAGTATAGAAATAAGAATAAGAAAAAAAGTATAAAAATAAGAATAAACAAAAAGGATAAAAATAAGAATAAGTATAAAAATAAGAATAAAAAAAAGTATAAAAATAAGAATAAGTATAAAAATAAGTATAAAAATAAGTATAAAAAAAAATTAGTATAAAAATAAGAATAAGTATAAAAATAAGAATAAAACAAAAATAAGTATAAAAATAAGAATAAAAAAAAAGAAGTATAAAAATAAGAATAAAACACAAATAAGTATAAAAATAAGAATAAAACACAAATAAGTATAAAAATAAGATTAAAAAAAGGATAAAAATAAGAATAAGTATAAAAATAAGTATAAGAATAAGTATAAAAATAAGTATAAAAATAAGAATAAAAATTTTTTTTGTATAAAAATAAGAATAAAAGAAAAATAGGTATAAAAATAAGTATGAAAATAAGAATAAAACAAAAATAAGTATAAAAATAAGAATAAAAAAAATAAGTATAAAAATAAGTATAAAAATAAGAATAAAACAAAAATAAGTATAAAAATAAGAATAAACAAAAATAAGTATAAAAATAAGTATAAAAATAAGAATAAAAAAAAAATTAGTATAAAAATAAGAATAAGTACAAAAATAAGTATAAAAATAAGAATAAAACAAAAATAAGTATAGAAATAAGAATAAGAAAAAAAGTATAAAAATAAGAATAAGTATAAAAATAAGTATAAAAATAAGAATAAAAAAAATAAGTATTAAAATAAGAATAAAACACAAATAAGTATCAAAATAAGAATAAAAAAAAGGATAAAAATAAGAATAAGTATAAAAATAAGAATAAAAAAAAGGATAAAAATAAGAATAAGTATAAAAATAAGTATAAAAATAAGAATAAAAAAAAAATTAGTATAAGAATAAGTATAAAAATAAGTATAAAAATAAGAATAAACAAAAAATAGTATAAAAATAAGAATAAGTATAAAAATAACTATAAAAATAAGAATAAAAAAGTATAAGAATAAGAATAAGTATTAAAATAAGTATAAAAATAAGAATAAAAAAAAAATTAGTATAAAAATAAGAATAAAAGAAATTAGTATAAAAATAAGAATAAGTATAAAAATAAGTATAAAAATAATAATAAAACAAAAATAAGTATAAAAATAAGAATAAACAAAAATAAGTATAAAATGTAAAAAAAATGTATTAAAATAAGTATAAAAATCAGAATAAGTATAAAAATAAGTATAAAAATAAGAATAAAACAAAAATAAGTATAAAAATAAGAATAAACAAAAATAAGTATAAAAATAAGAATAAACAAAAATAAGTATAAAAATTAAAAAAATGTATAAAAATAAGTATAAAAATAAGAATAAGTATAAAAATAAGAATAAAACAAAAATAAGTATAAAAGTAAGAACAAAAAAAATCTATAAAAATAAGTATAAAAATAAGAATAAAAAAAAAATATAAGAATAAGTATAATAATAAGTATAAAAATAAGAATAAAACAAAAATACATATAAAAATAAGAATAAGTAAAAAAATAAGAATATAAAAAAAATAAGTATAAAAATAAGAATAAACAAAAATAAGTATAAAAATAAGAATAAACAAAAATAAGTATAAAAATTAACAAAAATGTATAAAAATAAGAATAAGTATAAAAATAAGTATAAAAATAAGAATAAAACAAAAATACATATAAAAATAAGAATAAGTATAAAAATAAGAATAAAATAAAAATAAGTATAAAAATAAGAATAAAAAAAAATAGTAGAAAAATAAGAATAAAACAAAAATAAGTATAAAAATAATAATAAACAAAAAGGATAAAAATAAGAATAAGTATAAAAATAAGAATAAAAAAAAGTATAAAAATAAGAATAAGTATAAAAATAAGTATAAAAATAAGTATAAAAAAAAATTAGTATAAAAATAAGAATAAGTATAAAAATAAGTATAAAAATAAGAATAAGTATAAAAATAAGAATAAGTATAAAAATAAGTATAAAAATAAGTATAAAAAAAAATTAGTATAAAAATAAGAATAAGTATAAAAATAAGTATAAAAATAAGAATAAGTATAAAAATAAGAATAAGTATAAAAATAAGTATAAAAATAAGTATAAAAAAAAATTAGTATAAAAATAAGAATAAGTATAAAAATAAGTATAAAAATAAGAATAAGTATAAAAATAAGAATAAAACAAAAATAAGTATAAAAATAAGAATAAAAAAAAAGTATAAAAATAAGAATAAAAAAAAATAAGTATAAAAATAAGAATAAAACACAAATAAGTATAAAAATAAGAATAAAAAAAGGATAAAAATAAGAATAAGTATAAAAATTAGAATAAGTATAAAAATAAGAATTAAAAAAAGTATAAAAATAAGAATAAGTATAAAAATAAGTATAAAAATAAGAATAAAATAAAAATAAGTATAAAAATAAGTATAAAAAAAAATTAGTATAAAAATAAGAATAAGTATAAAAATAAGAATAAAACAAAAATAAGTATAAAAATAAGAATAAAAAAAAAGAAGTATAAAAATAAGAATAAAACACAAATAAGTATAAAAATAAGAATAAAACACAAATAAGTATAAAAATAAGATTAAAAAAAGGATAAAAATAAGAATAAGTATAAAAATAAGTATAAGAATAAGTATAAAAATAAGTATAAAAATAAGAATAAAAAATTTTTTTCTATAAAAATAAGAATAAAAGAAAAATAAGTATGAAAATAAGAATAAAACAAAAATAAGTATAAAAATAAGAATAAAAAAAATAAGTATAAAAATAAGTATAAAAATAAGAATAAAACAAAAATAAGTATAAAAATAAGAATAAACAAAAATAAGTATAAAAATAAGTATAAAAATAAGAATAAAAAAAAAATTAGTATAAAAATAAGAATAAGTACAAAAATAAGTATAAAAATAAGAATAAAACAAAAATAAGTATAGAAATAAGAATAAGAAAAAAAGTATAAAAATAAGAATAAGTATAAAAATAAGTATAAAAATAAGAATAAAAAAAATAAGTATTAAAATAAGAATAAAACACAAATAAGTATCAAAATAAGAATAAAAAAAAGGATAAAAATAAGAATAAGTATAAAAATAAGAATAAAAAAAAGGATAAAAATAAGAATAAGTATAAAAATAAGTATAAAAATAAGAATAAAAAAAAAATTAGTATAAGAATAAGTATAAAAATAAGTATAAAAATAAGAATAAACAAAAAATAGTATAAAAATAAGAATAAGTATAAAAATAACTATAAAAATAAGAATAAAAAAGTATAAGAATAAGAATAAGTATTAAAATAAGTATAAAAATAAGAATAAAAAAAAAATTAGTATAAAAATAAGAATAAAAGAAATTAGTATAAAAATAAGAATAAGTATAAAAATAAGTATAAAAATAATAATAAAACAAAAATAAGTATAAAAATAAGAATAAACAAAAATAAGTATAAAATGTAAAAAAAATGTATTAAAATAAGTATAAAAATCAGAATAAGTATAAAAATAAGTATAAAAATAAGAATAAAACAAAAATAAGTATAAAAATAAGAATAAACAAAAATAAGTATAAAAATAAGAATAAACAAAAATAAGTATAAAAATTAAAAAAATGTATAAAAATAAGTATAAAAATAAGAATAAGTATAAAAATAAGAATAAAACAAAAATAAGTATAAAAGTAAGAACAAAAAAAATCTATAAAAATAAGTATAAAAATAAGAATAAAAAAAAAATATAAGAATAAGTATAATAATAAGTATAAAAATAAGAATAAAACAAAAATACATATAAAAATAAGAATAAGTAAAAAAATAAGAATATAAAAAAAATAGTATAAAAATAAGAATAAAACAAAAATAAGTATAAAAATAAGAATAAACAAAAATAAGTATAAAAATAAGAATAAACAAAAATAAGTATAAAAATTAACAAAAATGTATAAAAATAAGAATAAGTATAAAAATAAGTATAAAAATAAGAATAAAACAAAAATACATATAAAAATAAGAATAAGTATAAAAATAAGAATAAAACAAAAATAAGTATAAAAATAATAATAAACAAAAAGGATAAAAATAAGAATAAGTATAAAAATAAGAATAAAAAAAAGTATAAAAATAAGAATAAGTATAAAAATAAGTATAAAAATAAGTATAAAAAAAAATTAGTATAAAAATAAGAATAAGTATAAAAATAAGTATAAAAATAAGAATAAGTATAAAAATAAGAATAAGTATAAAAATAAGTATAAAAATAAGTATAAAAAAAAATTAGTATAAAAATAAGAATAAGTATAAAAATAAGTATAAAAATAAGAATAAGTATAAAAATAAGAATAAGTATAAAAATAAGTATAAAAATAAGTATAAAAAAAAATTAGTATAAAAATAAGAATAAGTATAAAAATAAGTATAAAAATAAGAATAAGTATAAAAATAAGAATAAAACAAAAATAAGTATAAAAATAAGAATAAAAAAAAAGTATAAAAATAAGAATAAAAAAAAATAAGTATAAAAATAAGAATAAAACACAAATAAGTATAAAAATAAGAATAAAAAAAGGATAAAAATAAGAATAAGTATAAAAATTAGAATAAGTATAAAAATAAGAATTAAAAAAAGTATAAAAATAAGAATAAGTATAAAAATAAGTATAAAAATAAGAATAAAATAAAAATAAGTATAAAAATAAGAATAAAAAAAAATAGTATAAAAATAAGAATAAAACAAAAATAAGTAGAAAAATAAGAATAAACAAAAATAAGTATAAAAATTAAAAAAAATGTATAAAAATAAGTATAAAAATAAGAATAAGTATAAAAATAAGAATAAAACAAAAATAAGTATAAAAGTAAGAACAAAAAAAATGTATAAAAATAAGTATAAAAATAAGAATAAAAAAAAATTAGTATAAAAATAAGAATAAGTATAAAAATAAGTATAAAAATAAGAATAAAAAAAATTAGTATAAGAATAAGTATAAAAATAAGTATAAAAATAAGAATAAAAAAAAAAAAGTATAAAAATAAGAATAAGTATAAAAATAAGTATAAAAATAAGAATAAAACAAAAATAACTATAAAAGTAAGAACAAAAAAAATGTATAAAAATAAGTATAAAAATAAGAATAAAAAAAAAATATAAGAATAAGTATAATAATAAGTATAAAAATAAGAATAAAACAAAAATACATATAAAAATAAGAATAAGTAAAAAAATAAGTATAAAAATAAGAATAAAAAAAAGTATAAAATTATAAATAAGTATAAAAATAAGTATAAAAATAAGAATAAAAAAAAATTAGTATAAAAATAAGAATAAGTATAAAAATAAGTATAAAAATAAGAATAAAAAAAAATTAGTATAAGAATAAGTATAAAAATAAGTATAAAAATAAGAATAAAAAAAAAAAAGTATAAAAATAAGAATAAGTATAAAAATAAGTATAAAAATAAGAATAAAAAAAAGTATAAGAATAAGTATAAAAATAAGTATAAAAATAAGAATAAAATAAAAATAAGAATAAAAAAAAAACTATAAAAATAAGAATAAAACACAAATAAGTATAAAAATAAGAATAAAAAAAAATAAGTATAAAAATAAGAAAAAAACACAAATAAGTATAAAAATAAGAATAAAAAAAAGTATAAAAATAAGAATAAGTATAAAAATTAGAATAAGTATAAAAATAAGAATAAACAAAAATAAGTATAAAAATTAAAAAAAATGTATAAAAATAAGAATAAAACAAAAATAAGTATAAAAGTAAGAAAATTTTTTTTATAAAAATAAGTATAAAAATAAGAATAAAAAAAAATATAAGAATAAGTATAATAATAAGTATAAAAATAAGAATAAAACAAAAATACATATAAAAATAAGAATAAGTAAAAAAATAAGTACAAAAATAAGAATAAAAAAAGTATAAAATTAAGAATAAGTATAAAAATAAGTATAAAAATAAGAATAAAAAAAAATTACTATAAAAATAAGAATAAGTATAAAAATAAGTATAAAAATAAGAATAAAAAAAAAAATTAGTATAAGAATAAGTATAAAAATAAGTATAAAAATAAGAATAAAAAAAAAATTAGTATAAAAATAAGAATAAAAGAAATTAGTATAAAAATAAGAATAAGTATAAAAATAAGTATAAAAATAATAATAAAACAAAAATAAGTATAAAAATAAGAATAAACAAAAATAAGTATAAAATTTAAAAAAAATGTATTAAAATAAGTATAAAAATCAGAATAAGTATAAAAATAAGTATAAAAATAAGAATAAAACAAAAATAAGTATAAAAATAAGAATAAACAAAAATAAGTATAAAAATAAGAATAAAACAAAAATACATATAAAAATAAGAATAAGTAAAAAAATAAGTACAAAAATAAGAATAGAAAAAAGTATAAAATTAAGAATAAGTATAAAAATAAGTATAAAAATAAGAATAAAAAAAATTAGTATAAAAATAAGAATAAGTACAAAAATAAGTATAAAAATAAGAATAAAACAAAAATAAGTATAGAAATAAGAATAAGAAAAAAAGTATAAAAATAAGAATAAACAAAAAGGATAAAAATAAGAATAAGTATAAAAATAAGAATAAAAAAAAAATTAGTATAAAAATAAGAATAAGTACCAAAATAAGTATAAAAATAAGAATAAACAAAAATAAGTATAAAAATAAGAATAAAAAAAATTGTATAAAAATAAGAATAAGTATAAAAATAAGAATAAAAAAATAATTAGTATAAAAATAGGAATAAGTATAAAAATAAGTATAAAAATAAAAATAAAAAAAATGTATAAAAATAAGTATAAGTATAAAAATAAGTATAAAAATAAGAATAAAAAAAAAGTATAAGAATAAGTATAATAATAAGTATAAAAATAATAAAAAAACAAAAATACATATAAAAATAAGAATAAGTATAAAAATAAGAATAAAATAAAAATAAGTATAAAAATAAGAATAAAAAAAATAATATAAAAATAAGAATAAAACAAAAATAAGTATAAAAATAAGAATAAACAAAAAGGATAAAAATAAGAATAAGTATAAAAATAAGTATAAAAAAAAATTAGTATAAAAATAAGAATAAATATAAAAATAAGAATAAAAAAAAAAATTAGTATAAGAATAAGTATAAAAATAAGTATAAAAATAAGAATAAAAAAAATAAGTATTAAAATAAGAATAAAACACAAATAAGTATAAAAATAAGAATAAAAAAAAGGATAAAAATAAGAATAAGTATAAAAATAAGAATAAAAAAAAGGATAAAAATAAGAATAAGTATAAAAATAAGTATAAAAATAAGAATAAAAAAAAAATTAGTATAAGAATAAGTATAAAAATAAGTATAAAAATAAGAATAAACAAAAAATAGTATAAAAATAAGAATAAGTATAAAAATAACTATAAAAATAAGAATAAAAATAAGTATAAGAATAAGAATAAGTCTAAAAATAAGTATAAAAATAAGAATAAAAAAAAATTAATATAAAAATAAGAATAAAAGAAAAATAAGTATAAAAATAAGTATGAAAATAAGAATAAATCAAAAATAAGTATGAAAATAAGAATAAAACAAAAATAAGTATAAAAATTAATAAAAATGTATAAAAATAAATATAAAAATAAGAATAAAAATAAGAATAAAAGAAAAATAAGTATAAAAATAAGAATAAGAAACAAAAAGTATAAAAATAAGAATAAAAGAAAAATAAGTATAAAAGTAAGAACAAAAAAAAATGTATAAAAATAAGTATAAGTATAAAAATAAGTATAAAAATAAGAATAAAAAAAATTTATAAAAATAAGAATAGGCATAAAAATAAGTAATAAAATAAGAATAAAAATAAGAATAAAAAAAATAGTTTAAAAATAAGAATAAAACAAAAATAAGTATGAAAATAAGAATAAAACAAAAATAAGTATAAAAATAAGAATAAAAAAATAAGTATAAAAATAAGAATAAAACAAAAATAAGTATAAAAATAAGAATAAAAAAAATAAGTATAAAAATAAGAATAAACAAAAATAAGTATAAAAATTAAAAAAATGTATAAAAATAAGTATAAAAATAAGAATAAGTATAAAAATAAGAATAAAACAAAAATAAATATAAAAGTAAGAACAAAAAAAAATGTATAAAAATAAGTATAAGTATAAAAATAAGTATAAAAATAAGAATAAAAAAAGTATAAGAATAAGTATAATAATAAGTATAAAAATAAGAATAAAACAAAAATACATATAAAAATAAGAATAAGTAAAAAAATAAGTACAAAAATAAGAATAGAAAAAAGTATAAAATTAAGAATAAGTATAAAAATAAGTATAAAAATAAGAATAAAAAAAATTAGTATAAAAATAAGAATAAGTATAAAAATAAGAATAAAAAAAAAAATTAGTATAAGAATAAGTATAAAAATAAGTATAAAAATAAGAATAAAAAAAAAATTAGTATAAAAATAAGAATAAGTACAAAAATAAGTATAAAAATAAGAATAAAACAAAAATAAGTATAGAAATAAGAATAAGAAAAAAAAGTATAAAAATAAGAATAAGTATAAAAATAAGTATAAAAATAAGAATAAAAAAAATAAGTATTAAAATAAGAATAAAACACAAATAAGTATAAAAATAAGAATAAAAAAAAGGATAAAAATAAGAATAAGTATAAAAATAAGAATAAAAAAAAGGATAAAAATAAGAATAAGTATAAAAATAAGTATAAAAATAAGAATAAAAAAAAAATTAGTATAAAAATAAGAATAAGTATAAAAATAAGTATAAAAATAAGAATAAAAAAAAATTAGTATAAGAATAAGAATAAAAATAAGTATAAAAATAAGAATAAACAAAAAATAGTATAAACATAAGAATGAGTATAAAAATAAGTATAAAAATAAGAATAAAAAAAGTATAAGAATAAGAATAAGTATAAAAATAAGTATAAAAATAAGAATAAAAAAATTTTTGTATAAAAATAAGAATAAAAGAAAAATAGGTATAAAAATAAGTATGAAAATAAGAATAAAACAAAAATAAGTATAAAAATAAGAATAAAAAAAATAAGTATAAAAATAAGTATAAAAATAAGAATAAAACAAAAATAAGTATAAAAATAAGAATAAACAAAAATAAGTATAAAAATTAAAAAAAATGTATTAAAATAAGTATAAAAATCAGAATAAGTATAAAAATAAGTATAAAAATAAGAATAAAACAAAAATAAGTATAAAAATAAGAATAAACAAAAATAAGTATAAAAATAAGAATAAACAAAAATAAGTATAAAAATAAGAATAAACAAAAATAAGTATAAAAATAAGAATAAAAAAAATTGTATAAAAATAAGAATAAGTATAAAAATAAGAATAAAAAAATAATTAGTATAAAAATAGGAATAAGTATAAAAATAAGTATAAAAATAAAAATAAAAAAAATGTATAAAAATAAGTATAAGTATAAAAATAAGTATAAAAATAAGAATAAAAAAAAAGTATAAGAATAAGTATAATAATAAGTATAAAAATAATAAAAAACAAAAATACATATAAAAATAAGAATAAGTATAAAAATAAGAATAAAATAAAAATAAGTATAAAAATAAGAATAAAAAAAAATAGTATAAAAATAAGAATAAAACAAAAATAAGTATAAAAATAAGAATAAACAAAAAGGATAAAAATAAGAATAAGTATAAAAATAAGTATAAAAATAAGTATAAAAAAAATTAGTATAAAAATAAGAATAAGTATAAAAATAAGAATAAAAAAAAAAATTAGTATAAGAATAAGTATAAAAATAAGTATAAAAATAAGAATAAAAAAAAAATTAGTATAAAAATAAGAATAAGTACAAAAATAAGTATAAAAATAAGAATAAAACAAAAATAAGTATAGAAATAAGAATAAGAAAAAAAAGTATAAAAATAAGAATAAGTATAAAAATAAGTATAAAAATAAGAATAAAAAAAATAAGTATTAAAATAAGAATAAAACACAAATAAGTATAAAAATAAGAATAAAAAAAAGGATAAAAATAAGAATAAGTATAAAAATAAGAATAAAAAAAAGGATAAAAATAAGAATAAGTATAAAAATAAGAATAAAAAAAAAATTAGTATAAGAATAAGTATAAAAATAAGTATAAAAATAAGAATAAACAAAAAATAGTATAAAAATAAGAATAAGTATAAAAATAACTATAAAAATAAGAATAAAAATAAGTATAAGAATAAGAATAAGTCTAAAAATAAGTATAAAAATAAGAATAAAAAAAAAATTAATATAAAAATAAGAATAAAAGAAAAATAAGTATAAAAATAAGTATGAAAATAAGAATAAAACAAAAATAAGTATGAAAATAAGAATAAAACAAAAATAAGTATAAAAATTAATAAAAATGTATAAAAATAAATATAAAAATAAGAATAAAAATAAGAATAAAAGAAAAATAAGTATAAAAATAAGAATAAGAAACAAAAAGTATAAAAATAAGAATAAAAGAAAAATAAGTATAAAAGTAAGAACAAAAAAAATGTATAAAAATAAGTATAAGTATAAAAATAAGTATAAAAATAAGAATTAAAAAAAATGTATAAAAATAAGAATAGGCATAAAAATAAGTAATAAAATAAGAATAAAAATAAGAATAAAAAAAATAGTTTAAAAATAAGAATAAAACAAAAATAAGTATGAAAATAAGAATAAAACAAAAATAAGTATAAAAATAAGAATAAAAAAATAAGTATAAAAATAAGAATAAAACAAAAATAAGTATAAAAATAAGAATAAAAAAAATAAGTATAAAAATAAGAATAAACAAAAATAAGTATAAAAATGAAAAAAATGTATAAAAATTAGTATAAAAATAAGAATAAGTATAAAAATAAGAATAAAACAAAAATAAATATAAAAGTAAGAACAAAAAAAAATGTATAAAAATAAGTATAAGTATAAAAATAAGTATAAAAATAAGAATAAAAAAAAGTATAAGAATAAGTATAATAATAAGTATAAAAATAAGAATAAAACAAAAATACATATAAAAATAAGAATAAGTAAAAAAATAAGTACAAAAATAAGAATAGAAAAAAGTATAAAATTAAGAATAAGTATAAAAATAAGTATAAAAATAAGAATAAAAAAAATTAGTATAAAAATAAGAATAAGTATAAAAATAAGAATAAAAAAAAAAATTAGTATAAGAATAAGTATAAAAATAAGTATAAAAATAAGAATAAAAAAAAAATTAGTATAAAAATAAGAATAAGTACAAAAATAAGTATAAAAATAAGAATAAAACAAAAATAAGTATAGAAATAAGAATAAGAAAAAAAAGTATAAAAATAAGAATAAGTATAAAAATAAGTATAAAAATAAGAATAAAAAAAATAAGTATTAAAATAAGAATAAAACACAAATAAGTATAAAAATAAGAATAAAAAAAAGGATAAAAATAAGAATAAGTATAAAAATAAGAATAAAAAAAAGGATAAAAATAAGAATAAGTATAAAAATAAGTATAAAAATAAGAATAAAAAAAAAATTAGTATAAAAATAAGAATAAGTATAAAAATAAGTATAAAAATAAGAATAAAAAAAAATTAGTATAAGAATAAGTATAAAAATAAGTATAAAAATAAGAATAAACAAAAAATAGTATAAACATAAGAATGAGTATAAAAATAAGTATAAAAATAAGAATAAAAAAAAGTATAAGAATAAGAATAAGTATAAAAATAAGTATAAAAATAAGAATAAAAATTTTTTTTGTATAAAAATAAGAATAAAAGAAAAATAGGTATAAAAATAAGTATGAAAATAAGAATAAAACAAAAATAAGTATAAAAATAAGAATAAAAAAAATAAGTATAAAAATAAGTATAAAAATAAGAATAAAACAAAAATAAGTATAAAAATAAGAATAAACAAAAATAAGTATAAAAATTAAAAAAAATGTATTAAAATAAGTATAAAAATCAGAATAAGTATAAAAATAAGTATAAAAATAAGAATAAAACAAAAATAAGTATAAAAATAAGAATAAACAAAAATAAGTATAAAAATAAGAATAAAAAAAATTGTATAAAAAATAAGAATAAGTATAAAAATAAGAATAAAAAAATAATTAGTATAAAAATAGGAATAAGTATAAAAATAAGTATAAAAATAAAAATAAAAAAAATGTATAAAAATAAGTATAAGTATAAAAATAAGTATAAATATAAGAATAAAAAAAAAGTATAAGAATAAGTATAATAATAAGTATAAAAATAATAAAAAACAAAAATACATATAAAAATAAGAATAAGTATAAAAATAAGAATAAAATAAAAATAAGTATAAAAATAAGAATAAACAAAAAGGATAAAAATAAGAATAAGTATAAAAATAAGAATAAAAAAAGTCTAAAAATAAGAATAAGTATAAAAATAAGTATAAAAATAAGTATAAAAAAAAATTAGTATAAAAATAAGAATAAGTATAAAAATAAGAATAAAAAAAAAAATTAGTATAAGAATAAGTATAAAAATAAGTATAAAAAAAAGAATAAAAAAAAAATTAGTATAAAAATAAGAATAAGTACAAAAATAAGTATAAAAATAAGAATAAAACAAAAATAAGTATAGAAATAAGAATAAGAAAAAAAAGTATAAAAATAAGAATAAGTATAAAAATAAGTATAAAAATAAGAATAAAAAAAATAAGTATTAAAATAAGAATAAAACACAAATAAGTATCAAAATAAGAATAAAAAAAAGGATAAAAATAAGAATAAGTATAAAAATAAGAATAAAAAAAAGGATAAAAATAAGAATAAGTATAAAAATAAGTATAAAAATAAGAATAAAAAAAAAATTAGTATAAGAATAAGTATAAAAATAAGAATAAACAAAAATAAGTATAAAAATTAAAAAAAATGTATTAAAATAAGTATAAAAATCAGAATAAGTATAAAAATAAGTATAAAAATAAGAATAAAACAAAAATAAGTATAAAAATAAGAATAAACAAAAATAAGTATAAAAATAAGAATAAAAAAAATTGTATAAAAATAAGAATAAGTATAAAAATAAGAATAAAAAAATAATTAGTATAAAAATAGGAATAAGTATAAAAATAAGTATAAAAATAAAAATAAAAAAAATGTATAAAAATAAGTATAAGTATAAAAATAAGTATAAATATAAGAATAAAAAAAAAGTATAAGAATAAGTATAATAAGTATAAAAATAATAAAAAACAAAAATACATATAAAAATAAGAATAAGTATAAAAATAAGAATAAAATAAAAATAAGTATAAAAATAAGAATAAACAAAAAGGATAAAAATAAGAATAAGTATAAAAATAAGAATAAAAAAAGTCTAAAAATAAGAATAAGTATAAAAATAAGTATAAAAATAAGTATAAAAAAAAATTAGTATAAAAATAAGAATAAGTATAAAAATAAGAATAAAAAAAAAAATTAGTATAAGAATAAGTATAAAAATAAGTATAAAAAAAAGAATAAAAAAAAAATTAGTATAAAAATAAGAATAAGTACAAAAATAAGTATAAAAATAAGAATAAAACAAAAATAAGTATAGAAATAAGAATAAGAAAAAAAAGTATAAAAATAAGAATAAGTATAAAAATAAGTATAAAAATAAGAATAAAAAAAATAAGTATTAAAATAAGAATAAAACACAAATAAGTATCAAAATAAGAATAAAAAAAAGGATAAAAATAAGAATAAGTATAAAAATAAGAATAAAAAAAAGGATAAAAATAAGAATAAGTATAAAAATAAGTATAAAAATAAGAATAAAAAAAAAATTAGTATAAGAATAAGTATAAAAATAAGAATAAACAAAAAATAGTATAAAAATAAGAATAAGTATAAAAATAACTATAAAAATAAGAATAAAAATAAGTATAAGAATAAGAATAAGTCTAAAAATAAGTACAAAAATAAGAATAGAAAAAAGTATAAAATTAAGAATAAGTATAAAAATAAGTATAAAAATAAGAATAAAAAAAATTAGTATAAAAATAAGAATAAGTATAAAAATAAGAATTAAAAAAAAATTAGTATAAGAATAAGTATAAAAATAAGTATAAAAATAAGAATAAAAAAAAAATAAGTATAGAAATAAGAATAAGAAAAAAGTATAAAAATAAGAATAAACAAAAAGGATAAAAATAAGAATAAGTATAAAAATAAGAATAAAAAAAAGTATAAAAATAAGAATAAGTATAAAAATAAGTATAAAAATAAGTATAAAAAAAAATTAGTATAAAAATAAGAATAAGTATAAAAATAAGAATAAAACAAAAATAAGTATAAAAATAAGAATAAAAAAAAAGAAGTATAAAAATAAGAATAAAACACAAATAAGTATAAAAATAAGAATAAAACACAAATAAGTATAAAAATAAGATTAAAAAAAGGATAAAAATAAGAATAAGTATAAAAATAAGTATAAGAATAAGTATAAAAATAAGTATAAAAATAAGAATAAAAAATTTTTTTGTATAAAAATAAGAATAAAAGAAAAATAGGTATAAAAATAAGTATGAAAATAAGAATAAAACAAAAATAAGTATAAAAATAAGAATAAAAAAAATAAGTATAAAAATAAGTATAAAAATAAGAATAAAACAAAAATAAGTATAAAAATAAGAATAAACAAAAATAAGTATAAAAATTAAAAAAAATGTATTAAAATAAGTATAAAAATCAGAATAAGTTTAAAAATAAGTATAAAAATAAGAATAAAACAAAAATAAGTATAAAAATAAGAATAAAAAAAAAAATTAGTATAAAAATAAGAATAAAACAAAAATAAGTATAGAAATAAGAATAAGAAAAAAAAGTATAAAAATAAGAATAAGTATAAAAATAAGTATAAAAATAAGAATAAAAAAAATAAGTATTAAAATAAGAATAAAACACAAATAAGTATAAAAATAAGAATAAAAAAAGGATAAAAATAAGAATAAGTATAAAAATAAGAATAAAAAAAAGGATAAAAATAAGAATAAGTATAAAAATAAGTATAAAAATAAGAATAAAAAAAATAAGTATTAAAATAAGAATAAAACACAAATAAGTATAAAAATAAGAATAAAAAAAGGATAAAAATAAGAATAAGTATAAAAATAAGAATAAAAAAAAGGATAAAAATAAGAATAAGTATAAAAATAAGTACAAAAATAAGAATAAAAAAAAGTACAAAATTAAGAATAAGTATAAAAATAAGAATAAAAAAAATTAGTATAAAAATAAGAATAAGTATAAAAATAAGTATAAAAATAAGAATAAAAAAAAAATTAGTATAAGAATAAGTATAAAAATAAGTATAAAAATAAGAATAATAAAAAAAAAGTATAAAAATAAGAATAAGTATAAAAATAAGTATAAAAATAATAAAACAAACATAAGTATAAAAATAAGAATAAACAAAAATAAGTATAAAAATTAAAAAAAATGTATTAAAATAAGTATAAAAATAAGAATAAACAAAAATTGTATAAAAATAAGAATAAGTATAAAAATAAGAATAAAAAAATAATTAGTATAAAAATAGGAATAAGTATAAAAATAAGTATAAAAATAAAAATAAAAAATATGTATAAAAATAAGTATAAGTATAAAAATAAGTATAAAAATAAGAATAAAAAAAAAGTATAAGAATAAGTATAATAATAAGTATAAAAATAAGAAAAAAACAAAAATACATATAAAAATAAGAATAAGTATAAAAAAAAGAATAAAATAAAAATAAGTATAAAAATAAGAATAAAAAAAAATAGTATAAAAATAAGAATAAAACAAAAATAAGTATAAAAATAAGAATAAACAAAAAGGATAAGAATAAGTATAAAAATAAGAATAAAAAAGTATAAAAATAAGAATAAGTATAAAAATAAGAATAAAAACAAAAATAAGTATAAAAATAAGAATAAAAAAAAATAAGTATAAAAATAAGAATAAAACACAAATAAGTATAAAAATAAGAATAAAAAAAGTATAAAAATAAGAATAAGTATAAAAATAAGTATAAAAATAAGAATAAAATAAAAATAAGTATAAAAATAAGAATAAACAAAAAGGATAAAAATAAGAATAAGTATAAAAATAAGAATAAAAAAAGTATAAAAATAAGTATAAAAATAAGTATAAAAAAAAATTAGTATAAAAATAAGAATAAGTATAAAAATAAGAATAAAAAAAAAAATTAGTATAAGAATAAGTATAAAAATAAGTATAAAAATAAGAATAAAAAAAAAATTAGTATAAAAATAAGAATAAGTACAAAAATAAGTATAAAAATAAGAATAAAACAAAAATAAGTATAGAAATAAGAATAAGAAAAAAAGTATAAAAATAAGAATAAGTATAAAAATAAGTATAAAAATAAGAATAAAAAAAATAAGTATTAAAATAAGAATAAAACACAAATAAGTATCAAAATAAGAATAAAAAAAAGGATAAAAATAAGAATAAGTATAAAAATAAGAATAAAAAAAGGATAAAAATAAGAATAAGTATAAAAATAAGTATAAAAATAAGAATAAAAAAAAAATTAGTATAAGAATAAGTATAAAAATAAGTATAAAAATAAGAATAAACAAAAAATAGTATAAAAATAAGAATAAGTATAAAAATAACTATAAAAATAAGAATAAAAAAGTATAAGAATAAGAATAAGTATTAAAATAAGTATAAAAATAAGAATAAAAAAAAAATTAGTATAAAAATAAGAATAAAAGAAATTAGTATAAAAATAAGAATAAGTATAAAAATAAGTATAAAAATAATAATAAAACAAAAATAAGTATAAAAATAAGAATAAACAAAAATAAGTATAAAATGTAAAAAAAATGTATTAAAATAAGTATAAAAATCAGAATAAGTATAAAAATAAGTATAAAAATAAGAATAAAACAAAAATAAGTATAAAAATAAGAATAAACAAAAATAAGAATAAACAAAAATAAGTATAAAAATTAAAAAAATGTATAAAAATAAGTATAAAAATAAGAATAAGTATAAAAATAAGAATAAAACAAAAATAAGTATAAAAGTAAGAACAAAAAAAATCTATAAAAATAAGTATAAAAATAAGAATAAAAAAAAAATATAAGAATAAGTATAATAATAAGTATAAAAATAAGAATAAAACAAAAATACATATAAAAATAAGAATAAGTAAAAAAATAAGAATATAAAAAAAATAGTATAAAAATAAGAATAAAACAAAAATAAGTATAAAAATAAGAATAAACAAAAATAAGTATAAAAATAAGAATAAACAAAAATAAGTATAAAAATTAACAAAAATGTATAAAAATAAGAATAAGTATAAAAATAAGTATAAAAATAAGAATAAAACAAAAATACATATAAAAATAAGAATAAGTATAAAAATAAGAATAAAATAAAAATAAGTATAAAAATAAGAATAAAAAAAAATAGTAGAAAAATAAGAATAAAACAAAAATAAGTATAAAAATAATAATAAACAAAAAGGATAAAAATAAGAATAAGTATAAAAATAAGAATAAAAAAAAGTATAAAAATAAGAATAAGTATAAAAATAAGTATAAAAATAAGTATAAAAAAAAATTAGTATAAAAATAAGAATAAGTATAAAAATAAGTATAAAAATAAGAATAAGTATAAAAATAAGAATAAAACAAAAATAAGTATAAAAATAAGAATAAAAAAAAAGTATAAAAATAAGAATAAAAAAAAATAAGTATAAAAATAAGAATAAAACACAAATAAGTATAAAAATAAGAATAAAAAAAGGATAAAAATAAGAATAAGTATAAAAATTAGAATAAGTATAAAAATAAGAATTAAAAAAAGTATAAAAATAAGAATAAGTATAAAAATAAGTATAAAAATAAGAATAAAATAAAAATAAGTATAAAAATAAGAATAAAAAAAAAATAGTATAAAAATAAGAATAAAACAAAAATAAGTAGAAAAATAAGAATAAACAAAAATAAGTATAAAAATTAAAAAAAATGTATAAAAATAAGTATAAAAATAAGAATAAGTATAAAAATAAGAATAAAACAAAAATAAGTATAAAAGTAAGAACAAAAAAAATGTATAAAAATAAGTATAAAAATAAGAATAAAAAAAAATTAGTATAAAAATAAGAATAAGTATAAAAATAAGTATAAAAATAAGAATAAAAAAAAATTAGTATAAGAATAAGTATAAAAATAAGTATAAAAATAAGAATAAAAAAAAAAAGTATAAAAATAAGAATAAGTATAAAAATAAGTATAAAAATAAGAATAAAACAAAAATAACTATAAAAGTAAGAACAAAAAAAATGTATAAAAATAAGTATAAAAATAAGAATAAAAAAAAAATATAAGAATAAGTATAATAATAAGTATAAAAATAAGAATAAAACAAAAATACATATAAAAATATGAATAAGTAAAAAAATAAGTATAAAAATAAGAATAAAAAAAAGTATAAAATTATAAATAAGTATAAAAATAAGTATAAAAATAAGAATAAAAATAAGAATAAAAAAAAATTAGTATAAAAATAAGAATAAGTATAAAAATAAGTATAAAAATAAGAATAAAAAAAAATTAGTATAAGAATAAGTATAAAAATAAGTATAAAAATAAGAATAAAAAAAAAAAGTATAAAAATAAGAATAAGTATAAAAATAAGTATAAAAATAAGAATAAAAAAAAGTATAAGAATAAGTATAAAAATAAGTATAAAAATAAGAATAAAATAAAAATAAGAATAAAAAAAAAAACTATAAAAATAAGACTAAAACACAAATAAGTATAAAAATAAGAATAAAAAAAAATAAGTATAAAAATAAGAAAAAAACACAAATAAGTATAAAAATAAGAATAAAAAAAATTGTATAAAAATAAGAATAAGTATAAAAATAAGAATAAAAAAATAATTAGTATAAAAATAGGAATAAGTATAAAAATAAGTATAAAAATAAAAATAAAAAAAATGTATAAAAATAAGTATAAGTATAAAAATAAGTATAAAAATAAGAATAAAAAAAAAGTATAAGAATAAGTATAATAATAAGTATAAAAATAATAAAAAAACAAAAATACATATAAAAATAAGAATAAGTATAAAAATAAGAATAAAATAAAAATAAGTATAAAAATAAGAATAAAAAAAATAATATAAAAATAAGAATAAAACAAAAATAAGTATAAAAATAAGAATAAACAAAAAGGATAAAAATAAGAATAAGTATAAAAATAAGTATAAAAAAAAATTAGTATAAAAATAAGAATAAATATAAAAATAAGAATAAAAAAAAAAATTAGTATAAGAATAAGTATAAAAATAAGTATAAAAATAAGAATAAGTATAAAAATAAGAATAAAACAAAAATAAGTATAAAAGTAAGAACAAAAAAAATCTATAAAAATAAGTATAAAAATAAGAATAAAAAAAAATATAAGAATAAGTATAATAATAAGTATAAAAATAAGAATAAAACAAAAATACATATAAAAATAAGAATTAATAAAAAAAATAAGAATATAAAAAAAATAGTATAAAAATAAGAATAAAACAAAAATAAGTATAAAAATAAGAATAAACAAAAATAAGTATAAAAATAAGAATAAACAAAAATAAGTATAAAAATTAACAAAAATGTATAAAAATAAGAATAAGTATAAAAATAAGTATAAAAATAAGAATAAAACAAAAATACATATAAAAATAAGAATAAGTATAAAAATAAGAATAAAATAAAAATAAGTATAAAAATAAGAATAAAAAAAATAGTAGAAAAATAAGAATAAAACAAAAATAAGTATAAAAATATTAATAAAAAAAAAGGATAAAAATAAGAATAAGTATAAAAATAAGAATAAAAAAAAGTATAAAAATAAGAATAAGTATAAAAATAAGTATAAAAATAAGTATAAAAAAAAATTAGTATAAAAATAAGAATAAGTATAAAAATAAGTATAAAAATAAGAATAAGTATAAAAATAAGAATAAAACAAAAATAAGTATAAAAATAAGAATAAAAAAAAAGTATAAAAATAAGAATAAAAAAAAATAAGTATAAAAATAAGAATAAAACACAAATAAGTATAAAAATAAGAATAAAAAAAGGATAAAAATAAGAATAAGTATAAAAATTAGAATAAGTATAAAAATAAGAATTAAAAAAAGTATAAAAATAAGAATAAGTATAAAAATAAGTATAAAAATAAGAATAAAATAAAAATAAGTATAAAAATAAGAATAAAAAAAAAATAGTATAAAAATAAGAATAAAACAAAAATAAGTAGAAAAATAAGAATAAACAAAAATAAGTATAAAAATTAAAAAAAATGTATAAAAATAAGTATAAAAATAAGAATAAGTATAAAAATAAGAATAAAACAAAAATAAGTATAAAAGTAAGAACAAAAAAAATGTATAAAAATAAGTATAAAAATAAGAATAAAAAAAAATTAGTATAAAAATAAGAATAAGTATAAAAATAAGTATAAAAATAAGAATAAAAAAAAATTAGTATAAGAATAAGTATAAAAATAAGTATAAAAATAAGAATAAAAAAAAAAAAGTATAAAAATAAGAATAAGTATAAAAATAAGTATAAAAATAAGAATAAAACAAAAATAACTATAAAAGTAAGAACAAAAAAAATGTATAAAAATAAGTATAAAAATAAGAATAAAAAAAAAATATAAGAATAAGTATAATAATAAGTATAAAAATAAGAATAAAACAAAAATACATATAAAAATAAGAATAAGTAAAAAAATAAGTATAAAAATAAGAATAAAAAAAAGTATAAAATTATAAATAAGTATAAAAATAAGTATAAAAATAAGAATAAAAAAAAATTAGTATAAAAATAAGAATAAGTATAAAAATAAGTATAAAAATAAGAATAAAAAAAAATTAGTATAAGAATAAGTATAAAAATAAGTATAAAAATAAGAATAAAAAAAAAAAAGTATAAAAATAAGAATAAGTATAAAAATAAGTATAAAAATAAGAATAAAAAAAAGTATAAGAATAAGTATAAAAATAAGTATAAAAATAAGAATAAAATAAAAATAAGAATAAAAAAAAAACTATAAAAATAAGAATAAAACACAAATAAGTATAAAAATAAGAATAAAAAAAAATAAGTATAAAAATAAGAAAAAAACACAAATAAGTATAAAAATAAGAATAAAAAAAAGTATAAAAATAAGAATAAGTATAAAAATTAGAATAAGTATAAAAATAAGAATAAACAAAAATAAGTATAAAAATTAAAAAAAATGTATAAAAATAAGAATAAAACAAAAATAAGTATAAAAGTAAGAAAAAAAAATGTATAAAAATAAGTATAAAAATAAGAATAAAAAAAAATATAAGAATAAGTATAATAATAAGTATAAAAATAAGAATAAAACAAAAATACATATAAAAATAAGAATAAGTAAAAAAATAAGTACAAAAATAAGAATAAAAAAAGTATAAAATTAAGAATAAGTATAAAAATAAGTATAAAAATAAGAATAAAAAAAAATTACTATAAAAATAAGAATAAGTATAAAAATAAGTATAAAAATAAGAATAAAAAAAAAAATTAGTATAAGAATAAGTATAAAAATAAGTATAAAAATAAGAATAAAAAAAAAATTAGTATAAAAATAAGAATAAAAGAAATTAGTATAAAAATAAGAATAAGTATAAAAATAAGTATAAAAATAATAATAAAACAAAAATAAGTATAAAAATAAGAATAAACAAAAATAAGTATAAAATTTAAAAAAAATGTATTAAAATAAGTATAAAAATCAGAATAAGTATAAAAATAAGTATAAAAATAAGAATAAAACAAAAATAAGTATAAAAATAAGAATAAACAAAAATAAGTATAAAAATAAGAATAAAACAAAAATACATATAAAAATAAGAATAAGTAAAAAAATAAGTACAAAAATAAGAATAGAAAAAAGTATAAAATTAAGAATAAGTATAAAAATAAGTATAAAAATAAGAATAAAAAAAATTAGTATAAAAATAAGAATAAGTATAAAAATAAGAATTAAAAAAAAATTAGTATAAGAATAAGTATAAAAATAAGTATAAAAATAAGAATAAAAAAAAAATTAGTATAAAAATAAGAATAAGTACAAAAATAAGTATAAAAATAAGAATAAAACAAAAATAAGTATAGAAATAAGAATAAGAAAAAAAGTATAAAAATAAGAATAAACAAAAAGGATAAAAATAAGAATAAGTATAAAAATAAGAATAAAACAAAAATAAGTATAAAAATAAGAATAAAAAAAAAGAAGTATAAAAATAAGAATAAAACACAAATAAGTATAAAAATAAGAATAAAACACAAATAAGTATAAAAATAAGATTAAAAAAAGGATAAAAATAAGAATAAGTATAAAAATAAGTATAAGAATAAGTATAAAAATAAGTATAAAAATAAGAATAAAAAATTTTTTTGTATAAAAATAAGAATAAAAGAAAAATAGGTATAAAAATAAGTATGAAAATAAGAATAAAACAAAAATAAGTATAAAAATAAGAATAAAAAAAATAAGTATAAAAATAAGTATAAAAATAAGAATAAAACAAAAATAAGTATAAAAATAAGAATAAACAAAAATAAGTATAAAAATAAGTATAAAAATAAGAATAAAAAAAAAATTAGTATAAAAATAAGAATAAGTACAAAAATAAGTATAAAAATAAGAATAAAACAAAAATAAGTATAGAAATAAGAATAAGAAAAAAAGTATAAAAATAAGAATAAGTATAAAAATAAGTATAAAAATAAGAATAAAAAAAATAAGTATTAAAATAAGAATAAAACACAAATAAGTATCAAAATAAGAATAAAAAAAAGGATAAAAATAAGAATAAGTATAAAAATAAGAATAAAAAAAAGGATAAAAATAAGAATAAGTATAAAAATAAGTATAAAAATAAGAATAAAAAAAAAATTAGTATAAGAATAAGTATAAAAATAAGTATAAAAATAAGAATAAACAAAAAATAGTATAAAAATAAGAATAAGTATAAAAATAACTATAAAAATAAGAATAAAAAAGTATAAGAATAAGAATAAGTATTAAAATAAGTATAAAAATAAGAATAAAAAAAAAATTAGTATAAAAATAAGAATAAAAGAAATTAGTATAAAAATAAGAATAAGTATAAAAATAAGTATAAAAATAATAATAAAACAAAAATAAGTATAAAAATAAGAATAAACAAAAATAAGTATAAAATGTAAAAAAAATGTATTAAAATAAGTATAAAAATCAGAATAAGTATAAAAATAAGTATAAAAATAAGAATAAAACAAAAATAAGTATAAAAATAAGAATAAACAAAAATAAGTATAAAAATAAGAATAAACAAAAATAAGTATAAAAATTAAAAAAATGTATAAAAATAAGTATAAAAATAAGAATAAGTATAAAAATAAGAATAAAACAAAAATAAGTATAAAAGTAAGAACAAAAAAAATCTATAAAAATAAGTATAAAAATAAGAATAAAAAAAAAATATAAGAATAAGTATAATAATAAGTATAAAAATAAGAATAAAACAAAAATACATATAAAAATAAGAATAAGTAAAAAAATAAGAATATAAAAAAAATAGTATAAAAATAAGAATAAAACAAAAATAAGTATAAAAATAAGAATAAACAAAAATAAGTATAAAAATAAGAATAAACAAAAATAAGTATAAAAATTAACAAAAATGTATAAAAATAAGAATAAGTATAAAAATAAGTATAAAAATAAGAATAAAACAAAAATACATATAAAAATAAGAATAAGTATAAAAATAAGAATAAAATAAAAATAAGTATAAAAATAAGAATAAAAAAAAATAGTAGAAAAATAAGAATAAAACAAAAATAAGTATAAAAATAATAATAAACAAAAAGGATAAAAATAAGAATAAGTATAAAAATAAGAATAAAAAAAAGTATAAAAATAAGAATAAGTATAAAAATAAGTATAAAAATAAGAATAAGTATAAAAATAAGTATAAAAATAAGTATAAAAAAAAATTAGTATAAAAATAAGAATAAGTATAAAAATAAGTATAAAAATAAGAATAAGTATAAAAATAAGAATAAGTATAAAAATAAGTATAAAAATAAGTATAAAAAAAAATTAGTATAAAAATAAGAATAAGTATAAAAATAAGTATAAAAATAAGAATAAGTATAAAAATAAGAATAAAACAAAAATAAGTATAAAAATAAGAATAAAAAAAAAGTATAAAAATAAGAATAAAAAAAAATAAGTATAAAAATAAGAATAAAACACAAATAAGTATAAAAATAAGAATAAAAAAAGGATAAAAATAAGAATAAGTATAAAAATTAGAATAAGTATAAAAATAAGAATTAAAAAAAGTATAAAAATAAGAATAAGTATAAAAATAAGTATAAAAATAAGAATAAAATAAAAATAAGTATAAAAATAAGTATAAAAAAAAATTAGTATAAAAATAAGAATAAGTATAAAAATAAGAATAAAACAAAAATAAGTATAAAAATAAGAATAAAAAAAAAGAAGTATAAAAATAAGAATAAAACACAAATAAGTATAAAAATAAGAATAAAACACAAATAAGTATAAAAATAAGATTAAAAAAAGGATAAAAATAAGAATAAGTATAAAAATAAGTATAAGAATAAGTATAAAAATAAGTATAAAAATAAGAATAAAAAATTTTTTTGTATAAAAATAAGAATAAAAGAAAAATAGGTATAAAAATAAGTATGAAAATAAGAATAAAACAAAAATAAGTATAAAAATAAGAATAAAAAAAATAAGTATAAAAATAAGTATAAAAATAAGAATAAAACAAAAATAAGTATAAAAATAAGAATAAACAAAAATAAGTATAAAAATAAGTATAAAAATAAGAATAAAAAAAAAATTAGTATAAAAATAAGAATAAGTACAAAAATAAGTATAAAAATAAGAATAAAACAAAAATAAGTATAGAAATAAGAATAAGAAAAAAAGTATAAAAATAAGAATAAGTATAAAAATAAGTATAAAAATAAGAATAAAAAAAATAAGTATTAAAATAAGAATAAAACACAAATAAGTATCAAAATAAGAATAAAAAAAAGGATAAAAATAAGAATAAGTATAAAAATAAGAATAAAAAAAAGGATAAAAATAAGAATAAGTATAAAAATAAGTATAAAAATAAGAATAAAAAAAAAATTAGTATAAGAATAAGTATAAAAATAAGTATAAAAATAAGAATAAACAAAAAATAGTATAAAAATAAGAATAAGTATAAAAATAACTATAAAAATAAGAATAAAAAAGTATAAGAATAAGAATAAGTATTAAAATAAGTATAAAAATAAGAATAAAAAAAAAATTAGTATAAAAATAAGAATAAAAGAAATTAGTATAAAAATAAGAATAAGTATAAAAATAAGTATAAAAATAATAATAAAACAAAAATAAGTATAAAAATAAGAATAAACAAAAATAAGTATAAAATGTAAAAAAAATGTATTAAAATAAGTATAAAAATCAGAATAAGTATAAAAATAAGTATAAAAATAAGAATAAAACAAAAATAAGTATAAAAATAAGAATAAACAAAAATAAGTATAAAAATAAGAATAAACAAAAATAAGTATAAAAATTAAAAAAATGTATAAAAATAAGTATAAAAATAAGAATAAGTATAAAAATAAGAATAAAACAAAAATAAGTATAAAAGTAAGAACAAAAAAAATCTATAAAAATAAGTATAAAAATAAGAATAAAAAAAAAATATAAGAATAAGTATAATAATAAGTATAAAAATAAGAATAAAACAAAAATACATATAAAAATAAGAATAAGTAAAAAAATAAGAATATAAAAAAAATAGTATAAAAATAAGAATAAAACAAAAATAAGTATAAAAATAAGAATAAACAAAAATAAGTATAAAAATAAGAATAAACAAAAATAAGTATAAAAATTAACAAAAATGTATAAAAATAAGAATAAGTATAAAAATAAGTATAAAAATAAGAATAAAACAAAAATACATATAAAAATAAGAATAAGTATAAAAATAAGAATAAAATAAAAATAAGTATAAAAATAAGAATAAAAAAAAATAGTAGAAAAATAAGAATAAAACAAAAATAAGTATAAAAATAATAATAAACAAAAAGGATAAAAATAAGAATAAGTATAAAAATAAGAATAAAAAAAAGTATAAAAATAAGAATAAGTATAAAAATAAGTATAAAAATAAGAATAAGTATAAAAATAAGAATAAGTATAAAAATAAGTATAAAAATAAGTATAAAAAAAAATTAGTATAAAAATAAGAATAAGTATAAAAATAAGTATAAAAATAAGAATAAGTATAAAAATAAGAATAAGTATAAAAATAAGTATAAAAATAAGTATAAAAAAAAATTAGTATAAAAATAAGAATAAGTATAAAAATAAGTATAAAAATAAGAATAAGTATAAAAATAAGAATAAGTATAAAAATAAGTATAAAAATAAGTATAAAAAAAATTCGTATAAAAATAAGAATAAGTATAAAAATAAGTATAAAAATAAGAATAAGTATAAAAATAAGAATAAAACAAAAATAAGTATAAAAATAAGAATAAAAAAAAAGTATAAAAATAAGAATAAAAAAAAATAAGTATAAAAATAAGAATAAAACACAAATAAGTATAAAAATAAGAATAAAAAAAGGATAAAAATAAGAATAAGTATAAAAATTAGAATAAGTATAAAAATAAGAATTAAAAAAAGTATAAAAATAAGAATAAGTATAAAAATAAGTATAAAAATAAGAATAAAATAAAAATAAGTATAAAAATAAGAATAAAAAAAAATAGTATAAAAATAAGAATAAAACAAAAATAAGTAGAAAAATAAGAATAAACAAAAATAAGTATAAAAATTAAAAAAAATGTATAAAAATAAGTATAAAAATAAGAATAAGTATAAAAATAAGAATAAAACAAAAATAAGTATAAAAGTAAGAACAAAAAAAATGTATAAAAATAAGTATAAAAATAAGAATAAAAAAAAATTAGTATAAAAATAAGAATAAAAAAAAATTAGTATAAGAATAAGTATAAAAATAAGTATAAAAATAAGAATAAAAAAAAAAAGTATAAAAATAAGAATAAGTATAAAAATAAGTATAAAAATAAGAATAAAAAAAAAAAAGTATAAAAATAAGAATAAGTATAAAAATAAGTATAAAAATAAGAATAAAAAAAAGTATAAGAATAAGTATAAAAATAAGTATAAAAATAAGAATAAAATAAAAATAAGAATAAAAAAAAAACTATAAAAATAAGAATAAAACACAAATAAGTATAAAAATAAGAATAAAAAAAAATAAGTATAAAAATAAGAAAAAAACACAAATAAGAATAAGTATAAAAATTAGAATAAGTATAAAAATAAGAATAAACAAAAATAAGTATAAAAATTAAAAAAAATGTATAAAAATAAGAATAAAACAAAAATAAGTATAAAAGTAAGAAAAAAAAATAAGTATAAAAATAAGAATAAAAAAAAATATAAGAATAAGTATAATAATAAGTATAAAAATAAGAATAAAACAAAAATACATATAAAAATAAGAATAAGTAAAAAAATAAGTACAAAAATAAGAATAAAAAAAGTATAAAATTAAGAATAAGTATAAAAATAAGTATAAAAATAAGAATAAAAAAAAATTACTATAAAAATAAGAATAAGTATAAAAATAAGTATAAAAATAAGAATAAAAAAAAAAATTAGTATAAGAATAAGTATAAAAATAAGTATAAAAATAAGAATAAAAAAAAAATTAGTATAAAAATAAGAATAAAAGAAATTAGTATAAAAATAAGAATAAGTATAAAAATAAGTATAAAAATAATAATAAAACAAAAATAAGTATAAAAATAAGAATAAACAAAAATAAGTATAAAATTTAAAAAAAATGTATTAAAATAAGTATAAAAATCAGAATAAGTATAAAAATAAGTATAAAAATAAGAATAAAACAAAAATAAGTATAAAAATAAGAATAAACAAAAATAAGTATAAAAATAAGAATAAAACAAAAATACA
The DNA here is from genome assembly GCA_036250195.1 of Mixophyes australis. Lineage (NCBI taxonomy): Eukaryota > Metazoa > Chordata > Amphibia > Anura > Limnodynastidae > Mixophyes > Mixophyes australis. The sequence goes on from JAVHZZ010000134.1 coordinate 29,601, forward strand.
TATAAAAATAAGAATAAGTAAAAAAATAAGTACAAAAATAAGAATAGAAAAAAGTATAAAATTAAGAATAAGTATAAAAATAAGTATAAAAATAAGAATAAAAAAAATTAGTATAAAAATAAGAATAAGTATAAAAATAAGAATTAAAAAAAAATTAGTATAAGAATAAGTATAAAAATAAGTATAAAAATAAGAATAAAAAAAAAATTAGTATAGAAATAAGAATAAGTACAAAAATAAGTATAAAAATAAGAATAAAACAAAAATAAGTATAGAAATAAGAATAAGAAAAAAAGTATAAAAATAAGAATAAACAAAAAGGATAAAAATAAGAATAAGTATAAAAATAAGAATAAAAAAAAGTATAAAAATAAGAATAAGTATAAAAATAAGTATAAAAATAAGTATAAAAAAAAATTAGTATAAAAATAAGAATAAGTATAAAAATAAGAATAAAACAAAAATAAGTATAAAAATAAGAATAAAAAAAAAGAAGTATAAAAATAAGAATAAAACACAAATAAGTATAAAAATAAGAATAAAACACAAATAAGTATAAAAATAAGATTAAAAAAAGGATAAAAATAAGAATAAGTATAAAAATAAGTATAAGAATAAGTATAAAAATAAGTATAAAAATAAGAATAAAAATTTTTTTTGTATAAAAATAAGAATAAAAGAAAAATAGGTATAAAAATAAGTATGAAAATAAGAATAAAACAAAAATAAGTATAAAAATAAGAATAAAAAAAATAAGTATAAAAATAAGTATAAAAATAAGAATAAAACAAAAATAAGTATAAAAATAAGAATAAACAAAAATAAGTATAAAAATAAGTATAAAAATAAGAATAAAAAAAAAATTAGTATAAAAATAAGAATAAGTACAAAAATAAGTATAAAAATAAGAATAAAACAAAAATAAGTATAGAAATAAGAATAAGAAAAAAAGTATAAAAATAAGAATAAGTATAAAAATAAGTATAAAAATAAGAATAAAAAAAATAAGTATTAAAATAAGAATAAAACACAAATAAGTATCAAAATAAGAATAAAAAAAAGGATAAAAATAAGAATAAGTATAAAAATAAGAATAAAAAAAAGGATAAAAATAAGAATAAGTATAAAAATAAGTATAAAAATAAGAATAAAAAAAAAATTAGTATAAGAATAAGTATAAAAATAAGTATAAAAATAAGAATAAACAAAAAATAGTATAAAAATAAGAATAAGTATAAAAATAACTATAAAAATAAGAATAAAAAAGTATAAGAATAAGAATAAGTATTAAAATAAGTATAAAAATAAGAATAAAAAAAAAATTAGTATAAAAATAAGAATAAAAGAAATTAGTATAAAAATAAGAATAAGTATAAAAATAAGTATAAAAATAATAATAAAACAAAAATAAGTATAAAAATAAGAATAAACAAAAATAAGTATAAAATGTAAAAAAAATGTATTAAAATAAGTATAAAAATCAGAATAAGTATAAAAATAAGTATAAAAATAAGAATAAAACAAAAATAAGTATAAAAATAAGAATAAACAAAAATAAGTATAAAAATAAGAATAAACAAAAATAAGTATAAAAATTAAAAAAATGTATAAAAATAAGTATAAAAATAAGAATAAGTATAAAAATAAGAATAAAACAAAAATAAGTATAAAAGTAAGAACAAAAAAAATCTATAAAAATAAGTATAAAAATAAGAATAAAAAAAAAATATAAGAATAAGTATAATAATAAGTATAAAAATAAGAATAAAACAAAAATACATATAAAAATAAGAATAAGTAAAAAAATAAGAATATAAAAAAAATAAGTATAAAAATAAGAATAAACAAAAATAAGTATAAAAATAAGAATAAACAAAAATAAGTATAAAAATTAACAAAAATGTATAAAAATAAGAATAAGTATAAAAATAAGTATAAAAATAAGAATAAAACAAAAATACATATAAAAATAAGAATAAGTATAAAAATAAGAATAAAATAAAAATAAGTATAAAAATAAGAATAAAAAAAAATAGTAGAAAAATAAGAATAAAACAAAAATAAGTATAAAAATAATAATAAACAAAAAGGATAAAAATAAGAATAAGTATAAAAATAAGAATAAAAAAAAGTATAAAAATAAGAATAAGTATAAAAATAAGTATAAAAATAAGTATAAAAAAAAATTAGTATAAAAATAAGAATAAGTATAAAAATAAGTATAAAAATAAGAATAAGTATAAAAATAAGAATAAGTATAAAAATAAGTATAAAAATAAGTATAAAAAAAAATTAGTATAAAAATAAGAATAAGTATAAAAATAAGTATAAAAATAAGAATAAGTATAAAAATAAGAATAAGTATAAAAATAAGTATAAAAATAAGTATAAAAAAAAATTAGTATAAAAATAAGAATAAGTATAAAAATAAGTATAAAAATAAGAATAAGTATAAAAATAAGAATAAAACAAAAATAAGTATAAAAATAAGAATAAAAAAAAAGTATAAAAATAAGAATAAAAAAAAATAAGTATAAAAATAAGAATAAAACACAAATAAGTATAAAAATAAGAATAAAAAAAGGATAAAAATAAGAATAAGTATAAAAATTAGAATAAGTATAAAAATAAGAATTAAAAAAAGTATAAAAATAAGAATAAGTATAAAAATAAGTATAAAAATAAGAATAAAATAAAAATAAGTATAAAAATAAGTATAAAAAAAAATTAGTATAAAAATAAGAATAAGTATAAAAATAAGAATAAAACAAAAATAAGTATAAAAATAAGAATAAAAAAAAAGAAGTATAAAAATAAGAATAAAACACAAATAAGTATAAAAATAAGAATAAAACACAAATAAGTATAAAAATAAGATTAAAAAAAGGATAAAAATAAGAATAAGTATAAAAATAAGTATAAGAATAAGTATAAAAATAAGTATAAAAATAAGAATAAAAAATTTTTTTGTATAAAAATAAGAATAAAAGAAAAATAAGTATGAAAATAAGAATAAAACAAAAATAAGTATAAAAATAAGAATAAAAAAAATAAGTATAAAAATAAGTATAAAAATAAGAATAAAACAAAAATAAGTATAAAAATAAGAATAAACAAAAATAAGTATAAAAATAAGTATAAAAATAAGAATAAAAAAAAAATTAGTATAAAAATAAGAATAAGTACAAAAATAAGTATAAAAATAAGAATAAAACAAAAATAAGTATAGAAATAAGAATAAGAAAAAAAGTATAAAAATAAGAATAAGTATAAAAATAAGTATAAAAATAAGAATAAAAAAAATAAGTATTAAAATAAGAATAAAACACAAATAAGTATCAAAATAAGAATAAAAAAAAGGATAAAAATAAGAATAAGTATAAAAATAAGAATAAAAAAAAGGATAAAAATAAGAATAAGTATAAAAATAAGTATAAAAATAAGAATAAAAAAAAAATTAGTATAAGAATAAGTATAAAAATAAGTATAAAAATAAGAATAAACAAAAAATAGTATAAAAATAAGAATAAGTATAAAAATAACTATAAAAATAAGAATAAAAAAGTATAAGAATAAGAATAAGTATTAAAATAAGTATAAAAATAAGAATAAAAAAAAAATTAGTATAAAAATAAGAATAAAAGAAATTAGTATAAAAATAAGAATAAGTATAAAAATAAGTATAAAAATAATAATAAAACAAAAATAAGTATAAAAATAAGAATAAACAAAAATAAGTATAAAATGTAAAACAAATGTATTAAAATAAGTATAAAAATCAGAATAAGTATAAAAATAAGTATAAAAATAAGAATAAAACAAAAATAAGTATAAAAATAAGAATAAACAAAAATAAGTATAAAAATAAGAATAAACAAAAATAAGTATAAAAATTAAAAAAATGTATAAAAATAAGTATAAAAATAAGAATAAGTATAAAAATAAGAATAAAACAAAAATAAGTATAAAAGTAAGAACAAAAAAAATCTATAAAAATAAGTATAAAAATAAGAATAAAAAAAAAATATAAGAATAAGTATAATAATAAGTATAAAAATAAGAATAAAACAAAAATACATATAAAAATAAGAATAAGTAAAAAAATAAGAATATAAAAAAAATAGTATAAAAATAAGAATAAAACAAAAATAAGTATAAAAATAAGAATAAACAAAAATAAGTATAAAAATAAGAATAAACAAAAATAAGTATAAAAATTAACAAAAATGTATAAAAATAAGAATAAGTATAAAAATAAGTATAAAAATAAGAATAAAACAAAAATACATATAAAAATAAGAATAAGTATAAAAATAAGAATAAAATAAAAATAAGTATAAAAATAAGAATAAAAAAAAATAGTAGAAAAATAAGAATAAAACAAAAATAAGTATAAAAATAATAATAAACAAAAAGGATAAAAATAAGAATAAGTATAAAAATAAGAATAAAAAAAAGTATAAAAATAAGAATAAGTATAAAAATAAGTATAAAAATAAGTATAAAAAAAAATTAGTATAAAAATAAGAATAAGTATAAAAATAAGTATAAAAATAAGAATAAGTATAAAAATAAGAATAAGTATAAAAATAAGTATAAAAATAAGTATAAAAAAAAATTAGTATAAAAATAAGAATAAGTATAAAAATAAGTATAAAAATAAGAATAAGTATAAAAATAAGAATAAGTATAAAAATAAGTATAAAAATAAGTATAAAAAAAAATTAGTATAAAAATAAGAATAAGTATAAAAATAAGTATAAAAATAAGAATAAGTATAAAAATAAGAATAAAACAAAAATAAGTATAAAAATAAGAATAAAAAAAAAGTATAAAAATAAGAATAAAAAAAAATAAGTATAAAAATAAGAATAAAACACAAATAAGTATAAAAATAAGAATAAAAAAAGGATAAAAATAAGAATAAGTATAAAAATTAGAATAAGTATAAAAATAAGAATTAAAAAAAGTATAAAAATAAGAATAAGTATAAAAATAAGTATAAAAATAAGAATAAAATAAAAATAAGTATAAAAATAAGAATAAAAAAAAATAGTATAAAAATAAGAATAAAACAAAAATAAGTAGAAAAATAAGAATAAACAAAAATAAGTATAAAAATTAAAAAAAATGTATAAAAATAAGTATAAAAATAAGAATAAGTATAAAAATAAGAATAAAACAAAAATAAGTATAAAAGTAAGAACAAAAAAAATGTATAAAAATAAGTATAAAAATAAGAATAAAAAAAAATTAGTATAAAAATAAGAATAAGTATAAAAATAAGTATAAAAATAAGAATAAAAAAAATTAGTATAAGAATAAGTATAAAAATAAGTATAAAAATAAGAATAAAAAAAAAAAAGTATAAAAATAAGAATAAGTATAAAAATAAGTATAAAAATAAGAATAAAACAAAAATAACTATAAAAGTAAGAACAAAAAAAATGTATAAAAATAAGTATAAAAATAAGAATAAAAAAAAAATATAAGAATAAGTATAATAATAAGTATAAAAATAAGAATAAAACAAAAATACATATAAAAATAAGAATAAGTAAAAAAATAAGTATAAAAATAAGAATAAAAAAAAGTATAAAATTATAAATAAGTATAAAAATAAGTATAAAAATAAGAATAAAAAAAAATTAGTATAAAAATAAGAATAAGTATAAAAATAAGTATAAAAATAAGAATAAAAAAAAATTAGTATAAGAATAAGTATAAAAATAAGTATAAAAATAAGAATAAAAAAAAAAAAGTATAAAAATAAGAATAAGTATAAAAATAAGTATAAAAATAAGAATAAAAAAAATTAGTATAAAAATAAGAATAAGTACAAAAATAAGTATAAAAATAAGAATAAAACAAAAATAAGTATAGAAATAAGAATAAGAAAAAAAGTATAAAAATAAGAATAAACAAAAAGGATAAAAATAAGAATAAGTATAAAAATAAGAATAAAAAAAAAATTAGTATAAAAATAAGAATAAGTACAAAAATAAGTATAAAAATAAGAATAAACAAAAATAAGTATAAAAATAAGAATAAAAAAAATTGTATAAAAATAAGAATAAGTATAAAAATAAGAATAAAAAAATAATTAGTATAAAAATAGGAATAAGTATAAAAATAAGTATAAAAATAAAAATAAAAAAAATGTATAAAAATAAGTATAAGTATAAAAATAAGTATAAAAATAAGAATAAAAAAAAAGTATAAGAATAAGTATAATAATAAGTATAAAAATAATAAAAAAACAAAAATACATATAAAAATAAGAATAAGTATAAAAATAAGAATAAAATAAAAATAAGTATAAAAATAAGAATAAAAAAAATAATATAAAAATAAGAATAAAACAAAAATAAGTATAAAAATAAGAATAAACAAAAAGGATAAAAATAAGAATAAGTATAAAAATAAGTATAAAAAAAAATTAGTATAAAAATAAGAATAAATATAAAAATAAGAATAAAAAAAAAAAATTAGTATAAGAATAAGTATAAAAATAAGTATAAAAATAAGAATAAAAAAAATAAGTATTAAAATAAGAATAAAACACAAATAAGTATAAAAATAAGAATAAAAAAAAGGATAAAAATAAGAATAAGTATAAAAATAAGAATAAAAAAAAGGATAAAAATAAGAATAAGTATAAAAATAAGTATAAAAATAAGAATAAAAAAAAAATTAGTATAAGAATAAGTATAAAAATAAGTATAAAAATAAGAATAAACAAAAAATAGTATAAAAATAAGAATAAGTATAAAAATAACTATAAAAATAAGAATAAAAATAAGTATAAGAATAAGAATAAGTCTAAAAATAAGTATAAAAATAAGAATAAAAAAAAATTAATATAAAAATAAGAATAAAAGAAAAATAAGTATAAAAATAAGTATGAAAATAAGAATAAAACAAAAATAAGTATGAAAATAAGAATAAAACAAAAATAAGTATAAAAATTAATAAAAATGTATAAAAATAAATATAAAAATAAGAATAAAAATAAGAATAAAAGAAAAATAAGTATAAAAATAAGAATAAGAAACAAAAAGTATAAAAATAAGAATAAAAGAAAAATAAGTATAAAAGTAAGAACAAAAAAAAATGTATAAAAATAAGTATAAGTATAAAAATAAGTATAAAAATAAGAATAAAAAAAATTTATAAAAATAAGAATAGGCATAAAAATAAGTAATAAAATAAGAATAAAAATAAGAATAAAAAAAATAGTTTAAAAATAAGAATAAAACAAAAATAAGTATGAAAATAAGAATAAAACAAAAATAAGTATAAAAATAAGAATAAAAAAATAAGTATAAAAATAAGAATAAAACAAAAATAAGTATAAAAATAAGAATAAAAAAAATAAGTATAAAAATAAGAATAAACAAAAATAAGTATAAAAATTAAAAAAATGTATAAAAATAAGTATAAAAATAAGAATAAGTATAAAAATAAGAATAAAACAAAAATAAATATAAAAGTAAGAACAAAAAAAAATGTATAAAAATAAGTATAAGTATAAAAATAAGTATAAAAATAAGAATAAAAAAAGTATAAGAATAAGTATAATAATAAGTATAAAAATAAGAATAAAACAAAAATACATATAAAAATAAGAATAAGTAAAAAAATAAGTACAAAAATAAGAATAGAAAAAAGTATAAAATTAAGAATAAGTATAAAAATAAGTATAAAAATAAGAATAAAAAAAATTAGTATAAAAATAAGAATAAGTATAAAAATAAGAATAAAAAAAAAAATTAGTATAAGAATAAGTATAAAAATAAGTATAAAAATAAGAATAAAAAAAAAATTAGTATAAAAATAAGAATAAGTACAAAAATAAGTATAAAAATAAGAATAAAACAAAAATAAGTATAGAAATAAGAATAAGAAAAAAAAGTATAAAAATAAGAATAAGTATAAAAATAAGTATAAAAATAAGAATAAAAAAAATAAGTATTAAAATAAGAATAAAACACAAATAAGTATAAAAATAAGAATAAAAAAAAGGATAAAAATAAGAATAAGTATAAAAATAAGAATAAAAAAAAGGATAAAAATAAGAATAAGTATAAAAATAAGTATAAAAATAAGAATAAAAAAAAAATTAGTATAAAAATAAGAATAAGTATAAAAATAAGTATAAAAATAAGAATAAAAAAAAATTAGTATAAGAATAAGAATAAAAATAAGTATAAAAATAAGAATAAACAAAAAATAGTATAAACATAAGAATGAGTATAAAAATAAGTATAAAAATAAGAATAAAAAAAGTATAAGAATAAGAATAAGTATAAAAATAAGTATAAAAATAAGAATAAAAAAATTTTTGTATAAAAATAAGAATAAAAGAAAAATAGGTATAAAAATAAGTATGAAAATAAGAATAAAACAAAAATAAGTATAAAAATAAGAATAAAAAAAATAAGTATAAAAATAAGTATAAAAATAAGAATAAAACAAAAATAAGTATAAAAATAAGAATAAACAAAAATAAGTATAAAAATTAAAAAAAATGTATTAAAATAAGTATAAAAATCAGAATAAGTATAAAAATAAGTATAAAAATAAGAATAAAACAAAAATAAGTATAAAAATAAGAATAAACAAAAATAAGTATAAAAATAAGAATAAACAAAAATAAGTATAAAAATAAGAATAAACAAAAATAAGTATAAAAATAAGAATAAAAAAAATTGTATAAAAATAAGAATAAGTATAAAAATAAGAATAAAAAAATAATTAGTATAAAAATAGGAATAAGTATAAAAATAAGTATAAAAATAAAAATAAAAAAAATGTATAAAAATAAGTATAAGTATAAAAATAAGTATAAAAATAAGAATAAAAAAAAAGTATAAGAATAAGTATAATAATAAGTATAAAAATAATAAAAAACAAAAATACATATAAAAATAAGAATAAGTATAAAAATAAGAATAAAATAAAAATAAGTATAAAAATAAGAATAAAAAAAAATAGTATAAAAATAAGAATAAAACAAAAATAAGTATAAAAATAAGAATAAACAAAAAGGATAAAAATAAGAATAAGTATAAAAATAAGTATAAAAATAAGTATAAAAAAAATTAGTATAAAAATAAGAATAAGTATAAAAATAAGAATAAAAAAAAAAATTAGTATAAGAATAAGTATAAAAATAAGTATAAAAATAAGAATAAAAAAAAAATTAGTATAAAAATAAGAATAAGTACAAAAATAAGTATAAAAATAAGAATAAAACAAAAATAAGTATAGAAATAAGAATAAGAAAAAAAAGTATAAAAATAAGAATAAGTATAAAAATAAGTATAAAAATAAGAATAAAAAAAATAAGTATTAAAATAAGAATAAAACACAAATAAGTATAAAAATAAGAATAAAAAAAAGGATAAAAATAAGAATAAGTATAAAAATAAGAATAAAAAAAAGGATAAAAATAAGAATAAGTATAAAAATAAGAATAAAAAAAAAATTAGTATAAGAATAAGTATAAAAATAAGTATAAAAATAAGAATAAACAAAAAATAGTATAAAAATAAGAATAAGTATAAAAATAACTATAAAAATAAGAATAAAAATAAGTATAAGAATAAGAATAAGTCTAAAAATAAGTATAAAAATAAGAATAAAAAAAAAATTAATATAAAAATAAGAATAAAAGAAAAATAAGTATAAAAATAAGTATGAAAATAAGAATAAAACAAAAATAAGTATGAAAATAAGAATAAAACAAAAATAAGTATAAAAATTAATAAAAATGTATAAAAATAAATATAAAAATAAGAATAAAAATAAGAATAAAAGAAAAATAAGTATAAAAATAAGAATAAGAAACAAAAAGTATAAAAATAAGAATAAAAGAAAAATAAGTATAAAAGTAAGAACAAAAAAAATGTATAAAAATAAGTATAAGTATAAAAATAAGTATAAAAATAAGAATTAAAAAAAATGTATAAAAATAAGAATAGGCATAAAAATAAGTAATAAAATAAGAATAAAAATAAGAATAAAAAAAATAGTTTAAAAATAAGAATAAAACAAAAATAAGTATGAAAATAAGAATAAAACAAAAATAAGTATAAAAATAAGAATAAAAAAATAAGTATAAAAATAAGAATAAAACAAAAATAAGTATAAAAATAAGAATAAAAAAAATAAGTATAAAAATAAGAATAAACAAAAATAAGTATAAAAATTAAAAAAATGTATAAAAATTAGTATAAAAATAAGAATAAGTATAAAAATAAGAATAAAACAAAAATAAATATAAAAGTAAGAACAAAAAAAAATGTATAAAAATAAGTATAAGTATAAAAATAAGTATAAAAATAAGAATAAAAAAAAGTATAAGAATAAGTATAATAATAAGTATAAAAATAAGAATAAAACAAAAATACATATAAAAATAAGAATAAGTAAAAAAATAAGTACAAAAATAAGAATAGAAAAAAGTATAAAATTAAGAATAAGTATAAAAATAAGTATAAAAATAAGAATAAAAAAAATTAGTATAAAAATAAGAATAAGTATAAAAATAAGAATAAAAAAAAAAATTAGTATAAGAATAAGTATAAAAATAAGTATAAAAATAAGAATAAAAAAAAAATTAGTATAAAAATAAGAATAAGTACAAAAATAAGTATAAAAATAAGAATAAAACAAAAATAAGTATAGAAATAAGAATAAGAAAAAAAAGTATAAAAATAAGAATAAGTATAAAAATAAGTATAAAAATAAGAATAAGTATAAAAATAAGTATAAAAATAAGAATAAAAAAAATTAGTATAAAAATAAGAATAAGTATAAAAATAAGAATAAAAAAAAAAATTAGTATAAGAATAAGTATAAAAATAAGTATAAAAATAAGAATAAAAAAAAAATTAGTATAAAAATAAGAATAAGTACAAAAATAAGTATAAAAATAAGAATAAAACAAAAATAAGTATAGAAATAAGAATAAGAAAAAAAAGTATAAAAATAAGAATAAGTATAAAAATAAGTATAAAAATAAGAATAAAAAAAATAAGTATTAAAATAAGAATAAAACACAAATAAGTATAAAAATAAGAATAAAAAAAAGGATAAAAATAAGAATAAGTATAAAAATAAGAATAAAAAAAAGGATAAAAATAAGAATAAGTATAAAAATAAGAATAAAAAAAAAATTAGTATAAAAATAAGAATAAGTATAAAAATAAGTATAAAAATAAGAATAAAAAAAAATTAGTATAAGAATAAGTATAAAAATAAGTATAAAAATAAGAATAAACAAAAAATAGTATAAACATAAGAATGAGTATAAAAATAAGTATAAAAATAAGAATAAAAAAAAGTATAAGAATAAGAATAAGTATAAAAATAAGTATAAAAATAAGAATAAAAATTTTTTTTGTATAAAAATAAGAATAAAAGAAAAATAGGTATAAAAATAAGTATGAAAATAAGAATAAAACAAAAATAAGTATAAAAATAAGAATAAAAAAAATAAGTATAAAAATAAGTATAAAAATAAGAATAAAACAAAAATAAGTATAAAAATAAGAATAAACAAAAATAAGTATAAAAATTAAAAAAAATGTATTAAAATAAGTATAAAAATCAGAATAAGTATAAAAATAAGTATAAAAATAAGAATAAAACAAAAATAAGTATAAAAATAAGAATAAACAAAAATAAGTATAAAAATAAGAATAAAAAAAATTGTATAAAAATAAGAATAAGTATAAAAATAAGAATAAAAAAATAATTAGTATAAAAATAGGAATAAGTATAAAAATAAGTATAAAAATAAAAATAAAAAAAATGTATAAAAATAAGTATAAGTATAAAAATAAGTATAAATATAAGAATAAAAAAAAAGTATAAGAATAAGTATAATAATAAGTATAAAAATAATAAAAAACAAAAATACATATAAAAATAAGAATAAGTATAAAAATAAGAATAAAATAAAAATAAGTATAAAAATAAGAATAAACAAAAAGGATAAAAATAAGAATAAGTATAAAAATAAGAATAAAAAAAGTCTAAAAATAAGAATAAGTATAAAAATAAGTATAAAAATAAGTATAAAAAAAAATTAGTATAAAAATAAGAATAAGTATAAAAATAAGAATAAAAAAAAAAATTAGTATAAGAATAAGTATAAAAATAAGTATAAAAAAAAGAATAAAAAAAAAATTAGTATAAAAATAAGAATAAGTACAAAAATAAGTATAAAAATAAGAATAAAACAAAAATAAGTATAGAAATAAGAATAAGAAAAAAAAGTATAAAAATAAGAATAAGTATAAAAATAAGTATAAAAATAAGAATAAAAAAAATAAGTATTAAAATAAGAATAAAACACAAATAAGTATCAAAATAAGAATAAAAAAAAGGATAAAAATAAGAATAAGTATAAAAATAAGAATAAAAAAAAGGATAAAAATAAGAATAAGTATAAAAATAAGTATAAAAATAAGAATAAAAAAAAAATTAGTATAAGAATAAGTATAAAAATAAGAATAAACAAAAATAAGTATAAAAATTAAAAAAAATGTATTAAAATAAGTATAAAAATCAGAATAAGTATAAAAATAAGTATAAAAATAAGAATAAAACAAAAATAAGTATAAAAATAAGAATAAACAAAAATAAGTATAAAAATAAGAATAAAAAAAATTGTATAAAAATAAGAATAAGTATAAAAATAAGAATAAAAAAATAATTAGTATAAAAATAGGAATAAGTATAAAAATAAGTATAAAAATAAAAATAAAAAAAATGTATAAAAATAAGTATAAGTATAAAAATAAGTATAAATATAAGAATAAAAAAAAAGTATAAGAATAAGTATAATAAGTATAAAAATAATAAAAAACAAAAATACATATAAAAATAAGAATAAGTATAAAAATAAGAATAAAATAAAAATAAGTATAAAAATAAGAATAAACAAAAAGGATAAAAATAAGAATAAGTATAAAAATAAGAATAAAAAAAGTCTAAAAATAAGAATAAGTATAAAAATAAGTATAAAAATAAGTATAAAAAAAAATTAGTATAAAAATAAGAATAAGTATAAAAATAAGAATAAAAAAAAAAATTAGTATAAGAATAAGTATAAAAATAAGTATAAAAAAAAGAATAAAAAAAAAATTAGTATAAAAATAAGAATAAGTACAAAAATAAGTATAAAAATAAGAATAAAACAAAAATAAGTATAGAAATAAGAATAAGAAAAAAAAGTATAAAAATAAGAATAAGTATAAAAATAAGTATAAAAATAAGAATAAAAAAAATAAGTATTAAAATAAGAATAAAACACAAATAAGTATCAAAATAAGAATAAAAAAAAGGATAAAAATAAGAATAAGTATAAAAATAAGAATAAAAAAAAGGATAAAAATAAGAATAAGTATAAAAATAAGTATAAAAATAAGAATAAAAAAAAAATTAGTATAAGAATAAGTATAAAAATAAGAATAAACAAAAAATAGTATAAAAATAAGAATAAGTATAAAAATAACTATAAAAATAAGAATAAAAATAAGTATAAGAATAAGAATAAGTCTAAAAATAAGTACAAAAATAAGAATAGAAAAAAGTATAAAATTAAGAATAAGTATAAAAATAAGTATAAAAATAAGAATAAAAAAAATTAGTATAAAAATAAGAATAAGTATAAAAATAAGAATTAAAAAAAAATTAGTATAAGAATAAGTATAAAAATAAGTATAAAAATAAGAATAAAAAAAAAATTAGTATAAAAATAAGAATAAGTACAAAAATAAGTATAAAAATAAGAATAAAACAAAAATAAGTATAGAAATAAGAATAAGAAAAAAGTATAAAAATAAGAATAAACAAAAAGGATAAAAATAAGAATAAGTATAAAAATAAGAATAAAAAAAAGTATAAAAATAAGAATAAGTATAAAAATAAGTATAAAAATAAGTATAAAAAAAAATTAGTATAAAAATAAGAATAAGTATAAAAATAAGAATAAAACAAAAATAAGTATAAAAATAAGAATAAAAAAAAAGAAGTATAAAAATAAGAATAAAACACAAATAAGTATAAAAATAAGAATAAAACACAAATAAGTATAAAAATAAGATTAAAAAAAGGATAAAAATAAGAATAAGTATAAAAATAAGTATAAGAATAACTATAAAAATAAGTATAAAAATAAGAATAAAAATTTTTTTTGTATAAAAATAAGAATAAAAGAAAAATAGGTATAAAAATAAGTATGAAAATAAGAATAAAACAAAAATAAGTATAAAAATAAGAATAAAAAAAATAAGTATAAAAATAAGTATAAAAATAAGAATAAAACAAAAATAAGTATAAAAATAAGAATAAACAAAAATAAGTATAAAAATTAAAAAAAATGTATTAAAATAAGTATAAAAATCAGAATAAGTATAAAAATAAGTATAAAAATAAGAATAAAACAAAAATAAGTATAAAAATAAGAATAAAAAAAAAAATTAGTATAAAAATAAGAATAAAACAAAAATAAGTATAGAAATAAGAATAAGAAAAAAAAGTATAAAAATAAGAATAAGTATAAAAATAAGTATAAAAATAAGAATAAAAAAAATAAGTATTAAAATAAGAATAAAACACAAATAAGTATAAAAATAAGAATAAAAAAAGGATAAAAATAAGAATAAGTATAAAAATAAGAATAAAAAAAAGGATAAAAATAAGAATAAGTATAAAAATAAGTATAAAAATAAGAATAAAAAAAATAAGTATAAAACTAAGAATAAAACAAAAATAAGTATAAAAATTAATAAAAATGTATAAAAATAAGTATAAAAATAAGAATAAAAATAAGAATAAAAGAAAAATAAGTAAAAAAATAAGTACAAAAATAAGAATAAAAAAAAGTACAAAATTAAGAATAAGTATAAAAATAAGAATAAAAAAAATTAGTATAAAAATAAGAATAAGTATAAAAATAAGTATAAAAATAAGAATAAAAAAAAAATTAGTATAAGAATAAGTATAAAAATAAGTATAAAAATAAGAATAATAAAAAAAAAGTATAAAAATAAGAATAAGTATAAAAATAAGTATAAAAATAATAAAACAAACATAAGTATAAAAATAAGAATAAACAAAAATAAGTATAAAAATTAAAAAAAATGTATTAAAATAAGTATAAAAATAAGAATAAACAAAAATTGTATAAAAATAAGAATAAGTATAAAAATAAGAATAAAAAAATAATTAGTATAAAAATAGGAATAAGTATAAAAATAAGTATAAAAATAAAAATAAAAAATATGTATAAAAATAAGTATAAGTATAAAAATAAGTATAAAAATAAGAATAAAAAAAAAGTATAAGAATAAGTATAATAATAAGTATAAAAATAAGAAAAAAACAAAAATACATATAAAAATAAGAATAAGTATAAAAAAAAGAATAAAATAAAAATAAGTATAAAAATAAGAATAAAAAAAAATAGTATAAAAATAAGAATAAAACAAAAATAAGTATAAAAATAAGAATAAACAAAAAGGATAAGAATAAGTATAAAAATAAGAATAAAAAAGTATAAAAATAAGAATAAGTATAAAAATAAGAATAAAAACAAAAATAAGTATAAAAATAAGAATAAAAAAAAATAAGTATAAAAATAAGAATAAAACACAAATAAGTATAAAAATAAGAATAAAAAAAGTATAAAAATAAGAATAAGTATAAAAATAAGTATAAAAATAAGAATAAAATAAAAATAAGTATAAAAATAAGAATAAACAAAAAGGATAAAAATAAGAATAAGTATAAAAATAAGAATAAAAAAAGTATAAAAATAAGTATAAAAATAAGTATAAAAAAAAATTAGTATAAAAATAAGAATAAGTATAAAAATAAGAATAAAAAAAAAAATTAGTATAAGAATAAGTATAAAAATAAGTATAAAAATAAGAATAAAAAAAAAATTAGTATAAAAATAAGAATAAGTACAAAAATAAGTATAAAAATAAGAATAAAACAAAAATAAGTATAGAAATAAGAATAAGAAAAAAAGTATAAAAATAAGAATAAGTATAAAAATAAGTATAAAAATAAGAATAAAAAAAATAAGTATTAAAATAAGAATAAAACACAAATAAGTATCAAAATAAGAATAAAAAAAAGGATAAAAATAAGAATAAGTATAAAAATAAGAATAAAAAAAAGGATAAAAATAAGAATAAGTATAAAAATAAGTATAAAAATAAGAATAAAAAAAAAATTAGTATAAGAATAAGTATAAAAATAAGTATAAAAATAAGAATAAACAAAAAATAGTATAAAAATAAGAATAAGTATAAAAATAACTATAAAAATAAGAATAAAAAAGTATAAGAATAAGAATAAGTATTAAAATAAGTATAAAAATAAGAATAAAAAAAAAATTAGTATAAAAATAAGAATAAAAGAAATTAGTATAAAAATAAGAATAAGTATAAAAATAAGTATAAAAATAATAATAAAACAAAAATAAGTATAAAAATAAGAATAAACAAAAATAAGTATAAAATGTAAAAAAAATGTATTAAAATAAGTATAAAAATCAGAATAAGTATAAAAATAAGTATAAAAATAAGAATAAAACAAAAATAAGTATAAAAATAAGAATAAACAAAAATAAGAATAAACAAAAATAAGTATAAAAATTAAAAAAATGTATAAAAATAAGTATAAAAATAAGAATAAGTATAAAAATAAGAATAAAACAAAAATAAGTATAAAAGTAAGAATAAAAAAAATAATATAAAAATAAGAATAAAACAAAAATAAGTATAAAAATAAGAATAAACAAAAAGGATAAAAATAAGAATAAGTATAAAAATAAGTATAAAAAAAAATTAGTATAAAAATAAGAATAAATATAAAAATAAGAATAAAAAAAAAAATTAGTATAAGAATAAGTATAAAAATAAGTATAAAAATAAGAATAAAAAAAATAAGTATTAAAATAAGAATAAAACACAAATAAGTATAAAAATAAGAATAAAAAAAAGGATAAAAATAAGAATAAGTATAAAAATAAGAATAAAAAAAAGGATAAAAATAAGAATAAGTATAAAAATAAGTATAAAAATAAGAATAAAAAAAAAATTAGTATAAGAATAAGTATAAAAATAAGTATAAAAATAAGAATAAACAAAAAATAGTATAAAAATAAGAATAAGTATAAAAATAACTATAAAAATAAGAATAAAAATAAGTATAAGAATAAGAATAAGTCTAAAAATAAGTATAAAAATAAGAATAAAAAAAAATTAATATAAAAATAAGAATAAAAGAAAAATAAGTATAAAAATAAGTATGAAAATAAGAATAAAACAAAAATAAGTATGAAAATAAGAATAAAACAAAAATAAGTATAAAAATTAATAAAAATGTATAAAAATAAATATAAAAATAAGAATAAAAATAAGAATAAAAGAAAAATAAGTATAAAAATAAGAATAAGAAACAAAAAGTATAAAAATAAGAATAAAAGAAAAATAAGTATAAAAGTAAGAACAAAAAAAAATGTATAAAAATAAGTATAAGTATAAAAATAAGTATAAAAATAAGAATAAAAAAAATTTATAAAAATAAGAATAGGCATAAAAATAAGTAATAAAATAAGAATAAAAATAAGAATAAAAAAAATAGTTTAAAAATAAGAATAAAACAAAAATAAGTATGAAAATAAGAATAAAACAAAAATAAGTATAAAAATAAGAATAAAAAAATAAGTATAAAAATAAGAATAAAACAAAAATAAGTATAAAAATAAGAATAAAAAAAATAAGTATAAAAATAAGAATAAACAAAAATAAGTATAAAAATTAAAAAAATGTATAAAAATAAGTATAAAAATAAGAATAAGTATAAAAATAAGAATAAAACAAAAATAAATATAAAAGTAAGAACAAAAAAAAATGTATAAAAATAAGTATAAGTATAAAAATAAGTATAAAAATAAGAATAAAAAAAGTATAAGAATAAGTATAATAATAAGTATAAAAATAAGAATAAAACAAAAATACATATAAAAATAAGAATAAGTAAAAAAATAAGTACAAAAATAAGAATAGAAAAAAGTATAAAATTAAGAATAAGTATAAAAATAAGTATAAAAATAAGAATAAAAAAAATTAGTATAAAAATAAGAATAAGTATAAAAATAAGAATAAAAAAAAAAATTAGTATAAGAATAAGTATAAAAATAAGTATAAAAATAAGAATAAAAAAAAAATTAGTATAAAAATAAGAATAAGTACAAAAATAAGTATAAAAATAAGAATAAAACAAAAATAAGTATAGAAATAAGAATAAGAAAAAAAAGTATAAAAATAAGAATAAGTATAAAAATAAGTATAAAAATAAGAATAAAAAAAATAAGTATTAAAATAAGAATAAAACACAAATAAGTATAAAAATAAGAATAAAAAAAAGGATAAAAATAAGAATAAGTATAAAAATAAGAATAAAAAAAAGGATAAAAATAAGAATAAGTATAAAAATAAGTATAAAAATAAGAATAAAAAAAAAATTAGTATAAAAATAAGAATAAGTATAAAAATAAGTATAAAAATAAGAATAAAAAAAAATTAGTATAAGAATAAGAATAAAAATAAGTATAAAAATAAGAATAAACAAAAAATAGTATAAACATAAGAATGAGTATAAAAATAAGTATAAAAATAAGAATAAAAAAAGTATAAGAATAAGAATAAGTATAAAAATAAGTATAAAAATAAGAATAAAAAAATTTTTGTATAAAAATAAGAATAAAAGAAAAATAGGTATAAAAATAAGTATGAAAATAAGAATAAAACAAAAATAAGTATAAAAATAAGAATAAAAAAAATAAGTATAAAAATAAGTATAAAAATAAGAATAAAACAAAAATAAGTATAAAAATAAGAATAAACAAAAATAAGTATAAAAATTAAAAAAAATGTATTAAAATAAGTATAAAAATCAGAATAAGTATAAAAATAAGTATAAAAATAAGAATAAAACAAAAATAAGTATAAAAATAAGAATAAACAAAAATAAGTATAAAAATAAGAATAAACAAAAATAAGTATAAAAATAAGAATAAACAAAAATAAGTATAAAAATAAGAATAAAAAAAATTGTATAAAAATAAGAATAAGTATAAAAATAAGAATAAAAAAATAATTAGTATAAAAATAGGAATAAGTATAAAAATAAGTATAAAAATAAAAATAAAAAAAATGTATAAAAATAAGTATAAGTATAAAAATAAGTATAAAAATAAGAATAAAAAAAAAGTATAAGAATAAGTATAATAATAAGTATAAAAATAATAAAAAACAAAAATACATATAAAAATAAGAATAAGTATAAAAATAAGAATAAAATAAAAATAAGTATAAAAATAAGAATAAAAAAAAATAGTATAAAAATAAGAATAAAACAAAAATAAGTATAAAAATAAGAATAAACAAAAAGGATAAAAATAAGAATAAGTATAAAAATAAGTATAAAAATAAGTATAAAAAAAATTAGTATAAAAATAAGAATAAGTATAAAAATAAGAATAAAAAAAAAAATTAGTATAAGAATAAGTATAAAAATAAGTATAAAAATAAGAATAAAAAAAAAATTAGTATAAAAATAAGAATAAGTACAAAAATAAGTATAAAAATAAGAATAAAACAAAAATAAGTATAGAAATAAGAATAAGAAAAAAAAGTATAAAAATAAGAATAAGTATAAAAATAAGTATAAAAATAAGAATAAAAAAAATAAGTATTAAAATAAGAATAAAACACAAATAAGTATAAAAATAAGAATAAAAAAAAGGATAAAAATAAGAATAAGTATAAAAATAAGAATAAAAAAAAGGATAAAAATAAGAATAAGTATAAAAATAAGAATAAAAAAAAAATTAGTATAAGAATAAGTATAAAAATAAGTATAAAAATAAGAATAAACAAAAAATAGTATAAAAATAAGAATAAGTATAAAAATAACTATAAAAATAAGAATAAAAATAAGTATAAGAATAAGAATAAGTCTAAAAATAAGTATAAAAATAAGAATAAAAAAAAAATTAATATAAAAATAAGAATAAAAGAAAAATAAGTATAAAAATAAGTATGAAAATAAGAATAAAACAAAAATAAGTATGAAAATAAGAATAAAACAAAAATAAGTATAAAAATTAATAAAAATGTATAAAAATAAATATAAAAATAAGAATAAAAATAAGAATAAAAGAAAAATAAGTATAAAAATAAGAATAAGAAACAAAAAGTATAAAAATAAGAATAAAAGAAAAATAAGTATAAAAGTAAGAACAAAAAAAATGTATAAAAATAAGTATAAGTATAAAAATAAGTATAAAAATAAGAATTAAAAAAAATGTATAAAAATAAGAATAGGCATAAAAATAAGTAATAAAATAAGAATAAAAATAAGAATAAAAAAAATAGTTTAAAAATAAGAATAAAACAAAAATAAGTATGAAAATAAGAATAAAACAAAAATAAGTATAAAAATAAGAATAAAAAAATAAGTATAAAAATAAGAATAAAACAAAAATAAGTATAAAAATAAGAATAAAAAAAATAAGTATAAAAATAAGAATAAACAAAAATAAGTATAAAAATTAAAAAAATGTATAAAAATTAGTATAAAAATAAGAATAAGTATAAAAATAAGAATAAAACAAAAATAAATATAAAAGTAAGAACAAAAAAAAATGTATAAAAATAAGTATAAGTATAAAAATAAGTATAAAAATAAGAATAAAAAAAAGTATAAGAATAAGTATAATAATAAGTATAAAAATAAGAATAAAACAAAAATACATATAAAAATAAGAATAAGTAAAAAAATAAGTACAAAAATAAGAATAGAAAAAAGTATAAAATTAAGAATAAGTATAAAAATAAGTATAAAAATAAGAATAAAAAAAATTAGTATAAAAATAAGAATAAGTATAAAAATAAGAATAAAAAAAAAAATTAGTATAAGAATAAGTATAAAAATAAGTATAAAAATAAGAATAAAAAAAAAATTAGTATAAAAATAAGAATAAGTACAAAAATAAGTATAAAAATAAGAATAAAACAAAAATAAGTATAGAAATAAGAATAAGAAAAAAAAGTATAAAAATAAGAATAAGTATAAAAATAAGTATAAAAATAAGAATAAGTATAAAAATAAGTATAAAAATAAGAATAAAAAAAATTAGTATAAAAATAAGAATAAGTATAAAAATAAGAATAAAAAAAAAAATTAGTATAAGAATAAGTATAAAAATAAGTATAAAAATAAGAATAAAAAAAAAATTAGTATAAAAATAAGAATAAGTACAAAAATAAGTATAAAAATAAGAATAAAACAAAAATAAGTATAGAAATAAGAATAAGAAAAAAAAGTATAAAAATAAGAATAAGTATAAAAATAAGTATAAAAATAAGAATAAAAAAAATAAGTATTAAAATAAGAATAAAACACAAATAAGTATAAAAATAAGAATAAAAAAAAGGATAAAAATAAGAATAAGTATAAAAATAAGAATAAAAAAAAGGATAAAAATAAGAATAAGTATAAAAATAAGTATAAAAATAAGAATAAAAAAAAAATTAGTATAAAAATAAGAATAAGTATAAAAATAAGTATAAAAATAAGAATAAAAAAAAATTAGTATAAGAATAAGTATAAAAATAAGTATAAAAATAAGAATAAACAAAAAATAGTATAAACATAAGAATGAGTATAAAAATAAGTATAAAAATAAGAATAAAAAAAAGTATAAGAATAAGAATAAGTATAAAAATAAGTATAAAAATAAGAATAAAAATTTTTTTTGTATAAAAATAAGAATAAAAGAAAAATAGGTATAAAAATAAGTATGAAAATAAGAATAAAACAAAAATAAGTATAAAAATAAGAATAAAAAAAATAAGTATAAAAATAAGTATAAAAATAAGAATAAAACAAAAATAAGTATAAAAATAAGAATAAACAAAAATAAGTATAAAAATTAAAAAAAATGTATTAAAATAAGTATAAAAATCAGAATAAGTATAAAAATAAGTATAAAAATAAGAATAAAACAAAAATAAGTATAAAAATAAGAATAAACAAAAATAAGTATAAAAATAAGAATAAAAAAAATTGTATAAAAATAAGAATAAGTATAAAAATAAGAATAAAAAAATAATTAGTATAAAAATAGGAATAAGTATAAAAATAAGTATAAAAATAAAAATAAAAAAAATGTATAAAAATAAGTATAAGTATAAAAATAAGTATAAATATAAGAATAAAAAAAAAGTATAAGAATAAGTATAATAATAAGTATAAAAATAATAAAAAACAAAAATACATATAAAAATAAGAATAAGTATAAAAATAAGAATAAAATAAAAATAAGTATAAAAATAAGAATAAACAAAAAGGATAAAAATAAGAATAAGTATAAAAATAAGAATAAAAAAAGTCTAAAAATAAGAATAAGTATAAAAATAAGTATAAAAATAAGTATAAAAAAAAATTAGTATAAAAATAAGAATAAGTATAAAAATAAGAATAAAAAAAAAAATTAGTATAAGAATAAGTATAAAAATAAGTATAAAAAAAAGAATAAAAAAAAAATTAGTATAAAAATAAGAATAAGTACAAAAATAAGTATAAAAATAAGAATAAAACAAAAATAAGTATAGAAATAAGAATAAGAAAAAAAAGTATAAAAATAAGAATAAGTATAAAAATAAGTATAAAAATAAGAATAAAAAAAATAAGTATTAAAATAAGAATAAAACACAAATAAGTATCAAAATAAGAATAAAAAAAAGGATAAAAATAAGAATAAGTATAAAAATAAGAATAAAAAAAAGGATAAAAATAAGAATAAGTATAAAAATAAGTATAAAAATAAGAATAAAAAAAAAATTAGTATAAGAATAAGTATAAAAATAAGAATAAACAAAAATAAGTATAAAAATTAAAAAAAATGTATTAAAATAAGTATAAAAATCAGAATAAGTATAAAAATAAGTATAAAAATAAGAATAAAACAAAAATAAGTATAAAAATAAGAATAAACAAAAATAAGTATAAAAATAAGAATAAAAAAAATTGTATAAAAATAAGAATAAGTATAAAAATAAGAATAAAAAAATAATTAGTATAAAAATAGGAATAAGTATAAAAATAAGTATAAAAATAAAAATAAAAAAAATGTATAAAAATAAGTATAAGTATAAAAATAAGTATAAATATAAGAATAAAAAAAAAGTATAAGAATAAGTATAATAAGTATAAAAATAATAAAAAACAAAAATACATATAAAAATAAGAATAAGTATAAAAATAAGAATAAAATAAAAATAAGTATAAAAATAAGAATAAACAAAAAGGATAAAAATAAGAATAAGTATAAAAATAAGAATAAAAAAAGTCTAAAAATAAGAATAAGTATAAAAATAAGTATAAAAATAAGTATAAAAAAAAATTAGTATAAAAATAAGAATAAGTATAAAAATAAGAATAAAAAAAAAAATTAGTATAAGAATAAGTATAAAAATAAGTATAAAAAAAAGAATAAAAAAAAAATTAGTATAAAAATAAGAATAAGTACAAAAATAAGTATAAAAATAAGAATAAAACAAAAATAAGTATAGAAATAAGAATAAGAAAAAAAAGTATAAAAATAAGAATAAGTATAAAAATAAGTATAAAAATAAGAATAAAAAAAATAAGTATTAAAATAAGAATAAAACACAAATAAGTATCAAAATAAGAATAAAAAAAAGGATAAAAATAAGAATAAGTATAAAAATAAGAATAAAAAAAAGGATAAAAATAAGAATAAGTATAAAAATAAGTATAAAAATAAGAATAAAAAAAAAATTAGTATAAGAATAAGTATAAAAATAAGAATAAACAAAAAATAGTATAAAAATAAGAATAAGTATAAAAATAACTATAAAAATAAGAATAAAAATAAGTATAAGAATAAGAATAAGTCTAAAAATAAGTACAAAAATAAGAATAGAAAAAAGTATAAAATTAAGAATAAGTATAAAAATAAGTATAAAAATAAGAATAAAAAAAATTAGTATAAAAATAAGAATAAGTATAAAAATAAGAATTAAAAAAAAATTAGTATAAGAATAAGTATAAAAATAAGTATAAAAATAAGAATAAAAAAAAAATTAGTATAAAAATAAGAATAAGTACAAAAATAAGTATAAAAATAAGAATAAAACAAAAATAAGTATAGAAATAAGAATAAGAAAAAAGTATAAAAATAAGAATAAACAAAAAGGATAAAAATAAGAATAAGTATAAAAATAAGAATAAAAAAAAGTATAAAAATAAGAATAAGTATAAAAATAAGTATAAAAATAAGTATAAAAAAAAATTAGTATAAAAATAAGAATAAGTATAAAAATAAGAATAAAACAAAAATAAGTATAAAAATAAGAATAAAAAAAAAGAAGTATAAAAATAAGAATAAAACACAAATAAGTATAAAAATAAGAATAAAACACAAATAAGTATAAAAATAAGATTAAAAAAAGGATAAAAATAAGAATAAGTATAAAAATAAGTATAAGAATAACTATAAAAATAAGTATAAAAATAAGAATAAAAATTTTTTTTGTATAAAAATAAGAATAAAAGAAAAATAGGTATAAAAATAAGTATGAAAATAAGAATAAAACAAAAATAAGTATAAAAATAAGAATAAAAAAAATAAGTATAAAAATAAGTATAAAAATAAGAATAAAACAAAAATAAGTATAAAAATAAGAATAAACAAAAATAAGTATAAAAATTAAAAAAAATGTATTAAAATAAGTATAAAAATCAGAATAAGTATAAAAATAAGTATAAAAATAAGAATAAAACAAAAATAAGTATAAAAATAAGAATAAAAAAAAAAATTAGTATAAAAATAAGAATAAAACAAAAATAAGTATAGAAATAAGAATAAGAAAAAAAAGTATAAAAATAAGAATAAGTATAAAAATAAGTATAAAAATAAGAATAAAAAAAATAAGTATTAAAATAAGAATAAAACACAAATAAGTATAAAAATAAGAATAAAAAAAGGATAAAAATAAGAATAAGTATAAAAATAAGAATAAAAAAAAGGATAAAAATAAGAATAAGTATAAAAATAAGTATAAAAATAAGAATAAAAAAAATAAGTATAAAACTAAGAATAAAACAAAAATAAGTATAAAAATTAATAAAAATGTATAAAAATAAGTATAAAAATAAGAATAAAAATAAGAATAAAAGAAAAATAAGTAAAAAAATAAGTACAAAAATAAGAATAAAAAAAAGTACAAAATTAAGAATAAGTATAAAAATAAGAATAAAAAAAATTAGTATAAAAATAAGAATAAGTATAAAAATAAGTATAAAAATAAGAATAAAAAAAAAATTAGTATAAGAATAAGTATAAAAATAAGTATAAAAATAAGAATAATAAAAAAAAAGTATAAAAATAAGAATAAGTATAAAAATAAGTATAAAAATAATAAAACAAACATAAGTATAAAAATAAGAATAAACAAAAATAAGTATAAAAATTAAAAAAAATGTATTAAAATAAGTATAAAAATAAGAATAAACAAAAATTGTATAAAAATAAGAATAAGTATAAAAATAAGAATAAAAAAATAATTAGTATAAAAATAGGAATAAGTATAAAAATAAGTATAAAAATAAAAATAAAAAATATGTATAAAAATAAGTATAAGTATAAAAATAAGTATAAAAATAAGAATAAAAAAAAAGTATAAGAATAAGTATAATAATAAGTATAAAAATAAGAAAAAAACAAAAATACATATAAAAATAAGAATAAGTATAAAAAAAAGAATAAAATAAAAATAAGTATAAAAATAAGAATAAAAAAAAATAGTATAAAAATAAGAATAAAACAAAAATAAGTATAAAAATAAGAATAAACAAAAAGGATAAGAATAAGTATAAAAATAAGAATAAAAAAGTATAAAAATAAGAATAAGTATAAAAATAAGAATAAAAACAAAAATAAGTATAAAAATAAGAATAAAAAAAAATAAGTATAAAAATAAGAATAAAACACAAATAAGTATAAAAATAAGAATAAAAAAAGTATAAAAATAAGAATAAGTATAAAAATAAGTATAAAAATAAGAATAAAATAAAAATAAGTATAAAAATAAGAATAAACAAAAAGGATAAAAATAAGAATAAGTATAAAAATAAGAATAAAAAAAGTATAAAAATAAGTATAAAAATAAGTATAAAAAAAAATTAGTATAAAAATAAGAATAAGTATAAAAATAAGAATAAAAAAAAAAATTAGTATAAGAATAAGTATAAAAATAAGTATAAAAATAAGAATAAAAAAAAAATTAGTATAAAAATAAGAATAAGTACAAAAATAAGTATAAAAATAAGAATAAAACAAAAATAAGTATAGAAATAAGAATAAGAAAAAAAGTATAAAAATAAGAATAAGTATAAAAATAAGTATAAAAATAAGAATAAAAAAAATAAGTATTAAAATAAGAATAAAACACAAATAAGTATCAAAATAAGAATAAAAAAAAGGATAAAAATAAGAATAAGTATAAAAATAAGAATAAAAAAAAGGATAAAAATAAGAATAAGTATAAAAATAAGTATAAAAATAAGAATAAAAAAAAAATTAGTATAAGAATAAGTATAAAAATAAGTATAAAAATAAGAATAAACAAAAAATAGTATAAAAATAAGAATAAGTATAAAAATAACTATAAAAATAAGAATAAAAAAGTATAAGAATAAGAATAAGTATTAAAATAAGTATAAAAATAAGAATAAAAAAAAAATTAGTATAAAAATAAGAATAAAAGAAATTAGTATAAAAATAAGAATAAGTATAAAAATAAGTATAAAAATAATAATAAAACAAAAATAAGTATAAAAATAAGAATAAACAAAAATAAGTATAAAATGTAAAAAAAATGTATTAAAATAAGTATAAAAATCAGAATAAGTATAAAAATAAGTATAAAAATAAGAATAAAACAAAAATAAGTATAAAAATAAGAATAAACAAAAATAAGAATAAACAAAAATAAGTATAAAAATTAAAAAAATGTATAAAAATAAGTATAAAAATAAGAATAAGTATAAAAATAAGAATAAAACAAAAATAAGTATAAAAGTAAGAACAAAAAAAATCTATAAAAATAAGTATAAAAATAAGAATAAAAAAAAAATATAAGAATAAGTATAATAATAAGTATAAAAATAAGAATAAAACAAAAATACATATAAAAATAAGAATAAGTAAAAAAATAAGAATATAAAAAAAATAGTATAAAAATAAGAATAAAACAAAAATAAGTATAAAAATAAGAATAAACAAAAATAAGTATAAAAATAAGAATAAACAAAAATAAGTATAAAAATTAACAAAAATGTATAAAAATAAGAATAAGTATAAAAATAAGTATAAAAATAAGAATAAAACAAAAATACATATAAAAATAAGAATAAGTATAAAAATAAGAATAAAATAAAAATAAGTATAAAAATAAGAATAAAAAAAAATAGTAGAAAAATAAGAATAAAACAAAAATAAGTATAAAAATAATAATAAACAAAAAGGATAAAAATAAGAATAAGTATAAAAATAAGAATAAAAAAAAGTATAAAAATAAGAATAAGTATAAAAATAAGTATAAAAATAAGTATAAAAAAAAATTAGTATAAAAATAAGAATAAGTATAAAAATAAGTATAAAAATAAGAATAAGTATAAAAATAAGAATAAAACAAAAATAAGTATAAAAATAAGAATAAAAAAAAAGTATAAAAATAAGAATAAAAAAAAATAAGTATAAAAATAAGAATAAAACACAAATAAGTATAAAAATAAGAATAAAAAAAGGATAAAAATAAGAATAAGTATAAAAATTAGAATAAGTATAAAAATAAGAATTAAAAAAAGTATAAAAATAAGAATAAGTATAAAAATAAGTATAAAAATAAGAATAAAATAAAAATAAGTATAAAAATAAGAATAAAAAAAAAATAGTATAAAAATAAGAATAAAACAAAAATAAGTAGAAAAATAAGAATAAACAAAAATAAGTATAAAAATTAAAAAAAATGTATAAAAATAAGTATAAAAATAAGAATAAGTATAAAAATAAGAATAAAACAAAAATAAGTATAAAAGTAAGAACAAAAAAAATGTATAAAAATAAGTATAAAAATAAGAATAAAAAAAAATTAGTATAAAAATAAGAATAAGTATAAAAATAAGTATAAAAATAAGAATAAAAAAAAATTAGTATAAGAATAAGTATAAAAATAAGTATAAAAATAAGAATAAAAAAAAAAAGTATAAAAATAAGAATAAGTATAAAAATAAGTATAAAAATAAGAATAAAACAAAAATAACTATAAAAGTAAGAACAAAAAAAATGTATAAAAATAAGTATAAAAATAAGAATAAAAAAAAAATATAAGAATAAGTATAATAATAAGTATAAAAATAAGAATAAAACAAAAATACATATAAAAATATGAATAAGTAAAAAAATAAGTATAAAAATAAGAATAAAAAAAAGTATAAAATTATAAATAAGTATAAAAATAAGTATAAAAATAAGAATAAAAATAAGAATAAAAAAAAATTAGTATAAAAATAAGAATAAGTATAAAAATAAGTATAAAAATAAGAATAAAAAAAAATTAGTATAAGAATAAGTATAAAAATAAGTATAAAAATAAGAATAAAAAAAAAAAAGTATAAAAATAAGAATAAGTATAAAAATAAGTATAAAAATAAGAATAAAAAAAAGTATAAGAATAAGTATAAAAATAAGTATAAAAATAAGAATAAAATAAAAATAAGAATAAAAAAAAAACTATAAAAATAAGACTAAAACACAAATAAGTATAAAAATAAGAATAAAAAAAAATAAGTATAAAAATAAGAAAAAAACACAAATAAGTATAAAAATAAGAATAAAAAAATAATTAGTATAAAAATAGGAATAAGTATAAAAATAAGTATAAAAATAAAAATAAAAAAAATGTATAAAAATAAGTATAAGTATAAAAATAAGTATAAAAATAAGAATAAAAAAAAAGTATAAGAATAAGTATAATAATAAGTATAAAAATAATAAAAAAACAAAAATACATATAAAAATAAGAATAAGTATAAAAATAAGAATAAAATAAAAATAAGTATAAAAATAAGAATAAAAAAAATAATATAAAAATAAGAATAAAACAAAAATAAGTATAAAAATAAGAATAAACAAAAAGGATAAAAATAAGAATAAGTATAAAAATAAGTATAAAAAAAAATTAGTATAAAAATAAGAATAAATATAAAAATAAGAATAAAAAAAAAAATTAGTATAAGAATAAGTATAAAAATAAGTATAAAAATAAGAATAAAAAAAAAATTAGTATAAAAATAAGAATAAGTACAAAAATAAGTATAAAAATAAGAATAAAACAAAAATAAGTATAGAAATAAGAATAAGAAAAAAAGTATAAAAATAAGAATAAGTATAAAAATAAGTATAAAAATAAGAATAAAAAAAATAAGTATTAAAATAAGAATAAAACACAAATAAGTATAAAAATAAGAATAAAAAAAAGGATAAAAATAAGAATAAGTATAAAAATAAGAATAAAAAAAAGGATAAAAATAAGAATAAGTATAAAAATAAGTATAAAAATAAGAATAAAAAAAAAATTAGTATAAGAATAAGTATAAAAATAAGTATAAAAATAAGAATAAACAAAAAATAGTATAAAAATAAGAATAAGTATAAAAATAACTATAAAAATAAGAATAAAAATAAGTATAAGAATAAGAATAAGTCTAAAAATAAGTATAAAAATAAGAATAAAAAAAAAATTAATATAAAAATAAGAATAAAAGAAAAATAAGTATAAAAATAAGTATGAAAATAAGAATAAAACAAAAATAAGTATGAAAATAAGAATAAAACAAAAATAAGTATAAAAATTAATAAAAATGTATAAAAATAAATATAAAAATAAGAATAAAAATAAGAATAAAAGAAAAATAAGTATAAAAATAAGAATAAGAAACAAAAAGTATAAAAATAAGAATAAAAGAAAAATAAGTATAAAAGTAAGAACAAAAAAAAATGTATAAAAATAAGTATAAGTATAAAAATAAGTATAAAAATAAGAATAAAAAAAATTTATAAAAATAAGAATAGGCATAAAAATAAGTAATAAAATAAGAATAAAAATAAGAATAAAAAAAATAGTTTAAAAATAAGAATAAAACAAAAATAAGTATGAAAATAAGAATAAAACAAAAATAAGTATAAAAATAAGAATAAAAAAATAAGTATAAAAATAAGAATAAAACAAAAATAAGTATAAAAATAAGAATAAAAAAAATAAGTATAAAAATAAGAATAAACAAAAATAAGTATAAAAATTAAAAAAATGTATAAAAATAAGTATAAAAATAAGAATAAGTATAAAAATAAGAATAAAACAAAAATAAATATAAAAGTAAGAACAAAAAAAAATGTATAAAAATAAGTATAAGTATAAAAATAAGTATAAAAATAAGAATAAAAAAAGTATAAGAATAAGTATAATAATAAGTATAAAAATAAGAATAAAACAAAAATACATATAAAAATAAGAATAAGTAAAAAAATAAGTACAAAAATAAGAATAGAAAAAAGTATAAAATTAAGAATAAGTATAAAAATAAGTATAAAAATAAGAATAAAAAAAATTAGTATAAAAATAAGAATAAGTATAAAAATAAGAATAAAAAAAAAAATTAGTATAAGAATAAGTATAAAAATAAGTATAAAAATAAGAATAAAAAAAAAATTAGTATAAAAATAAGAATAAGTACAAAAATAAGTATAAAAAAAAGAATAAAACAAAAATAAGTATAGAAATAAGAATAAGAAAAAAAAGTATAAAAATAAGAATAAGTATAAAAATAAGTATAAAAATAAGAATAAAAAAAATAAGTATTAAAATAAGAATAAAACACAAATAAGTATAAAAATAAGAATAAAAAAAAGGATAAAAATAAGAATAAGTATAAAAATAAGAATAAAAAAAAGGATAAAAATAAGAATAAGTATAAAAATAAGTATAAAAATAAGAATAAAAAAAAAATTAGTATAAAAATAAGAATAAGTATAAAAATAAGTATAAAAATAAGAATAAAAAAAAATTAGTATAAGAATAAGAATAAAAATAAGTATAAAAATAAGAATAAACAAAAAATAGTATAAACATAAGAATGAGTATAAAAATAAGTATAAAAATAAGAATAAAAAAAGTATAAGAATAAGAATAAGTATAAAAATAAGTATAAAAATAAGAATAAAAAAATTTTTTGTATAAAAATAAGAATAAAAGAAAAATAGGTATAAAAATAAGTATGAAAATAAGAATAAAACAAAAATAAGTATAAAAATATGAATAAAAAAAATAAGTATAAAAATAAGTATAAAAATAAGAATAAAACAAAAATAAGTATAAAAATAAGAATAAACAAAAATAAGTATAAAAATTAAAAAAAATGTATTAAAATAAGTATAAAAATCAGAATAAGTATAAAAATAAGTATAAAAATAAGAATAAAACAAAAATAAGTATAAAAATAAGAATAAACAAAAATAAGTATAAAAATAAGAATAAAACAAAAATAAGTATAAAAATAAGAATAAACAAAAATAAGTATAAAAATAAGAATAAAAAAAATTGTATAAAAATAAGAATAAGTATAAAAATAAGAATAAAAAAATAATTAGTATAAAAATAGGAATAAGTATAAAAATAAGTATAAAAATAAAAATAAAAAAAATGTATAAAAATAAGTATAAGTATAAAAATAAGTATAAAAATAAGAATAAAAAAAAAGTATAAGAATAAGTATAATAATAAGTATAAAAATAATAAAAAACAAAAATACATATAAAAATAAGAATAAGTATAAAAATAAGAATAAAATAAAAATAAGTATAAAAATAAGAATAAAAAAAAATAGTATAAAAATAAGAATAAAACAAAAATAAGTATAAAAATAAGAATAAACAAAAAGGATAAAAATAAGAATAAGTATAAAAATAAGTATAAAAATAAGTATAAAAAAAATTAGTATAAAAATAAGAATAAGTATAAAAATAAGAATAAAAAAAAAAATTAGTATAAGAATAAATATAAAAATAAGTATAAAAATAAGAATAAAAAAAAAATTAGTATAAAAATAAGAATAAGTACAAAAATAAGTATAAAAATAAGAATAAAACAAAAATAAGTATAGAAATAAGAATAAGAAAAAAAGTATAAAAATAAGAATAAGTATAAAAATAAGTATAAAAATAAGAATAAAAAAAATAAGTATTAAAATAAGAATAAAACACAAATAAGTATAAAAATAAGAATAAAAAAAAGGATAAAAATAAGAATAAGTATAAAAATAAGAATAAAAAAAAGGATAAAAATAAGAATAAGTATAAAAATAAGAATAAAAAAAAATTAGTATAAGAATAAGTATAAAAATAAGTATAAAAATAAGAATAAACAAAAAATAGTTTAAAAATAAGAATAAGTATAAAAATAACTATAAAAATAAGAATAAAAATAAGTATAAGAATAAGAATAAGTCTAAAAATAAGTATAAAAATAAGAATAAAAAAAAAATTAATATAAAAATAAGAATAAAAGAAAAATAAGTATAAAAATAAGTATGAAAATAAGAATAAAACAAAAATAAGTATGAAAATAAGAATAAAACAAAAATAAGTATAAAAATTAATAAAAATGTATAAAAATAAATATAAAAATAAGAATAAAAATAAGAATAAAAGAAAAATAAGTATAAAAATAAGAATAAGAAACAAAAAGTATAAAAATAAGAATAAAAGAAAAATAAGTATAAAAGTAAGAACAAAAAAAATGTATAAAAATAAGTATAAGTATAAAAATAAGTATAAAAATAAGAATTAAAAAAAATGTATAAAAATAAGAATAGGCATAAAAATAAGTAATAAAATAAGAATAAAAATAAGAATAAAAAAAATAGTTTAAAAATAAGAATAAAACAAAAATAAGTATGAAAATAAGAATAAAACAAAAATAAGTATAAAAATAAGAATAAAAAAATAAGTATAAAAATAAGAATAAAACAAAAATAAGTATAAAAATAAGAATAAAAAAAATAAGTATAAAAATAAGAATAAACAAAAATAAGTATAAAAATTAAAAAAATGTATAAAAATAAGTATAAAAATAAGAATAAGTATAAAAATAAGAATAAAACAAAAATAAATATAAAAGTAAGAACAAAAAAAAATGTATAAAAATAAGTATAAGTATAAAAATAAGTATAAAAATAAGAATAAAACAAAAATACATATAAAAATAAGAATAAGTAAAAAAATAAGTACAAAAATAAGAATAGAAAAAAGTATAAAATTAAGAATAAGTATAAAAATAAGTATAAAAATAAGAATAAAAAAAATTAGTATAAAAATAAGAATAAGTATAAAAATAAGAATAAAAAAAAAAATAAGAATAAGTAAAAAAATAAGTACAAAAATAAGAATAAAAAAAAGTACAAAATTAAGAATAAGTATAAAAATAAGAATAAAAAAAAATAGTATAAAAATAAGAATAAGTATAAAAATAAGTATAAAAATAAGAATAAAAAAAAAATTAGTATAAGAATAAGTATAAAAATAAGTATAAAAATAAGAATAATAAAAAAAAAAGTATAAAAATAAGAATAAGTATAAAAATAAGTATAAAAATAATAAAACAAACATAAGTATAAAAATAAGAATAAACAAAAATAAGTATAAAAATTAAAAAAAATGTATTAAAATAAGTATAAAAATAAGAATAAACAAAAATAAGTATAAAAATAAGAATAAAAAAAATTGTATAAAAATAAGAATAAGTATAAAAATAAGAATAAAAAAATAATTAGTATAAAAATAGGAATAAGTATAAAAATAAGTATAAAAATAAAAATAAAAAATATGTATAAAAATAAGTATAAGTATAAAAATAAGTATAAAAATAAGAATAAAAAAAAAGTATAAGAATAAGTATAATAATAAGTATAAAAATAAGAAAAAAACAAAAATACATATAAAAATAAGAATAAGTATAAAAAAAAGAATAAAATAAAAATAAGTATAAAAATAAGAATAAAAAAAAATAGTATAAAAATAAGAATAAAACAAAAATAAGTATAAAAATAAGAATAAACAAAAAGGATAAGAATAAGTATAAAAATAAGAATAAAAAAAGTATAAAAATAAGAATAAGTATAAAAATAAGAATAAAAACAAAAATAAGTATAAAAATAAGAATAAAAAAAAATAAGTATAAAAATAAGAATAAAACACAAATAAGTATAAAAATAAGAATAAAAAAAGTATAAAAATAAGAATAAGTATAAAAATAAGTATAAAAATAAGAATAAAATAAAAATAAGTATAAAAATAAGAATAAACAAAAAGGATAAAAATAAGAATAAGTATAAAAATAAGAATAAAAAAAATAGTTTAAAAATAAGAATAAAACAAAAATAAGTATGAAAATAAGAATAAAACAAAAATAAGTATAAAAATAAGAATAAAAAAATAAGTATAAAAATAAGAATAAAACAAAAATAAGTATAAAAATAAGAATAAAAAAAATAAGTATAAAAATAAGAATAAACAAAAATAAGTATAAAAATTAAAAAAATGTATAAAAATAAGTATAAAAATAAGAATAAGTATAAAAATAAGAATAAAACAAAAATAAATATAAAAGTAAGAACAAAAAAAAATGTATAAAAATAAGTATAAGTATAAAAATAAGTATAAAAATAAGAATAAAACAAAAATACATATAAAAATAAGAATAAGTAAAAAAATAAGTACAAAAATAAGAATAGAAAAAAGTATAAAATTAAGAATAAGTATAAAAATAAGTATAAAAATAAGAATAAAAAAAATTAGTATAAAAATAAGAATAAGTATAAAAATAAGAATAAAAAAAAAAATAAGAATAAGTAAAAAAATAAGTACAAAAATAAGAATAAAAAAAAGTACAAAATTAAGAATAAGTATAAAAATAAGAATAAAAAAAAATAGTATAAAAATAAGAATAAGTATAAAAATAAGTATAAAAATAAGAATAAAAAAAAAATTAGTATAAGAATAAGTATAAAAATAAGTATAAAAATAAGAATAATAAAAAAAAAAGTATAAAAATAAGAATAAGTATAAAAATAAGTATAAAAATAATAAAACAAACATAAGTATAAAAATAAGAATAAACAAAAATAAGTATAAAAATTAAAAAAAATGTATTAAAATAAGTATAAAAATAAGAATAAACAAAAATAAGTATAAAAATAAGAATAAAAAAAATTGTATAAAAATAAGAATAAGTATAAAAATAAGAATAAAAAAATAATTAGTATAAAAATAGGAATAAGTATAAAAATAAGTATAAAAATAAAAATAAAAAATATGTATAAAAATAAGTATAAGTATAAAAATAAGTATAAAAATAAGAATAAAAAAAAAGTATAAGAATAAGTATAATAATAAGTATAAAAATAAGAAAAAAACAAAAATACATATAAAAATAAGAATAAGTATAAAAAAAAGAATAAAATAAAAATAAGTATAAAAATAAGAATAAAAAAAAATAGTATAAAAATAAGAATAAAACAAAAATAAGTATAAAAATAAGAATAAACAAAAAGGATAAGAATAAGTATAAAAATAAGAATAAAAAAAGTATAAAAATAAGAATAAGTATAAAAATAAGAATAAAAACAAAAATAAGTATAAAAATAAGAATAAAAAAAAATAAGTATAAAAATAAGAATAAAACACAAATAAGTATAAAAATAAGAATAAAAAAAGTATAAAAATAAGAATAAGTATAAAAATAAGTATAAAAATAAGAATAAAATAAAAATAAGTATAAAAATAAGAATAAACAAAAAGGATAAAAATAAGAATAAGTATAAAAATAAGAATAAAAAAAGTATAAAAATAAGAATAAGTATAAAAATAAGTATAAAAAAAAATTAGTATAAAAATAAGAATAAGTATAAAAATAAGAATAAAAAAAAAAATTAGTATAAGAATAAGTATAAAAATAAGTATAAAAATAAGAATAAAAAAAAAATTAGTATAAAAATAAGAATAAGTACAAAAATAAGTATAAAAATAAGAATAAAACAAAAATAAGTATAGAAATAAGAATAAGAAAAAAAAGTATAAAAATAAGAATAAGTATAAAAATAAGTATAAAAATAATAATAAAAAAAATAAGTATTAAAATAAGAATAAAACACAAATAAGTATCAAAATAAGAATAAAAAAAAGGATAAAAATAAGAATAAGTATAAAAATAAGAATAAAAAAAAGGATAAAAATAAGAATAAGTATAAAAATAAGTATAAAAATAAGAATAAAAAAAAAATTAGTATAAGAATAAGTATAAAAATAAGTATAAAAATAAGAATAAACAAAAAATAGTATAAAAATAAGAATAAGTATAAAAATAACTATAAAAATAAGAATAAAAATAAGTATAAGAATAAGAATAAGTCTAAAAATAAGTATAAAAATAAGAATAAAAAAAAAAATAATATAAAAATAAGAATAAAAGAAAAATAAGTATAAAAATAAGTATGAAAATAAGAATAAAACAAAAATAAGTATAAAAATAAGAATAAAACAAAAATAAGTATAAAAATTAATAAAAATGTATAAAAATAAATATAAAAATAAGAATAAAAATAAGAATAAAAGAAAAATAAGTATAAAAATAAGAATAAGAAACAAAAAGTATAAAAATAAGAATAAAAGAAAAATAAGTATAAAAGTAAGAACAAAAAAAATGTATAAAAATAAGTATAAGTATAAAAATAAGTATAAAAATAAGAATTAAAAAAAATGTATAAAAATAAGAATAGGCATAAAAATAAGTAATAAAATAAGAATAAAAATAAGAATAAAAAAAATAGTTTAAAAATAAGAATAAAACAAAAATAAGTATGAAAATAAGAATAAAACAAAAATAAGTATAAAAATAAGAATAAAAAAATAAGTATAAAAATAAGAATAAACAAAAATAAGTATAAAAATTAAAAAAATGTATAAAAATAAGTATAAAAAAAAATTAGTATAAAAATAAGAATAAGTATAAAAATAAGAATAAAAAAAAAAAATAGTATAAGAATAAGTATAAAAATAAGTATAAAAATAAGAATAAAAAAAAAATTAGTATAAAAATAAGAATAAGTACAAAAATAAGTATAAAAATAAGAATAAAACAAAAATAAGTATAGAAATAAGAATAAGAAAAAAAAGTATAAAAATAAGAATAAGTATAAAAATAAGTATAAAAATAATAATAAAAAAAATAAGTATTAAAATAAGAATAAAACACAAATAAGTATCAAAATAAGAATAAAAAAAAGGATAAGAATAAGTATAAAAATAAGAATAAAAAAAAGGATAAAAATAAGAATAAGTATAAAAATAAGTATAAAAATAAGAATAAAAAAAAAATTAGTATAAGAATAAGTATAAAAATAAGTATAAAAATAAGAATAAACAAAAAATAGTATAAAAATAAGAATAAGTATAAAAATAACTATAAAAATAAGAATAAAAATAAGTATAAGAATAAGAATAAGTCTAAAAATAAGTATAAAAATAAGAATAAAAAAAAAAATAATATAAAAATAAGAATAAAAGAAAAATAAGTATAAAAATAAGTATGAAAATAAGAATAAAACAAAAATAAGTATAAAAATAAGAATAAAACAAAAATAAGTATAAAAATTAATAAAAATGTATAAAAATAAATATAAAAATAAGAATAAAAATAAGAATAAAAGAAAAATAAGTATAAAAATAAGAATAAGAAACAAAAAGTATAAAAATAAGAATAAAAGAAAAATAAGTATAAAAGTAAGAACAAAAAAAATGTATAAAAATAAGTATAAGTATAAAAATAAGTATAAAAATAAGAATTAAAAAAAATGTATAAAAATAAGAATAGGCATAAAAATAAGTAATAAAATAAGAATAAAAATAAGAATAAAAAAAATAGTTTAAAAATAAGAATAAAACAAAAATAAGTATGAAAATAAGAATAAAACAAAAATAAGTATAAAAATAAGAATAAAAAAATAAGTATAAAAATAAGAATAAACAAAAATAAGTATAAAAATTAAAAAAATGTATAAAAATAAGTATAAAAATAAGAATAAGTATAAAAATAAGAATAAAACAAAAATAAATATAAAAGTAAGAACAAAAAAAATGTATAAAAATAAGTATAAGTATAAAAATAAGTATAAAAATAAGAATAAAAAAAAAGTATAAGAATAAGTATAATAATAAGTATAAAAATAAGAATAAAACAAAAATACATATAAAAATAAGAATAAGTAAAAAAATAAGTACAAAAATAAGAATAGAAAAAAGTATAAAATTAAGAATAAGTATAAAAATAAGTATAAAAATAAGAATAAAAAAAAATAGTATAAAAATAAGAATAAGTATAAAAATAAGAATAAAAAAAAAAATTAGTATAAGAATAAGAATAAGTACAAAAATAAGTATAAAAATAAGAATAAAACAAAAATAAGTATAGAAATAAGAATAAGAAAAAAAAGTATAAAAATAAGAATAAGTATAAAAATAAGAATAAAAAAAAGGATAAAAATAAGAATAAGTATAAAAATAAGTATAAAAATAAGTATAAAAATCAGAATAAAAAAAAATTAGTATAAGAATAAGTATAAAAATAAGTATAAAAATAAGAATAAACAAAAAATAGTATAAAAATAAGAATAAGTATAAAAATAACTATAAAAATAAGAATAAAAAAGTATAAGAATAAGAATAAGTATAAAAATAAGTATAAAAATAAGAATAAAAAAAAAATTAGTATAAAAATAAGAATAAAAGAAATTAGTATAAAAATAAAAATAAGTATAAAAATAAGTATAAAAATAATAATAAAACAAAAATAAGTATAAAA
Source organism: Mixophyes australis (assembly GCA_036250195.1). Lineage (NCBI taxonomy): Eukaryota > Metazoa > Chordata > Amphibia > Anura > Limnodynastidae > Mixophyes > Mixophyes australis. The sequence continues at coordinate 68,699 of JAVHZZ010000134.1, forward strand.
ATAAGAATAAACAAAAATAAGTATAAAATTTAAAAAAAATGTATTAAAATAAGTATAAAAATCAGAATAAGTATAAAAATAAGTATAAAAATAAGAATAAAACAAAAATAAGTATAAAAATAAGAATAAACAAAAATAAGTATAAAAATAAGAATAAACAAAAATAAGTATAAAAATTAAAAAAATGTATAAAAATAAGTATAAAAATAAGAATAAGTATAAAAATAAGAATAAAACATAAATAAGTATAAAAGTAAGAACAAAAAAAATGTATAAAAATAAGAATAAAAAAAAGTATAAGAATAAGTATAATAATAAGTATAAAAATAAGAATAAAACAAAAATGCATATAAAAATAAGAATAAGTAAAAAAATAAGTACAAAAATAAGAATAAAAAAAGTATAAAATTAAGAATAAGTATAAAAATAAGAATAAAAAAAAATTAGAATAAAAATAAGAATAAGTATAAAAATAAGTATAAAAATAAGAATAAAAAAAAAAATTAGTATAAGAATAAGTATAAAAATAAGTATAAAAATAAGAATAAAAAAAAAATTAGTATAAAAATAAGAATAAGTATAAAAATAAGTATAAAAATAAGAATAAAACAAAAATAAGTATAAAAATAAGAATAAACAAAAATAAGTATAAAAATTAAAAAAAATGTATTAAAATAAGTATAAAAATCAGAATAAGTATAAAAATAAGAATAAAACAAAAATAAGTATAAAAATAAGAATAAACAAAAATAAGTATAAAAATTAAAAAAAATGTATTAAAATAAGTATAAAAATCAGAATAAGTATAAAAATAAGAATAAAACAAAAATAAGTATAGAAATAAGAATAAGAAAAAAAAGTATAAAAATAAGAATAAGTATAAAAATAAGTATAAAAATAATAATAAAAAAAATAAGTATTAAAATAAGAATAAAACACAAATAAGTATCAAAATAAGAATAAAAAAAAAGGATAAGAATAAGTATAAAAATAAGAATAAAAAAAAGGATAAAAATAAGAATAAGTATAAAAATAAGTATAAAAATAAGAATAAAAAAAAAATTAGTATAAGAATAAGTATAAAAATAAGTATAAAAATAAGAATAAACAAAAAATAGTATAAAAATAAGAATAAGTATAAAAATAACTATAAAAATAAGAATAAAAATAAGTATAAGAATAAGAATAAGTCTAAAAATAAGTATAAAAATAAGAATAAAAAAAAAAATAATATAAAAATAAGAATAAAAGAAAAATAAGTATAAAAATAAGTATGAAAATAAGAATAAAACAAAAATAAGTATAAAAATAAGAATAAAACAAAAATAAGTATAAAAATTAATAAAAATGTATAAAAATAAATATAAAAATAAGAATAAAAATAAGAATAAAAGAAAAATAAGTATAAAAATAAGAATAAGAAACAAAAAGTATAAAAATAAGAATAAAAGAAAAATAAGTATAAAAGTAAGAACAAAAAAAATGTATAAAAATAAGTATAAGTATAAAAATAAGTATAAAAATAAGAATTAAAAAAAATGTATAAAAATAAGAATAGGCATAAAAATAAGTAATAAAATAAGAATAAAAATAAGAATAAAAAAAATAGTTTAAAAATAAGAATAAAACAAAAATAAGTATGAAAATAAGAATAAAACAAAAATAAGTATAAAAATAAGAATAAAAAAATAAGTATAAAAATAAGAATAAACAAAAATAAGTATAAAAATTAAAAAAATGTATAAAAATAAGTATAAAAATAAGAATAAGTATAAAAATAAGAATAAAACAAAAATAAATATAAAAGTAAGAACAAAAAAAATGTATAAAAATAAGTATAAGTATAAAAATAAGTATAAAAATAAGAATAAAAAAAAAGTATAAGAATAAGTATAATAATAAGTATAAAAATAAGAATAAAACAAAAATACATATAAAAATAAGAATAAGTAAAAAAATAAGTACAAAAATAAGAATAGAAAAAAGTATAAAATTAAGAATAAGTATAAAAATAAGTATAAAAATAAGAATAAAAAAAAATAGTATAAAAATAAGAATAAGTATAAAAATAAGAATAAAAAAAAAAATTAGTATAAGAATAAGAATAAGTACAAAAATAAGTATAAAAATAAGAATAAAACAAAAATAAGTATAGAAATAAGAATAAGAAAAAAAAGTATAAAAATAAGAATAAGTATAAAAATAAGAATAAAAAAAAGGATAAAAATAAGAATAAGTATAAAAATAAGTATAAAAATAAGTATAAAAATCAGAATAAAAAAAAATTAGTATAAGAATAAGTATAAAAATAAGTATAAAAATAAGAATAAACAAAAAATAGTATAAAAATAAGAATAAGTATAAAAATAACTATAAAAATAAGAATAAAAAAGTATAAGAATAAGAATAAGTATAAAAATAAGTATAAAAATAAGAATAAAAAAAAAATTAGTATAAAAATAAGAATAAAAGAAATTAGTATAAAAATAAAAATAAGTATAAAAATAAGTATAAAAATAATAATAAAACAAAAATAAGTATAAAAATAAGAATAAACAAAAATAAGTATAAAATTTAAAAAAAATGTATTAAAATAAGTATAAAAATCAGAATAAGTATAAAAATAAGTATAAAAATAAGAATAAAACAAAAATAAGTATAAAAATAAGAATAAACAAAAATAAGTATAAAAATAAGAATAAACAAAAATAAGTATAAAAATTAAAAAAATGTATAAAAATAAGTATAAAAATAAGAATAAGTATAAAAATAAGAATAAAACATAAATAAGTATAAAAGTAAGAACAAAAAAAATGTATAAAAATAAGAATAAAAAAAAGTATAAGAATAAGTATAATAATAAGTATAAAAATAAGAATAAAACAAAAATGCATATAAAAATAAGAATAAGTAAAAAAATAAGTACAAAAATAAGAATAAAAAAAGTATAAAATTAAGAATAAGTATAAAAATAAGAATAAAAAAAAATTAGAATAAAAATAAGAATAAGTATAAAAATAAGTATAAAAATAAGAATAAAAAAAAAAATTAGTATAAGAATAAGTATAAAAATAAGTATAAAAATAAGAATAAAAAAAAAATTAGTATAAAAATAAGAATAAGTATAAAAATAAGTATAAAAATAAGAATAAAACAAAAATAAGTATAAAAATAAGAATAAACAAAAATAAGTATAAAAATTAAAAAAAATGTATTAAAATAAGTATAAAAATCAGAATAAGTATAAAAATAAGAATAAAACAAAAATAAGTATAAAAATAAGAATAAACAAAAATAAGTATAAAAATTAAAAAAAATGTATTAAAATAAGTATAAAAATCAGAATAAGTATAAAAATAAGAATAAAACAAAAATAAGTATAGAAATAAGAATAAGAAAAAAAAGTATAAAAATAAGAATAAGTATAAAACTAAGTATAAAAATAAGAATAAAAAAAATAAGTATTAAAATAAGAATAAAACACAAATAAGTATAAAAATAAGAATAAAAAAAGGATAAAAATAAGAATAAGTATAAAAATAAGAATAAAAAAAAGGATAAAAATAAGAATAAGTATAAAAATAAGTATAAAAATAAGTATAAAAATAAGTATAAAAAAAATTAGTATAAAAATAAGAATAAGTACAAAAATAAGTATAAAAATAAGAATAAAACAAAAATAAGTATAGAAATAAGAATAAAAAAAAAAAAGTATAAAAATAAGAATAAGTATAAAAATAAGTATAAAAATAAGAATAAAAAAAATAAGTATTAAAATAAGAATAAAACACAAATAAGTATAAAAATAAGAATAAAAAAAGGATAAAAATAAGAATAAGTATAAAAATAAGAATAAAAAAAAGGATAAAAATAAGAATAAGTATAAAAAAAAGTATAAAAATAAGTATAAAAATCAGAATAAAAAAAAATTAGTATAAGAATAAGTATAAAAATAAGTATAAAAATAAGAATAAACAAAAAATAGTATAAAAATAAGAATAAGTATAAAAATAACTATAAAAATAAGAATAAAAAAGTATAAGAATAAGAATAAGTATAAAAATAAGTATAAAAATAAGAATAAAAAAAAAATTAGTATAAGAATAAGAATAAAAGAAATTAGTATAAAAATAAGAATAAGTATAAAAATAAGTATAAAAATAATAATAAAACAAAAATAAGTATAAAAATAAGAATAAACAAAAATAAGTATAAAATTTAAAAAAAATGTATTAAAATAAGTATAAAAATCAGAATAAGTATAAAAATAAGTATAAAAATAAGAATAAAACAAAAATAAGTATAAAAATAAGAATAAACAAAAATAAGTATAAAAATAAGAATAAACAAAAATAAGTATAAAAATTAAAAAAATGTATAAAAATAAGTATAAAAATAAGAATAAGTATAAAAATAAGAATAAAACATAAATAAGTATAAAAGTAAGAACAAAAAAAATGTATAAAAATAAGTATAAAAATAAGAATAAAAAAAAAGTATAAGAATAAGTATAATAATAAGTATAAAAATAAGAATAAAACAAAAATGCATATAAAAATAAGAATAAGTAAAAAAAATAAGTATAAAAATAAGAATAAAAAAAAGTATAAAATTAAGAATAAGTATAAAAATAAGTATAAAAATAAGAATAAAAAAAAAATTAGTATAAGAATAAGTATAAAAATAAGTATAAAAATAAGTATAAAAATAAGAATAAAAAAAATAAGTATTAAAATAAGAATAAAACACAAATAAGTATAAAAATAAGAATAAAAAAAGGATAAAAATAAGAATAAGTATAAAAATAAGAATAAAAAAAAGGATAAAAATAAGAATAAGTATAAAAATAAGTATAAAAATAAGAATAAAAAAAAATAAGTATAAAAATAAGAATAAAACAAAAATAAGTATAAAAATTAATAAAAATGTATAAAAATAAGTATAAAAATAAGAATAAAAATAAGAATAAAAGAAAAATAAGTACAAAAATAAGAATAAAAAAAAGTACAAAATTAAGAATAAGTATAAAAATAAGAATAAAAAAAATTAGTATAAAAATAAGAATAAGTATAAAAATAAGTATAAAAATAAGAATAAAAAAAAAAATTAGTATAAGAATAAGTATAAAAATAAGTATAAAAATAAGAATAATAAAAAAATTTGTATAAAAATAAGAATAAGTATAAAAATAAGTATAAAAATAAGAATAAAACAAAAATAAGTATAAAAATAAGAATAAACAAAAATAAGTATAAAAATAAGAATAAGAAAAAAAAGTATAAAAATAAGAATAAGTATAAATAAGTATAAAAATAAGAATAAAAAAAATTAGTATAAAAATAAGAATAAACAAAAAGTATAAGAATAAGTATAATAATAAGTATAAAAATAAGAATAAAACAAAAATACATATAAAAATAAGAATAAGTAAAAAAATAAGTACAAAAATAAGAATAAAAAAAAGTATAAAATTAAGAATAAGTATAAAAATAAGTATAAAAATAAGAATAAAAAAAAAATTTGTATAAGAATAAGTATAAAAATAAGTATAAAAATAAGAATAAAAAAAAAAATTAGTATAAAAATAAGAATAAGTACAAAAATAAGTATAAAAATAAGAATGAAACAAAAATAAGTATAGAAATAAGAATAAGAAAAAAAAGTATAAAAATAAGAATAAGTATAAAAATAAGTATAAAAATAAGAATAAAAAAAAATAAGTATTAAAATAAGAATAAAACACAAATAAGTATAAAAATAAGAATAAAAAAAGGATAAAAATAAGAATAAGTATAAAAATAAGAATAAAAAAAAGGATAAAAATAAGAATAAGTATAAAAATAAGTATAAAAATAAGTATAAAAATAAGTATAAAAAAAATTAGTATAAAAATAAGAATAAGTACAAAAATAAGTATAAAAATAAGAATAAAACAAAAATAAGTATAGAAATAAGAATAAAAAAAAAAAAGTATAAAAATAAGAATAAGTATAAAAATAAGTATAAAAATAAGAATAAAAAAAATAAGTATTAAAATAAGAATAAAACACAAATAAGTATAAAAATAAGAATAAAAAAAAGGATAAAAATAAGAATAAGTATAAAAATAAGTATAAAAATAAGTATAACAAAAATTAGTATAAAAATAAGAATAAACAAAAATAAGTATAAAAATTAAAAAAAATGTATTAAAATAAGTATAAAAATCAGAATAAGTATAAAAATAAGAATAAAACAAAAATAAGTATAAAAATAAGAATAAGAAAAAAAAGTATAAAAATAAGAATAAGTAAAAATAAGTATAAAAATAAGAATAAAAAAAATTAGTATAAAAATAAGAATAAACAAAAAGTATAAGAATAAGTATAATAATAAGTATAAAAATAAGTATAAAAATCAGAATAAAAAAAAATTAGTATAAGAATAAGTATAAAAATAAGTGTAAAAATAAGAATAAAAAAAAAAAAGTATAAAAATAAGAATAAGTATAAAAATAAGTATAAAAATAATAATAAAACAAAAATAAGTATAAAAATAAGAATAAGTATAAAAATAAGTATAAAAATAAGAATAAAACAAAAATAAGTATAAAAATAAGAATAAACAAAAAGTATAAGAATAAGTATAATAATAAGTATAAAAATAAGAAAAAAACAAAAATACATATAAAAATAAGAATAAGTATAAAAATAAGAATAAAATAAAAATAAGTATAAAAATAAGAATAAAAAAAAATAGTATAAAAATAAGAATAAAACAAAAATAAATATAAAATTAAGAATAAACAAAAAGGATAAAAATAAGAATAAGTATAAAAATAAGAATAAAAAAAGTATAAAAATAAGAATAAGTATAAAAATAAGTATAAAAATAAGTATAAAAAAAAATTAGTATAAAAATAAGAATAAGTATAAAAATAAGTATAAAAATAAGAATAAGTATAAAAATAAGAATAAAACAAAAATAAGTATAAAAATAAGAATAAAAAAAAATAAGTATAAAAATAAGAATAAAACACAAATAAGTATAAAAATAAGAATAAAAAAAGGATACAAATAAGAATAAGTATAAAAATTAGAATAAGTATAAAAATAAGAATAAAAAAAAGTATAAAAATAAGAATAAGTATAAAAATAAGAATAAAATAAAAATAAGTATAAAAATAAGAATAAAAAAAAAATAGTATTAAAATAAGAATAAGTACAAAAATAAGTATAAAAATAAGAATAAACAAAAATAAGTATAAAAATTAAAAAAATGTATAAAAATAAGTATAAAAATAAGAATAAGTATAAAAATAAGAATAAAACAAAAATAAGTATAAAAGTAAGAATAAAACACAAATAAGTATAAAAATAAGAATAAAAAAATGATACAAATAAGAATAAGTATAAAAATTAGAATAAGTATAAAAATAAGAATAAGTATAAAAATAAGTATAAAAATAAGAATAAAACAAAAATAAGTATAAAAATAAGAATAAACAAAAAAAGGTATAAAAATAAGAATAAAAAAAATTGTATAAGAATAAGTATAAAAATAAGAATAAAAAAATAATTAGTATAAAAATAGGAATAAGTATAAAAATAAGTATAAAAATAAAAATGTATAAAAATAAGTATAAGTATAAAAATAAGTATAAAAATAAGAATAAAAAAAAAGTATAAGAATAAGTATAATAATAAGTATAAAAATAAGAATAAAACAAAAATAAATATAAAAGTAAGAACAAAAAAAAATGTATAAAAATAAGTATAAGTATAAAAATAAGTATAAAAATAAGAATAAAAAAAAGTATAAGAATAAGTATAATAATAAGTATAAAAATAAGAATAAAACAAAAATTAGTACAAAAATAAGAATAAGTATAAAAATAAGAATAAAAAAAAAAATTAGTATAAGAATAAGTATAAAAATAAGTATAAAAATAAGAATAAAAAAAATTAGTACAAAAATAAGAATAAGTATAAAAATAAGAATAAAAAAAAAAATTTGTATAAGAATAAGTATAAAAATAAGTATAAAAATAAGAATAAAAAAAAAATTAGTATAAAAATAAGAATAAGAAAAAAAAGTATAAAAATAAGAATAAGTATAAAAATAAGTATAAAAATAAGAATAAAAAAAATAAGTATTAAAATAAGAATAAAACACAAATAAGTATAAAAATAAGAATAAAAAAAAGGATAAAAATAAGAATAAGTATAAAAATAAGAATAAAAAAAAGGATAAAAATAAGAATAAGTATAAAAATAAGTATAAAAATAAGAATAAAAAAAAAATTAGTATAAAAATAAGAATAAGTATAAAAATAAGTATAAAAATAAGAATAAAAAAAAATTAGTATAAGAATAAGTATAAAAATAAGTATAAAAATAAGAATAAACAAAAAATAGTATAAACATAAGAATGAGTATAAAAATAAGTATAAAAATAAGAATAAAAAAAAGTATAAGAATAAGAATAAGTATAAAAATAAGTATAAAAATAAGAATAAAATTTTTTTTTGTATAAAAATAAGAATAAAAGAAAAATAGGTATAAAAATAAGTATGAAAATAAGAATAAAACAAAAATAAGTATAAAAATAAGAATAAAAAAAATAAGTATAAAAATAAGTATAAAAATAAGAATAAAACAAAAATAAGTATAAAAATAAGAATAAACAAAAATAAGTATAAAAATTAAAAAAAAAATGTATTAAAATAAGTATAAAAATCAGAATAAGTATAAAAATAAGTATAAAAATAAGAATAAAACAAAAATAAGTATAAAAATAAGAATAAACAAAAATAAGTATAAAAATAAGAATAAAAAAAATTGTATAAAAATAAGAATAAGTATAAAAATAAGAATAAAAAAATAATTAGTATAAAAATAGGAATAAGTATAAAAATAAGTATAAAAATAAAAATAAAAAAAATGTATAAAAATAAGTATAAGTATAAAAATAAGTATAAAAATAAGAATAAAAAAAAGTATAAGAATAAGTATAATAATAAGTATAAAAATAATAAAAAACAAAAATACATATAAAAATAAGAATAAGTATAAAAATAAGAATAAGTATAAAAATAAGTATAAAAATAAGTATAAAAAAAAATTAGTATAAAAATAAGAATAAGTATAAAAATAAGAATAAAAAAAAAAATTAGTATAAGAATAAGTATAAAAATAAGTATAAAAAAAAGAATAAAAAAAAAATTAGTATAAAAATAAGAATAAGTACAAAAATAAGTATAAAAATAAGAATAAAACAAAAATAAGTATAGAAATAAGAATAAGAAAAAAAAGTATAAAAATAAGAATAAGTATAAAAATAAGAATAAAAAAAGTATAAAAATAAGAATAAGTATAAAAATAAGTATAAAAAAAATTAGTATAAAAATAAGAATAAGTATAAAAATAAGAATAAAAAAAAAAATTAGTATAAGAATAAGTATAAAAATAAGTATAAAAATAAGAATAAAAAAAAAATTAGTATAAAAATAAGAATAAGTACAAAAATAAGTATAAAAATAAGAATAAAACAAAAATAAGTATAGAAATAAGAATAAGAAAAAAAAGTATAAAAATAAGAATAAGTATAAAAATAAGTATAAAAATAAGAATAAAAAAAATAAGTATTAAAATAAGAATAAAACACAAATAAGTATCAAAATAAGAATAAAAAAAAGGATAAAAATAAGAATAAGTATAAAAATAAGAATAAAAAAAAGGATAAAAATAAGAATAAGTATAAAAATAAGTATAAAAATAAGAATAAAAAAAAAATTAGTATAAGAATAAGTATAAAAATAAGAATAAACAAAAAATAGTATAAAAATAAGAATAAGTATAAAAATAACTATAAAAATAAGAATAAAAATAAGAATAAGAATAAGAATAAGTCTAAAAATAAGTATAAAAATAAGAATAAAAAAAAAATTAATATAAAAATAAGAATAAAAGAAAAATAAGTATAAAAATAAGTATGAAAATAAGAATAAAACAAAAATAAGTATGAAAATAAGAATAAAACAAAAATAAGTATAAAAATTAATAAAAATGTATAAAAATAAATATAAAAATAAGAATAAAAAAAAAGTATAAGAATAAGTATAATAATAAGTATAAAAATAAGAATAAAACAAAAATACATATAAAAATAAGAATAAGTAAAAAAATAAGTACAAAAATAAGAATAGAAAAAAGTATAAAATTAAGAATAAGTATAAAAATAAGTATAAAAATAAGAATAAAAAAAATTAGTATAAAAATAAGAATAAGTATAAAAATAAGAATAAAAAAAAAAATTAGTATAAGAATAAGTATAAAAATAAGTATAAAAATAAGAATAAAACAAAAATAAGTATAAAAATAAGAATAAACAAAAATAAGTATAAAAATAAGAATAAAAAAAATTGTATAAAAATAAGAATAAGTATAAAAATAAGAATAAAAAAATAATTAGTATAAAAATAGGAATAAGTATAAAAATAAGTATAAAAATAAAAATAAAAAAAATGTATAAAAATAAGTATAAGTATAAAAATAAGTATAAAAATAAGAATAAAAAAAAAGTATAAGAATAAGTATAATAATAAGTATAAAAATAATAAAAAACAAAAATACATATAAAAATAAGAATAAGTATAAAAATAAGAATAAAATAAAAATAAGTATAAAAATAAGAATAAAAAAAATAAGTATTAAAATATGAATAAAACACAAATAAGTATAAAAATAAGAATAAAAAAAATTAGTATAAAAATAAGAATAAGTATAAAAATAAGAATAAAAAAAAAATTAGTATAAGAATAAGTATAAAAATAAGTATAAAAATAAGAATAAAAAAAAATTAGTATAAAAATAAGAATAAGTATAAAAATAAGTATAAAAATAAGAATAAAACAAAAATAAGTATAGAAATAAGAATAAGAAAAAAAAGTATAAAAATAAGAATAAGTATAAAAATAAGTATAAAAATAAGAATAAAAAAAATAAGTATTAAAATATGAATAAAACACAAATAAGTATAAAAATAAGAATAAAAAAAGGATAAAAATAAGAATAAGTATAAAAATAAGAATAAAAAAAAGGATAAAAATAAGAATAAGTATAAAAATAAGTATAAAAATAAGTATAAAAATCAGAATAAAAAAAAAATTAGTATAAGAATAAGTATAAAAATAAGTATAAAAATAAGAATAAACAAAAAATAGTATAAAAATAAGAATAAGTATAAAAATAACTATAAAAATAAGAATAAAAAAGTATAAGAATAAGAATAAGTATTAAAATAAGTATAAAAATAAGAATAAAAAAAAAATTAGTATAAAAATAAGAATAAAAGAAATTAGTATAAAAATAAGAATAAGTATAAAAATAAGTATAAAAATAATAATAAAACAAAAATAAGTATAAAAATAAGAATAAACAAAAATAAGTATAAAATTTAAAAAAAATGTATTAAAATAAGTATAAAAATCAGAATAAGTATAAAAATAAGTATAAAAATAAGAATAAAACAAAAATAAGTATAAAAATAAGAATAAACAAAAATAAGTATAAAAATAAGAATAAACAAAAATAAGTATAAAAATTAAAAAAATGTATAAAAATAAGTATAAAAATAAGAATAAGTATAAAAATAAGAATAAAACATAAATAAGTATAAAAGTAAGAACAAAAAAAATGTATAAAAATAAGAATAAAAAAAAGTATAAGAATAAGTATAATAATAAGTATAAAAATAAGAATAAAACAAAAATGCATGTAAAAATAAGAATAAGTAAAAAAATAAGTACAATAATAAGAATAAAAAAAAGTATAAAATTAAGAATAAGTATAAAAATAAGAATAAAAAAAAATTAGTATAAAAATAAGAATAAGTATAAAAATAAGTATAAAAATAAGAATAAAAAAAAATTAGTATAAGAATAAGTATAAAAATAAGTATAAAAATAAGAATAAAAAAAAAATTAGTATAAAAATAAGAATAAGTATAAAAATAAGTATAAAAATAAGAATAAAACAAAAATAAGTATAAAAATAAGAATAAACAAAAATAAGTATAAAAATTAAAAAAAATGTATTAAAATAAGTATAAAAATCAGAATAAGTATAAAAATAAGAATAAAACAAAAATAAGTATAAAAATAAGAATAAACAAAAATAAGTATAAAAATTAAAAAAAATGTATTAAAATAAGTATAAAAATCAGAATAAGTATAAAAATAAGAATAAAACAAAAATAAGTATAAAAATAAGAATAAGAAAAAAAAGTATAAAAATAAGAATAAGTAAAAATAAGTATAAAAATAAGAATAAAAAAAATTAGTATAAAAATAAGAATAAACAAAAAGTATAAGAATAAGTATAATAATAATTATAAAAATAAGAATAAAACAAAAATACATATAAAAATAAGAATAAGTAAAAAAATAAGTACAAAAATAAGAATAAAAAAAAGTATAAAATTAAGAATAAGTATAAAAATAAGTATAAAAATAAGAATAAAAAAAAAATTAGTATAAGAATAAGTATAAAAATAAGTATAAAAATAAGAATAAAAAAAAAAATTAGTATAAAAATAAGAATAAAACAAAAATAAGTATAGAAATAAGAATAAGAAAAAAAAGTATAAAAATAAGAATAAGTATAAAAATAAGTATAAAAATAAGAATAAAAAAAATAAGTATTAAAATAAGAATAAAACACAAATAAGTATAAAAATAAGAATAAAAAAAGGATAAAAATAAGAATAAGTATAAAAATAAGAATAAAAAAAAGGATAAAAATAAGAATAAGTATAAAAATAAGTATAAAAATAAGAATAAAAAAAAATAAGTATAAAACTAAGAATAAAACAAAAATAAGTATAAAAATTAATAAAAATGTATAAAAATAAGTATAAAAATAAGAATAAAAATAAGAATAAAAGAAAAATAAGTAAAAAAATAAGTACAAAAATAAGAATAAAAAAAAGTACAAAATTAAGAATAAGTATAAAAATAAGAATAAAAAAAATTAGTATAAAAATAAGAATAAGTATAAAAATAAGTATAAAAATAAGAATAAAAAAAAAATTAGTATAAGAATAAGTATAAAAATAAGTATAAAAATAAGAATAATAAAAAAAAAAGTATAAAAATAAGAATAAGTATAAAAATAAGAATAAAAAAATAATTAGTATAAAAATAGGAATAAGTATAAAAATAAGTATAAAAATAAAAATAAAAAATATGTATAAAAATAAGTATAAGTATAAAAATAAGTATAAAAATAAGAATAAAAAAATAGTATAAGAATAAGTATAATAATAAGTATAAAAATAAGAAAAAAACAAAAATACATATAAAAATAAGAATAAGTATAAAAAAAAGAATAAAATAAAAATAAGTATAAAAATAAGAATAAAAAAAAATAGTATAAAAATAAGAATAAAACAAAAATAAGTATAAAAATAAGAATAAACAAAAAGGATAAGAATAAGTATAAAAATAAGAATAAAAAAAGTATAAAAATAATAATAAGTATAAAAATAAGAATAAAAACAAAAATAAGTATAAAAATAAGAATAAAAAAAAATAAGTATAAAAATAAGAATAAAACACAAATAAGTATAAAAATAAGAATAAAAAAAGTATAAAAATAAGAATAAGTATAAAAATAAGTATAAAAATAAGAATAAAATAAAAATAAGTATAAAAATAAGAATAAACAAAAAGGATAAAAATAAGAATAAGTATAAAAATAAGAATAAAAAAAGTATAAAAATAAGAATAAGTATAAAAATAAGTATAAAAATAAGTATAAAAAAAATTAGTATAAAAATAAGAATAAGTATAAAAATAAGAATAAAAAAAAAAATTAGTATAAGAATAAGTATAAAAATAAGTATAAAAATAAGAATAAAAAAAAAATTAGTATAAAAATAAGAATAAGTACAAAAATAAGTATAAAAATAAGAATAAAACAAAAATAAGTATAGAAATAAGAATAAGAAAAAAAAGTATAAAAATAAGAATAAGTATAAAAATAAGTATAAAAATAAGAATAAAAAAAATAAGTATTAAAATAAGAATAAAACACAAATAAGTATCAAAATAAGAATAAAAAAAAGGATAAAAATAAGAATAAGTATAAAAATAAGAATAAAAAAAAGGATAAAAATAAGAATAAGTATAAAAATAAGTATAAAAATAAGAATAAAAAAAAAATTAGTATAAGAATAAGTATAAAAATAAGTATAAAAATAAGAATAAATAAAAAATAGTATAAAAATAAGAATAAGTATAAAAATAACTATAAAAATAAGAATAAAAAAGTATAAGAATAAGAATAAGTATTAAAATAAGTATAAAAATAAGAATAAAAAAAAAATTAGTATAAAAATAAGAATAAAAGAAATTAGTATAAAAATAAGAATAAGTATAAAAATAAGTATAAAAATAATAATAAAACAAAAATAAGTATAAAAATAAGAATAAACAAAAATAAGTATAAAATTTAAAAAAATTGTATTAAAATAAGTATAAAAATCAGAATAAGTATAAAAATAAGTATAAAAATAAGAATAAAACAAAAATAAGTATAAAAATAAGAATAAACAAAAATAAGTATAAAAATAAGAATTAACAAAAATAAGTATAAAAATTAAAAAAATGTATAAAAATAAGTATAAAAATAAGAATAAGTATAAAAATAAGAATAAAACATAAATAAGTATAAAAGTAAGAACAAAAAAAATGTATAAAAATAAGAATAAAAAAAAGTATAAGAATAAGTATAATAATAAGTATAAAAATAAGAATAAAACAAAAATGCATATAAAAATAAGAATAAGTAAAAAAATAAGTACAAAAATAAGAATAAAAAAAAGTATAAAATTAAGAATAAGTATAAAAATAAGAATAAAAAAAAATTAGTATAAAAATAAGAATAAGTATAAAAATAAGTATAAAAATAAGAATAAAAAAAAAAATTAGTATAAGAATAAGTATAAAAATAAGTATAAAAATAAGAATAAAAAAAAAATTAGTATAAAAATAAGAATAAGTATAAAAATAAGTATAAAAATAAGAATAAAACAAAAATAAGTATAAAAATAAGAATAAACAAAAATAAGTATAAAAATTAAAAAAAATGTATTAAAATAAGTATAAAAATCAGAATAAGTATAAAAATAAGAATAAAACAAAAATAAGTATAAAAATAAGAATAAACAAAAATAAGTATAAAAATTAAAAAAAATGTATTAAAATAAGTATAAAAATCAGAATAAGTATAAAAATAAGAATAAAACAAAAATAAGTATAAAAATAAGAATAAGAAAAAAAAGTATAAAAATAAGAATAAGTAAAAATAAGTATAAAAATAAGAATAAAAAAAATTAGTATAAAAATAAGAATGAACAAAAAGTATAAGAATAAGTATAATAATAATTATAAAAATAAGAATAAAACAAAAATACATATAAAAATAAGAATAAGTAAAAAAATAAGTACAAAAATAAGAATAAAAAAAAGTATAAAATTAAGAATAAGTATAAAAATAAGTATAAAAATAAGAATAAAAAAAAAATTAGTATAAGAATAAGTATAAAAATAAGTATAAAAATAAGAATAAAAAAATAAATTAGTATAAAAATAAGAATAAAACAAAAATAAGTATAGAAATAAGAATAAGAAAAAAAAGTATAAAAATAAGAATAAGTATAAAAATAAGTATAAAAATAAGAATAAAAAAAATAAGTATTAAAATAAGAATAAAACACAAATAAGTATAAAAATAAGAATAAAAAAAGGATAAAAATAAGAATAAGTATAAAAATAAGTATAAAAATAAAAATGTATAAAAATAAGTATAAGTATAAAAATAAGTATAAAAATAAGAATAAAAAAAAAGTATAAGAATAAGTATAATAATAAGTATAAAAATAAGAATAAAACAAAAATAAATATAAAAGTAAGAACAAAAAAAAATGTATAAAAATAAGTATAAGTATAAAAATAAGTATAAAAATAAGAATAAAAAAAAGTATAAGAATAAGTATAATAATAAGTATAAAAATAAGAATAAAACAAAAATACATATAAAAATAAGAATAAGTAAAAAAATAAGTACAAAAATAAGAATAGAAAAAAGTATAAAATTAAGAATAAGTATAAAAATAAGTATAAAAATAAGAATAAAAAAAATTAGTACAAAAATAAGAATAAGTATAAAAATAAGAATAAGTATAAAAATAAGAATAAGTATAAAAATAAGAATAAAAAAAGTATAAAAATAAGTATAAGTATAAAAATAAGTATAAAAATAAGAATAAAAAAAAAGTATAAGAATAAGTATAATAATAAGTATAAAAATAATAAAAAAACAAAAATACATATAAAAATAAGAATAAGTATAAAAATAAGAATAAGTATAAAAATAAGTATAAAAATAAGTATAAAAAAAAATTAGTATAAAAATAAGAATAAGTATAAAAATAAGAATAAAAAAAAAAATTAGTATAAGAATAAGTATAAAAATAAGTATAAAAAAAAGAATAAAAAAAAAATTAGTATAAAAATAAGAATAAGTACAAAAATAAGTATAAAAATAAGAATAAAACAAAAATAAGTATAGAAATAAGAATAAGAAAAAAAAGTATAAAAATAAGAATAAGTATAAAAATAAGTATAAAAATAAGAATAAAAAAAATAAGTATTAAAATAAGAATAAAACACAAATAAGTATAAAAATAAGAATAAAAAAAAGGATAAAAATAAGAATAAGTATAAAAATAAGAATAAAAAAAAGGATAAAAATAAGAATAAGTATAAAAATAAGTATAAAAATAAGAATAAAAAAAAAATTAGTATAAGAATAAGTATAAAAATAAGTATAAAAATAAGAATAAACAAAAAATAGTATAAACATAAGAATGAGTATAAAAATAAGTATAAAAATAAGAATAAAAAAAAGTATAAGAATAAGAATAAGTATAAAAATAAGAATAAAAATTTTTTTTGTATAAAAATAAGAATAAAAGAAAAATAGGTATAAAAATAAGTATGAAAATAAGAATAAAACAAAAATAAGTATAAAAATAAGAATAAAAAAAATAAGTATAAAAATAAGTATAAAAATAAGAATAAAACAAAAATAAGTATAAAAATAAGAATAAACAAAAATAAGTATAAAAATTAAAAAAAATGTATTAAAATAAGTATAAAAATCAGAATAAGTATAAAAATAAGTATAAAAATAAGAATAAAACAAAAATAAGTATAAAAATAAGAATAAACAAAAATAAGTATAAAAATAAGAATAAAAAAAATTGTATAAAAATAAGAATAAGTATAAAAATAAGAATAAAAAAATAATTAGTATAAAAATAGGAATAAGTATAAAAATAAGTATAAAAATAAAAATAAAAAAAATGTATAAAAATAAGTATAAGTATAAAAATAAGTATAAAAATAAGAATAAAAAAAAAGTATAAGAATAAGTATAATAATAAGTATAAAAATAATAAAAAACAAAAATACATATAAAAATAAGAATAAGTATAAAAATAAGAATAAGTATAAAAATAAGTATAAAAATAAGTATAAAAAAAAATTAGTATAAAAATAAGAATAAGTATAAAAATAAGAATAAAAAAAAAAATTAGTATAAGAATAAGTATAAAAATAAGTATAAAAAAAAGAATAAAAAAAAAATTAGTATAAAAATAAGAATAAGTACAAAAATAAGTATAAAAATAAGAATAAAACAAAAATAAGTATAGAAATAAGAATAAGAAAAAAAAGTATAAAAATAAGAATAAGTATAAAAATAAGAATAAAAAAAGTATAAAAATAAGAATAAGTATAAAAATAAGTATAAAAAAAATTAGTATAAAAATAAGAATAAGTATAAAAATAAGAATAAAAAAAAAAATTAGTATAAGAATAAGTATAAAAATAAGTATAAAAATAAGAATAAAAAAAAAATTAGTATAAAAATAAGAATAAGTACAAAAATAAGTATAAAAATAAGAATAAAACAAAAATAAGTATAGAAATAAGAATAAGAAAAAAAAGTATAAAAATAAGAATAAGTATAAAAATAAGTATAAAAATAAGAATAAAAAAAATAAGTATTAAAATAAGAATAAAACACAAATAAGTATCAAAATAAGAATAAAAAAAAGGATAAAAATAAGAATAAGTATAAAAATAAGAATAAAAAAAAGGATAAAAATAAGAATAAGTATAAAAATAAGTATAAAAATAAGAATAAAAAAAAAATTAGTATAAGAATAAGTATAAAAATAAGAATAAACAAAAAATAGTATAAAAATAAGAATAAGTATAAAAATAACTATAAAAATAAGAATAAAAATAAGTATAAGAATAAGAATAAGTCTAAAAATAAGTATAAAAATAAGAATAAAAAAAAAATTAATATAAAAATAAGAATAAAAGAAAAATAAGTATAAAAATAAGTATGAAAATAAGAATAAAACAAAAATAAGTATGAAAATAAGAATAAAACAAAAATAAGTATAAAAATTAATAAAAATGTATAAAAATAAATATAAAAATAAGAATAAAAATAAGAATAAAAGAAAAATAAGTATAAAAATAAGAATAAGAAACAAAAAGTATAAAAATAAGAATAAAAGAAAAATAAGTATAAAAGTAAGAACAAAAAAAATGTATAAAAATAAGTATAAGTATAAAAATAAGTATAAAAATAAGAATTAAAAAAAATGTATAAAAATAAGAATAGGCATAAAAATAAGTAATAAAATAAGAATAAAAATAAGAATAAAAAAAATAGTTTAAAAATAAGAATAAAACAAAAATAAGTATGAAAATAAGAATAAAACAAAAATAAGTATAAAAATAAGAATAAAAAAATAAGTATAAAAATAAGAATAAACAAAAATAAGTATAAAAATTAAAAAAATGTATAAAAATAAGTATAAAAATAAGAATAAGTATAAAAATAAGAATAAAACAAAAATAAATATAAAAGTAAGAACAAAAAAAATGTATAAAAATAAGTATAAGTATAAAAATAAGAATAAAAAAAAAGTATAAGAATAAGTATAATAATAAGTATAAAAATAAGAATAAAACAAAAATACATATAAAAATAAGAATAAGTAAAAAAATAAGTACAAAAATAAGAATAGAAAAAAGTATAAAATTAAGAATAAGTATAAAAATAAGTATAAAAATAAGAATAAAAAAAATTAGTATAAAAATAAGAATAAGTATAAAAATAAGAATAAAAAAAAAAATTAGTATAAGAATAAGTATAAAAATAAGTATAAAAATAAGAATAAAACAAAAATAAGTATAAAAATAAGAATAAACAAAAATAAGTATAAAAATAAGAATAAAAAAAATTGTATAAAAATAAGAATAAGTATAAAAATAAGAATAAAAAAATAATTAGTATAAAAATAGGAATAAGTATAAAAATAAGTATAAAAATAAAAATAAAAAAAATGTATAAAAATAAGTATAAGTATAAAAATAAGTATAAAAATAAGAATAAAAAAAAAGTATAAGAATAAGTATAATAATAAGTATAAAAATAATAAAAAACAAAAATACATATAAAAATAAGAATAAGTATAAAAATAAGAATAAGTATAAAAATAAGTATAAAAATAAGTATAAAAAAAAATTAGTATAAAAATAAGAATAAGTATAAAAATAAGAATAAAAAAAAAATTAGTATAAGAATAAGTATAAAAATAAGTATAAAAAAAAGAATAAAAAAAAAATTAGTATAAAAATAAGAATAAGTACAAAAATAAGTATAAAAATAAGAATAAAACAAAAATAAGTATAGAAATAAGAATAAGAAAAAAAAGTATAAAAATAAGAATAAGTATAAAAATAAGAATAAAAAAAGTATAAAAATAAGAATAAGTATAAAAATAAGTATAAAAAAAATTAGTATAAAAATAAGAATAAGTATAAAAATAAGAATAAAAAAAAAAATTAGTATAAGAATAAGTATAAAAATAAGTATAAAAATAAGAATAAAAAAAAAATTAGTATAAAAATAAGAATAAGTACAAAAATAAGTATAAAAATAAGAATAAAACAAAAATAAGTATAGAAATAAGAATAAGAAAAAAAAGTATAAAAATAAGAATAAGTATAAAAATAAGTATAAAAATAAGAATAAAAAAAATAAGTATTAAAATAAGAATAAAACACAAATAAGTATCAAAATAAGAATAAAAAAAAGGATAAAAATAAGAATAAGTATAAAAATAAGAATAAAAAAAAGGATAAAAATAAGAATAAGTATAAAAATAAGTATAAAAATAAGAATAAAAAAAAAATTAGTATAAGAATAAGTATAAAAATAAGAATAAACAAAAAATAGTATAAAAATAAGAATAAGTATAAAAATAACTATAAAAATAAGAATAAAAATAAGTATAAGAATAAGATTAAGTCTAAAAATAAGTATAAAAATAAGAATAAAAAAAAAATTAATATAAAAATAAGAATAAAAGAAAAATAAGTATAAAAATAAGTATGAAAATAAGAATAAAACAAAAATAAGTATGAAAATAAGAATAAAACAAAAATAAGTATAAAAATTAATAAAAATGTATAAAAATAAATATAAAAATAAGAATAAAAATAAGAATAAAAGAAAAATAAGTATAAAAATAAGAATAAGAAACAAAAAGTATAAAAATAAGAATAAAAGAAAAATAAGTATAAAAGTAAGAACAAAAAAAATGTATAAAAATAAGTATAAGTATAAAAATAAGTATAAAAATAAGAATTAAAAAAAATGTATAAAAATAAGAATAGGCATAAAAATAAGTAATAAAATAAGAATAAAAATAAGAATAAAAAAAATAGTTTAAAAATAAGAATAAAACAAAAATAAGTATGAAAATAAGAATAAAACAAAAATAAGTATAAAAATAAGAATAAAAAAATAAGTATAAAAATAAGAATAAACAAAAATAAGTATAAAAATTAAAAAAATGTATAAAAATAAGTATAAAAATAAGAATAAGTATAAAAATAAGAATAAAACAAAAATAAATATAAAAGTAAGAACAAAAAAAATGTATAAAAATAAGTATAAGTATAAAAATAAGAATAAAAAAAAAGTATAAGAATAAGTATAATAATAAGTATAAAAATAAGAATAAAACAAAAATACATATAAAAATAAGAATAAGTAAAAAAATAAGTACAAAAATAAGAATAGAAAAAAGTATAAAATTAAGAATAAGTATAAAAATAAGTATAAAAATAAGAATAAAAAAAATTAGTATAAAAATAAGAATAAGTATAAAAATAAGAATAAAAAAAAAAAATAGTATAAGAATAAGTATAAAAATAAGTATAAAAATAAGAATAAAACAAAAATAAGTATAAAAATAAGAATAAACAAAAATAAGTATAAAAATAAGAATAAAAAAAATTGTATAAAAATAAGAATAAGTATAAAAATAAGAATAAAAAAATAATTAGTATAAAAATAGGAATAAGTATAAAAATAAGTATAAAAATAAAAATAAAAAAAATGTATAAAAATAAGTATAAGTATAAAAATAAGTATAAAAATAAGAATAAAAAAAAAGTATAAGAATAAGTATAATAATAAGTATAAAAATAATAAAAAACAAAAATACATATAAAAATAAGAATAAGTATAAAAATAAGAATAAGTATAAAAATAAGTATAAAAATAAGTATAAAAAAAAATTAGTATAAAAATAAGAATAAGTATAAAAATAAGAATAAAAAAAAAAATTAGTATAAGAATAAGTATAAAAATAAGTATAAAAAAAAGAATAAAAAAAAAATTAGTATAAAAATAAGAATAAGTACAAAAATAAGTATAAAAATAAGAATAAAACAAAAATAAGTATAGAAATAAGAATAAGAAAAAAAAGTATAAAAATAAGAATAAGTATAAAAATAAGAATAAAAAAAGTATAAAAATAAGAATAAGTATAAAAATAAGTATAAAAAAAATTAGTATAAAAATAAGAATAAGTATAAAAATAAGAATAAAAAAAAAAATTAGTATAAGAATAAGTATAAAAATAAGTATAAAAATAAGAATAAAAAAAAAATTAGTATAAAAATAAGAATAAGTACAAAAATAAGTATAAAAATAAGAATAAAACAAAAATAAGTATAGAAATAAGAATAAGAAAAAAAAGTATAAAAATAAGAATAAGTATAAAAATAAGTATAAAAATAAGAATAAAAAAAATAAGTATTAAAATAAGAATAAAACACAAATAAGTATCAAAATAAGAATAAAAAAAAGGATAAAAATAAGAATAAGTATAAAAATAAGAATAAAAAAAAGGATAAAAATAAGAATAAGTATAAAAATAAGTATAAAAATAAGAATAAAAAAAAAATTAGTATAAGAATAAGTATAAAAATAAGAATAAACAAAAAATAGTATAAAAATAAGAATAAGTATAAAAATAACTATAAAAATAAGAATAAAAATAAGTATAAGAATAAGAATAAGTCTAAAAATAAGTATAAAAATAAGAATAAAAAAAAAATTAATATAAAAATAAGAATAAAAGAAAAATAAGTATAAAAATAAGTATGAAAATAAGAATAAAACAAAAATAAGTATGAAAATAAGAATAAAACAAAAATAAGTATAAAAATTAATAAAAATGTATAAAAATAAATATAAAAATAAGAATAAAAATAAGAATAAAAGAAAAATAAGTATAAAAATAAGAATAAGAAACAAAAAGTATAAAAATAAGAATAAAAGAAAAATAAGTATAAAAGTAAGAACAAAAAAAATGTTTAAAAATAAGTATAAGTATAAAAATAAGTATAAAAATAAGAATTAAAAAAAATGTATAAAAATAAGAATAGGCATAAAAATAAGTAATAAAATAAGAATAAAAATAAGAATAAAAAAAATAGTTTAAAAATAAGAATAAAACAAAAATAAGTATGAAAATAAGAATAAAACAAAAATAAGTATAAAAATAAGAATAAAAAAATAAGTATAAAAATAAGAATAAACAAAAATAAGTATAAAAATTAAAAAAATGTATAAAAATAAGTATAAAAATAAGAATAAGTATAAAAATAAGAATAAAACAAAAATAAATATAAAAGTAAGAACAAAAAAAATGTATAAAAATAAGTATAAGTATAAAAATAAGAATAAAAAAAAAGTATAAGAATAAGTATAATAATAAGTATAAAAATAAGAATAAAACAAAAATACATATAAAAATAAGAATAAGTAAAAAAATAAGTACAAAAATAAGAATAGAAAAAAGTATAAAATTAAGAATAAGTATAAAAATAAGTATAAAAATAAGAATAAAAAAAATTAGTATAAAAATAAGAATAAGTATAAAAATAAGAATAAAAAAAAAAATTAGTATAAGAATAAGTATAAAAATAAGTATAAAAATAAGAATAAAACAAAAATAAGTATAAAAATAAGAATAAACAAAAATAAGTATAAAAATAAGAATAAAAAAAATTGTATAAAAATAAGAATAAGTATAAAAATAAGAATAAAAAAATAATTAGTATAAAAATAGGAATAAGTATAAAAATAAGTATAAAAATAAAAATAAAAAAAATGTATAAAAATAAGTATAAGTATAAAAATAAGTATAAAAATAAGAATAAAAAAAAAGTATAAGAATAAGTATAATAATAAGTATAAAAATAATAAAAAACAAAAATACATATAAAAATAAGAATAAGTATAAAAATAAGAATAAAATAAAAATAAGTATAAAAATAAGAATAAAAAAAATAAGTATTAAAATATGAATAAAACACAAATAAGTATAAAAATAAGAATAAAAAAAATTAGTATAAAAATAAGAATAAGTATAAAAATAAGAATAAAAAAAAAATTAGTATAAGAATAAGTATAAAAATAAGTATAAAAATAAGAATAAAAAAAAATTAGTATAAAAATAAGAATAAGTATAAAAATAAGTATAAAAATAAGAATAAAACAAAAATAAGTATAGAAATAAGAATAAGAAAAAAAAGTATAAAAATAAGAATAAGTATAAAAATAAGTATAAAAATAAGAATAAAAAAAATAAGTATTAAAATATGAATAAAACACAAATAAGTATAAAAATAAGAATAAAAAAAGGATAAAAATAAGAATAAGTATAAAAATAAGAATAAAAAAAAGGATAAAAATAAGAATAAGTATAAAAATAAGTATAAAAATAAGTATAAAAATCAGAATAAAAAAAAAATTAGTATAAGAATAAGTATAAAAATAAGTATAAAAATAAGAATAAACAAAAAATAGTATAAAAATAAGAATAAGTATAAAAATAACTATAAAAATAAGAATAAAAAAGTATAAGAATAAGAATAAGTATTAAAATAAGTATAAAAATAAGAATAAAAAAAAAATTAGTATAAAAATAAGAATAAAAGAAATTAGTATAAAAATAAGAATAAGTATAAAAATAAGTATAAAAATAATAATAAAACAAAAATAAGTATAAAAATAAGAATAAACAAAAATAAGTATAAAATTTAAAAAAAATGTATTAAAATAAGTATAAAAATCAGAATAAGTATAAAAATAAGTATAAAAATAAGAATAAAACAAAAATAAGTATAAAAATAAGAATAAACAAAAATAAGTATAAAAATAAGAATAAACAAAAATAAGTATAAAAATTAAAAAAATGTATAAAAATAAGTATAAAAATAAGAATAAGTATAAAAATAAGAATAAAACATAAATAAGTATAAAAGTAAGAACAAAAAAAATGTATAAAAATAAGAATAAAAAAAAGTATAAGAATAAGTATAATAATAAGTATAAAAATAAGAATAAAACAAAAATGCATGTAAAAATAAGAATAAGTAAAAAAATAAGTACAATAATAAGAATAAAAAAAAGTATAAAATTAAGAATAAGTATAAAAATAAGAATAAAAAAAAATTAGTATAAAAATAAGAATAAGTATAAAAATAAGTATAAAAATAAGAATAAAAAAAAATTAGTATAAGAATAAGTATAAAAATAAGTATAAAAATAAGAATAAAAAAAAAATTAGTATAAAAATAAGAATAAGTATAAAAATAAGTATAAAAATAAGAATAAAACAAAAATAAGTATAAAAATAAGAATAAACAAAAATAAGTATAAAAATTAAAAAAAATGTATTAAAATAAGTATAAAAATCAGAATAAGTATAAAAATAAGAATAAAACAAAAATAAGTATAAAAATAAGAATAAACAAAAATAAGTATAAAAATTAAAAAAAATGTATTAAAATAAGTATAAAAATCAGAATAAGTATAAAAATAAGAATAAAACAAAAATAAGTATAAAAATAAGAATAAGAAAAAAAAGTATAAAAATAAGAATAAGTAAAAATAAGTATAAAAATAAGAATAAAAAAAATTAGTATAAAAATAAGAATAAACAAAAAGTATAAGAATAAGTATAATAATAATTATAAAAATAAGAATAAAACAAAAATACATATAAAAATAAGAATAAGTAAAAAAATAAGTACAAAAATAAGAATAAAAAAAAGTATAAAATTAAGAATAAGTATAAAAATAAGTATAAAAATAAGAATAAAAAAAAAATTAGTATAAGAATAAGTATAAAAATAAGTATAAAAATAAGAATAAAAAAAAAAATTAGTATAAAAATAAGAATAAAACAAAAATAAGTATAGAAATAAGAATAAGAAAAAAAAGTATAAAAATAAGAATAAGTATAAAAATAAGTATAAAAATAAGAATAAAAAAAATAAGTATTAAAATAAGAATAAAACACAAATAAGTATAAAAATAAGAATAAAAAAAGGATAAAAATAAGAATAAGTATAAAAATAAGAATAAAAAAAAGGATAAAAATAAGAATAAGTATAAAAATAAGTATAAAAATAAGAATAAAAAAAAATAAGTATAAAACTAAGAATAAAACAAAAATAAGTATAAAAATGTATAAAAATAAGTATAAAAATAAGAATAAAAATAAGAATAAAAGAAAAATAAGTAAAAAAATAAGTACAAAAATAAGAATAAAAAAAAGTACAAAATTAAGAATAAGTATAAAAATAAGAATAAAAAAAATTAGTATAAAAATAAGAATAAGTATAAAAATAAGTATAAAAATAAGAATAAAAAAAAAATTAGTATAAGAATAAGTATAAAAATAAGTATAAAAATAAGAATAATAAAAAAAAAAGTATAAAAATAAGAATAAGTATAAAAATAAGAATAAAAAAATAATTAGTATAAAAATAGGAATAAGTATAAAAATAAGTATAAAAATAAAAATAAAAAATATGTATAAAAATAAGTATAAGTATAAAAATAAGTATAAAAATAAGAATAAAAAAATAGTATAAGAATAAGTATAATAATAAGTATAAAAATAAGAAAAAAACAAAAATACATATAAAAATAAGAATAAACAAAAAGGATAAGAATAAGTATAAAAATAAGAATAAAAAAAGTATAAAAATAATAATAAGTATAAAAATAAGAATAAAAACAAAAATAAGTATAAAAATAAGAATAAAAAAAAATAAGTATAAAAATAAGAATAAAACACAAATAAGTATAAAAATAAGAATAAAAAAAAGTATAAAAATAAGAATAAGTATAAAAATAAGTATAAAAATAAGAATAAAATAAAAATAAGTATAAAAATAAGAATAAACAAAAAGGATAAAAATAAGAATAAGTATAAAAATAAGAATAAAAAAAGTATAAAAATAAGAATAAGTATAAAAATAAGTATAAAAATAAGTATAAAAAAAAATTAGTATAAAAATAAGAATAAGTATAAAAATAAGAATAAAAAAAAAAATTAGTATAAGAATAAGTATAAAAATAAGTATAAAAATAAGAATAAAAAAAAATTAGTATAAAAATAAGAATAAGTACAAAAATAAGTATAAAAATAAGAATAAAACAAAAATAAGTATAGAAATAAGAATAAGAAAAAAAAGTATAAAAATAAGAATAAGTATAAAAATAAGTATAAAAATAAGAATAAAAAAAATAAGTATTAAAATAAGAATAAAACACAAATAAGTATCAAAATAAGAATAAAAAAAAGGATAAAAATAAGAATAAGTATAAAAATAAGAATAAAAAAAGGATAAAAATAAGAATAAGTATAAAAATAAGTATAAAAATAAGAATAAAAAAAAAATTAGTATAAGAATAAGTATAAAAATAAGTATAAAAATAAGAATAAATAAAAAATAGTATAAAAATAAGAATAAGTATAAAAATAACTATAAAAATAAGAATAAAAAAGTATAAGAATAAGAATAAGTATTAAAATAAGTATAAAAATAAGAATAAAAAAAAAATTAGTATAAAAATAAGAATAAAAGAAATTAGTATAAAAATAAGAATAAGTATAAAAATAAGTATAAAAATAATAATAAAACAAAAATAAGTATAAAAATAAGAATAAACAAAAATAAGTATAAAATTTAAAAAAATTGTATTAAAATAAGTATAAAAATCAGAATAAGTATAAAAATAAGTATAAAAATAAGAATAAAACAAAAATAAGTATAAAAATAAGAATAAACAAAAATAAGTATAAAAATAAGAATTAACAAAAATAAGTATAAAAATTAAAAAAATGTATAAAAATAAGTATAAAAATAAGAATAAGTATAAAAATAAGAATAAAACATAAATAAGTATAAAAGTAAGAACAAAAAAAATGTATAAAAATAAGAATAAAAAAAAGTATAAGAATAAGTATAATAATAAGTATAAAAATAAGAATAAAACAAAAATGCATATAAAAATAAGAATAAGTAAAAAAATAAGTACAAAAATAAGAATAAAAAAAAGTATAAAATTAAGAATAAGTATAAAAATAAGAATAAAAAAAAATTAGTATAAAAATAAGAATAAGTATAAAAATAAGTATAAAAATAAGAATAAAAAAAAAAATTAGTATAAGAATAAGTATAAAAATAAGTATAAAAATAAGAATAAAAAAAAAATTAGTATAAAAATAAGAATAAGTATAAAAATAAGTATAAAAATAAGAATAAAACAAAAATAAGTATAAAAATAAGAATAAACAAAAATAAGTATAAAAATTAAAAAAAATGTATTAAAATAAGTATAAAAATCAGAATAAGTATAAAAATAAGAATAAAACAAAAATAAGTATAAAAATAAGAATAAACAAAAATAAGTATAAAAATTAAAAAAAATGTATTAAAATAAGTATAAAAATCAGAATAAGTATAAAAATAAGAATAAAACAAAAATAAGTATAAAAATAAGAATAAGAAAAAAAAGTATAAAAATAAGAATAAGTAAAAATAAGTATAAAAATAAGAATAAAAAAAATTAGTATAAAAATAAGAATGAACAAAAAGTATAAGAATAAGTATAATAATAATTATAAAAATAAGAATAAAACAAAAATACATATAAAAATAAGAATAAGTAAAAAAATAAGTACAAAAATAAGAATAAAAAAAAGTATAAAATTAAGAATAAGTATAAAAATAAGTATAAAAATAAGAATAAAAAAAAAATTAGTATAAGAATAAGTATAAAAATAAGTATAAAAATAAGAATAAAAAAATAAATTAGTATAAAAATAAGAATAAAACAAAAATAAGTATAGAAATAAGAATAAGAAAAAAAAGTATAAAAATAAGAATAAGTATAAAAATAAGTATAAAAATAAGAATAAAAAAAATAAGTATTAAAATAAGAATAAAACACAAATAAGTATAAAAATAAGAATAAAAAAAGGATAAAAATAAGAATAAGTATAAAAATAAGAATAAAAAAAAGGATAAAAATAAGAATAAGTATAAAAATAAGTATAAAAATAAGAATAAAAAAAATAAGTATAAAACTAAGAATAAAACAAAAATAAGTATAAAAATTAATAAAAATGTATAAAAATAAGTATAAAAATAAGAATAAAAATAAGAATAAAAGAAAAATAAGTAAAAAAATAAGTACAAAAATAAGAATAAAAAAAAGTACAAAATTAAGAATAAGTATAAAAATAAGAATAAAAAAAATTAGTATAAAAATAAGAATAAGTATAAAAATAAGTATAAAAATAAGAATAAAAAAAAAATTAGTATAAGAATAAGTATAAAAATAAGTATAAAAATAAGAATAATAAAAAAAAAGTATAAAAATAAGAATAAGTATAAAAATAAGTATAAAAATAATAAAACAAACATAAGTATAAAAATAAGAATAAACAAAAATAAGTATAAAAAGTAAAAAAAATGTATTAAAATAAGTATAAAAATAAGAATAAACAAAAATAAGTATAAAAATAAGAATAAAAAAAATTGTATAAAAATAAGAATAAGTATAAAAATAAGAATAAAAAAATAATTAGTATAAAAATAGGAATAAGTATAAAAATAAGTATAAAAATAAAAATAAAAAATATGTATAAAAATAAGTATAAGTATAAAAATAAGTATAAAAATAAGAATAAAAAAAAAGTATAAGAATAAGTATAATAATAAGTATAAAAATAAGAAAAAAACAAAAATACATATAAAAATAAGAATAAGTATAAAAAAAAGAATAAAATAAAAATAAGTATAAAAATAAGAATAAAAAAAAATAGTATAAAAATAAGAATAAAACAAAAATAAGTATAAAAATAAGAATAAACAAAAAGGATAAGAATAAGTATAAAAATAAGAATAAAAAAAGTATAAAAATAAGAATAAGTATAAAAATAAGAATAAAAACAAAAATAAGTATAAAAATAAGAATAAAAAAAAATAAGTATAAAAATAAGAATAAAACACAAATAAGTATAAAAATAAGAATAAAAAAAAGTATAAAAATAAGAATAAGTATAAAAATAAGTATAAAAATAAGAATAAAATAAAAATAAGTATAAAAATAAGAATAAACAAAAAGGATAAAAATAAGAATAAGTATAAAAATAAGAATAAAAATAAGTATAAAAAAAAATTAGTATAAAAATAAGAATAAAAAAAAAAATTAGTATAAGAATAAGTATAAAAATAAGTATAAAAATAAGAATAAAAAAAAAATTTGTATAAAAATAAGAATAAGTACAAAAATAAGTATAAAAATAAGAATAAAACAAAAATAAGTATAGAAATAAGAATAAGAAAAAAAAGTATAAAAATAAGAATAAGTATAAAAATAAGTATAAAAATAAGAATAAAAAAAATAAGTATTAAAATAAGAATAAAACACAAATAAGTATCAAAATAAGAATAAAAAAAAGGATAAAAATAAGAATAAGTATAAAAATAAGAATAAAAAAAAGGATAAAAATAAGAATAAGTATAAAAATAAGTATAAAAATAAGAATAAAAAAAAAATTAGTATAAGAATAAGTATAAAAATAAGTATAAAAATAAGAATAAACAAAAAATAGTATAAAAATAAGAATAAGTATAAAAATAACTATAAAAATAAGAATAAAAAAGTATAAGAATAAGAATAAGTATTAAAATAAGTATAAAAATAAGAATAAAAAAAAAATTAGTATAAAAATAAGAATAAAAGAAATTAGTATAAAAATAAGAATAAGTATAAAAATAAGTATAAAAATAATAATAAAACAAAAATAAGTATAAAAATAAGAATAAA
This sequence comes from Mixophyes australis, assembly GCA_036250195.1. Lineage (NCBI taxonomy): Eukaryota > Metazoa > Chordata > Amphibia > Anura > Limnodynastidae > Mixophyes > Mixophyes australis. The sequence continues at coordinate 99,325 of JAVHZZ010000134.1, forward strand.
CAAAAATAAGTATAAAATTTAAAAAAAATGTATTAAAATAAGTATAAAAATCAGAATAAGTATAAAAATAAGTATAAAAATAAGAATAAAACAAAAATAAGTATAAAAATAAGAATAAACAAAAATAAGTATAAAAATAAGAATAAACAAAAATAAGTATAAAAATTAAAAAAATGTATAAAAATAAGTATAAAAATAAGAATAAGTATAAAAATAAGAATAAAACATAAATAAGTATAAAAGTAAGAACAAAAAAAATGTATAAAAATAAGAATAAAAAAAAGTATAAGAATAAGTATAATAATAAGTATAAAAATAAGAATAAAACAAAAATGCATATAAAAATAAGAATAAGTAAAAAAATAAGTACAAAAATAAGAATAAAAAAAAGTATAAAATTAAGAATAAGTATAAAAATAAGAATAAAAAAAAATTAGTATAAAAATAAGAATAAGTATAAAAATAAGTATAAAAATAAGAATAAAAAAAAAAATTAGTATAAGAATAAGTATAAAAATAAGTATAAAAATAAGAATAAAAAAAAAATTAGTATAAAAATAAGAATAAGTATAAAAATAAGTATAAAAATAAGAATAAACAAAAATAAGTATAAAAATTAAAAAAAATGTATTAAAATAAGTATAAAAATCAGAATAAGTATAAAAATAAGAATAAAACAAAAATAAGTATAAAAATAAGAATAAACAAAAATAAGTATAAAAATTAAAAAAAATGTATTAAAATAAGTATAAAAATCAGAATAAGTATAAAAATAAGAATAAAACAAAAATAAGTATAAAAATAAGAATAAGAAAAAAAAGTATAAAAATAAGAATAAACAAAAAGTATAAGAATAAGTATAATAATAATTATAAAAATAAGAATAAAACAAAAATACATATAAAAATAAGAATAAGTAAAAAAATAAGTACAAAAATAAGAATAAAAATAAGAATAAAAGAAAAATAAGTAAAAAAATAAGTACAAAAATAAGAATAAAAAAAAGTACAAAATTAAGAATAAGTATAAAAATAAGAATAAAAAAAAATAGTATAAAAATAAGAATAAGTATAAAAATAAGTATAAAAATAAGAATAAAAAAAAAATTAGTATAAGAATAAGTATAAAAATAAGTATAAAAATAAGAATAAACAAAAATAAGTATAAAAATTAAAAAAAATGTATTAAAATAAGTATAAAAATAAGAATAAACAAAAATAAGTATAAAAATAAGAATAAAAAAAATTGTATAAAAATAAGAATAAGTATAAAAATAAGAATAAAAAAATAATTAGTATAAAAATAGGAATAAGTATAAAAATAAGTATAAAAATAAAAATAAAAAATATGTATAAAAATAAGTATAAGTATAAAAATAAGTATAAAAATAAGAATAAAAAAAAAGTATAAGAATAAGTATAATAATAAGTATAAAAATAAGAAAAAAACAAAAATACATATAAAAATAAGAATAAGTATAAAAAAAAGAATAAAATAAAAATAAGTATAAAAATAAGAATAAAAAAAAATAGTATAAAAATAAGAATAAAACAAAAATAAGTATAAAAATAAGAATAAACAAAAAGGATAAGAATAAGTATAAAAATAAGAATAAAAAAAGTATAAAAATAAGAATAAGTATAAAAATAAGAATAAAAACAAAAATAAGTATAAAAATAAGAATAAAAAAAAATAAGTATAAAAATAAGAATAAAACACAAATAAGTATAAAAATAAGAATAAAAAAAAGTATAAAAATAAGAATAAGTATAAAAATAAGTATAAAAATAAGAATAAAATAAAAATAAGTATAAAAATAAGAATAAACAAAAAGGATAAAAATAAGAATAAGTATAAAAATAAGAATAAAAAAAGTATAAAAATAAGAATAAGTATAAAAATAAGTATAAAAATAAGTATAAAAAAAAATTAGTATAAAAATAAGAATAAGTATAAAAATAAGAATAAAAAAAAAAATTAGTATAAGAATAAGTATAAAAATAAGTATAAAAATAAGAATAAAAAAAAAATTAGTATAAAAATAAGAATAAGTACAAAAATAAGTATAAAAATAAGAATAAAACAAAAATAAGTATAGAAATAAGAATAAGAAAAAAAAGTATAAAAATAAGAATAAGTATAAAAATAAGTATAAAAATAATAATAAAAAAAATAAGTATTAAAATAAGAATAAAACACAAATAAGTATCAAAATAAGAATAAAAAAAAGGATAAAAATAAGAATAAGTATAAAAATAAGAATAAAAAAAAGGATAAAAATAAGAATAAGTATAAAAATAAGTATAAAAATAAGAATAAAAAAAAAATTAGTATAAGAATAAGTATAAAAATAAGTATAAAAATAAGAATAAACAAAAAATAGTATAAAAATAAGAATAAGTATAAAAATAACTATAAAAATAAGAATAAAAATAAGTATAAGAATAAGAATAAGTCTAAAAATAAGTATAAAAATAAGAATAAAAAAAAAAATAATATAAAAATAAGAATAAAAGAAAAATAAGTATAAAAATAAGTATGAAAATAAGAATAAAACAAAAATAAGTATGAAAATAAGAATAAAACAAAAATAAGTATAAAAATTAATAAAAATGTATAAAAATAAATATAAAAATAAGAATAAAAATAAGAATAAAAGAAAAATAAGTATAAAAATAAGAATAAGAAACAAAAAGTATAAAAATAAGAATAAAAGAAAAATAAGTATAAAAGTAAGAACAAAAAAAATGTATAAAAATAAGTATAAGTATAAAAATAAGTATAAAAATAAGAATTAAAAAAAATGTATAAAAATAAGAATAGGCATAAAAATAAGTAATAAAATAAGAATAAAAATAAGAATAAAAAAAATAGTTTAAAAATAAGAATAAAACAAAAATAAGTATGAAAATAAGAATAAAACAAAAATAAGTATAAAAATAAGAATAAAAAAATAAGTATAAAAATAAGAATAAACAAAAATAAGTATAAAAATTAAAAAAATGTATAAAAATAAGTATAAAAATAAGAATAAGTATAAAAATAAGAATAAAACAAAAATAAATATAAAAGTAAGAACAAAAAAAATGTATAAAAATAAGTATAAGTATAAAAATAAGTATAAAAATAAGAATAAAAAAAAAGTATAAGAATAAGTATAATAATAAGTATAAAAATAAGAATAAAACAAAAATACATATAAAAATAAGAATAAGTAAAAAAATAAGTACAAAAATAAGAATAGAAAAAAGTATAAAATTAAGAATAAGTATAAAAATAAGTATAAAATAAGAATAAAAAAAATAGTATAAAAATAAGAATAAGTATAAAAATAAGAATAAAAAAAAAAATTAGTATAAGAATAAGAATAAGTACAAAAATAAGTATAAAAATAAGAATAAAACAAAAATAAGTATAGAAATAAGAATAAGAAAAAAAAGTATAAAAATAAGAATAAGTATAAAAATAAGTATAAAAATAAGAATAAAAATAATAAGTATTAAAATAAGAATAAAACACAAATAAGTATAAAAATAAGAATAAAAAAAGGATAAAAATAAGAATAAGTATAAAAATAAGAATAAAAAAAAGGATAAAAATAAGAATAAGTATAAAAATAAGTATAAAAATAAGTATAAAAATCAGAATAAAAAAAAAATTAGTATAAGAATAAGTATAAAAATAAGTATAAAAATAAGAATAAACAAAAAATAGTATAAAAATAAGAATAAGTATAAAAATAACTATAAAAATAAGAATAAAAAAGTATAAGAATAAGAATAAGTATAAAAATAAGTATAAAAATAAGAATAAAAAAAAAATTAGTATAAAAATAAGAATAAAAGAAATTAGTATAAAAATAAGAATAAGTATAAAAATAAGTATAAAAATAATAATAAAACAAAAATAAGTATAAAAATAAGAATAAACAAAAATAAGTATAAAATTTAAAAAAAATGTATTAAAATAAGTATAAAAATCAGAATAAGTATAAAAATAAGAATAAAAAAATAATTAGTATAAAAATAGGAATAAGTATAAAAATAAGTATAAAAATAAAAATAAAAAATATGTATAAAAATAAGTATAAGTATAAAAATAAGTATAAAAATAAGAATAAAAAAATAGTATAAGAATAAGTATAATAATAAGTATAAAAATAAGAAAAAAACAAAAATACATATAAAAATAAGAATAAGTATAAAAAAAAGAATAAAATAAAAATAAGTATAAAAATAAGAATAAAAAAAAATAGTATAAAAATAAGAATAAAACAAAAATAAGTATAAAAATAAGAATAAACAAAAAGGATAAGAATAAGTATAAAAATAAGAATAAAAAAAGTATAAAAATAATAATAAGTATAAAAATAAGAATAAAAACAAAAATAAGTATAAAAATAAGAATAAAAAAAAATAAGTATAAAAATAAGAATAAAACACAAATAAGTATAAAAATAAGAATAAAAAAAAGTATAAAAATAAGAATAAGTATAAAAATAAGTATAAAAATAAGAATAAAATAAAAATAAGTATAAAAATAAGAATAAACAAAAAGGATAAAAATAAGAATAAGTATAAAAATAAGAATAAAAAAAGTATAAAAATAAGAATAAGTATAAAAATAAGTATAAAAATAAGTATAAAAAAAAATTAGTATAAAAATAAGAATAAGTATAAAAATAAGAATAAAAAAAAAAATTAGTATAAGAATAAGTATAAAAATAAGTATAAAAATAAGAATAAAAAAAAATTAGTATAAAAATAAGAATAAGTACAAAAATAAGTATAAAAATAAGAATAAAACAAAAATAAGTATAGAAATAAGAATAAGAAAAAAAAGTATAAAAATAAGAATAAGTATAAAAATAAGTATAAAAATAAGAATAAAAAAAATAAGTATTAAAATAAGAATAAAACACAAATAAGTATCAAAATAAGAATAAAAAAAAGGATAAAAATAAGAATAAGTATAAAAATAAGAATAAAAAAAGGATAAAAATAAGAATAAGTATAAAAATAAGTATAAAAATAAGAATAAAAAAAAAATTAGTATAAGAATAAGTATAAAAATAAGAATAAAACAAAAATACATATAAAAATAAGAATAAGTAAAAAAATAAGTACAAAAATAAGAATAGAAAAAAGTATAAAATTAAGAATAAGTATAAAAATAAGTATAAAATAAGAATAAAAAAAAATAGTATAAAAATAAGAATAAGTATAAAAATAAGAATAAAAAAAAAAATTAGTATAAGAATAAGAATAAGTACAAAAATAAGTATAAAAATAAGAATAAAACAAAAATAAGTATAGAAATAAGAATAAGAAAAAAAAGTATAAAAATAAGAATAAGTATAAAAATAAGTATAAAAATAAGAATAAAAATAATAAGTATTAAAATAAGAATAAAACACAAATAAGTATAAAAATAAGAATAAAAAAAGGATAAAAATAAGAATAAGTATAAAAATAAGAATAAAAAAAAGGATAAAAATAAGAATAAGTATAAAAATAAGTATAAAAATAAGTATAAAAATCAGAATAAAAAAAAAATTAGTATAAGAATAAGTATAAAAATAAGTATAAAAATAAGAATAAACAAAAAATAGTATAAAAATAAGAATAAGTATAAAAATAACTATAAAAATAAGAATAAAAAAGTATAAGAATAAGAATAAGTATAAAAATAAGTATAAAAATAAGAATAATAAAAAAAAAGTATAAAAATAAGAATAAGTATAAAAATAAGTATAAAAATAATAAAACAAACATAAGTATAAAAATAAGAATAAACAAAAATAAGTATAAAAAGTAAAAAAAATGTATTAAAATAAGTATAAAAATAAGAATAAACAAAAATAAGTATAAAAATAAGAATAAAAAAAATTGTATAAAAATAAGAATAAGTATAAAAATAAGAATAAAAAAATAATTAGTATAAAAATAGGAATAAGTATAAAAATAAGTATAAAAATAAAAATAAAAAATATGTATAAAAATAAGTATAAGTATAAAAATAAGTATAAAAATAAGAATAAAAAAAAAGTATAAGAATAAGTATAATAATAAGTATAAAAATAAGAAAAAAACAAAAATACATATAAAAATAAGAATAAGTATAAAAAAAAGAATAAAATAAAAATAAGTATAAAAATAAGAATAAAAAAAAATAGTATAAAAATAAGAATAAAACAAAAATAAGTATAAAAATAAGAATAAACAAAAAGGATAAGAATAAGTATAAAAATAAGAATAAAAAAAGTATAAAAATAAGAATAAGTATAAAAATAAGAATAAAAACAAAAATAAGTATAAAAATAAGAATAAAAAAAAATAAGTATAAAAATAAGAATAAAACACAAATAAGTATAAAAATAAGAATAAAAAAAAGTATAAAAATAAGAATAAGTATAAAAATAAGTATAAAAATAAGAATAAAATAAAAATAAGTATAAAAATAAGAATAAACAAAAAGGATAAAAATAAGAATAAGTATAAAAATAAGAATAAAAAAAGTATAAAAATAAGAATAAGTATAAAAATAAGTATAAAAATAAGTATAAAAAAAAATTAGTATAAAAATAAGAATAAAAAAAAAAATTAGTATAAGAATAAGTATAAAAATAAGTATAAAAATAAGAATAAAAAAAAAATTTGTATAAAAATAAGAATAAGTACAAAAATAAGTATAAAAATAAGAATAAAACAAAAATAAGTATAGAAATAAGAATAAGAAAAAAAAGTATAAAAATAAGAATAAGTATAAAAATAAGTATAAAAATAAGAATAAAAAAAATAAGTATTAAAATAAGAATAAAACACAAATAAGTATCAAAATAAGAATAAAAAAAAGGATAAAAATAAGAATAAGTATAAAAATAAGAATAAAAAAAAGGATAAAAATAAGAATAAGTATAAAAATAAGTATAAAAATAAGAATAAAAAAAAAATTAGTATAAGAATAAGTATAAAAATAAGTATAAAAATAAGAATAAACAAAAAATAGTATAAAAATAAGAATAAGTATAAAAATAACTATAAAAATAAGAATAAAAAAGTATAAGAATAAGAAAAAGTATTAAAATAAGTATAAAAATAAGAATAAAAAAAAAATTAGTATAAAAATAAGAATAAAAGAAATTAGTATAAAAATAAGAATAAGTATAAAAATAAGTATAAAAATAATAATAAAACAAAAATAAGTATAAAAATAAGAATAAACAAAAATAAGTATAAAATTTAAAAAAAATGTATTAAAATAAGTATAAAAATCAGAATAAGTATAAAAATAAGTATAAAAATAAGAATAAAACAAAAATAAGTATAAAAATAAGAATAAACAAAAATAAGTATAAAAATAAGAATAAACAAAAATAAGTATAAAAATTAAAAAAATGTATAAAAATAAGTATAAAAATAAGAATAAGTATAAAAATAAGAATAAAACATAAATAAGTATAAAAGTAAGAACAAAAAAAATGTATAAAAATAAGAATAAAAAAAAGTATAAGAATAAGTATAATAATAAGTATAAAAATAAGAATAAAACAAAAATGCATATAAAAATAAGAATAAGTAAAAAAATAAGTACAAAAATAAGAATAAAAAAAAGTATAAAATTAAGAATAAGTATAAAAATAAGAATAAAAAAAAATTAGTATAAAAATAAGAATAAGTATAAAAATAAGTATAAAAATAAGAATAAAAAAAAAAATTAGTATAAGAATAAGTATAAAAATAAGTATAAAAATAAGAATAAAAAAAAAATTAGTATAAAAATAAGAATAAGTATAAAAATAAGTATAAAAATAAGAATAAAACAAAAATAAGTATAAAAATAAGAATAAACAAAAATAAGTATAAAAATTAAAAAAAATGTATTAAAATAAGTATAAAAATCAGAATAAGTATAAAAATAAGAATAAAACAAAAATAAGTATAAAAATAAGAATAAACAAAAATAAGTATAAAAATTAAAAAAAATGTATTAAAATAAGTATAAAAATCAGAATAAGTATAAAAATAAGAATAAAACAAAAATAAGTATAAAAATAAGAATAAGAAAAAAAAGTATAAAAATAAGAATAAACAAAAAGTATAAGAATAAGTATAATAATAATTATAAAAATAAGAATAAAACAAAAATACATATAAAAATAAGAATAAGTAAAAAAATAAGTACAAAAATAAGAATAAAAATAAGAATAAAAGAAAAATAAGTACAAAAATAAGAATAAAAAAAAGTACAAAATTAAGAATAAGTATAAAAATAAGAATAAAAAAAAAATTAGTATAAGAATAAGTATAAAAATAAGTATAAAAATAAGAATAAACAAAAATAAGTATAAAAATTAAAAAAAATGTATTAAAATAAGTATAAAAATAAGAATAAACAAAAATAAGTATAAAAATAAGAATAAGAAAAAAAAGTATAAAAATAAGAATAAACAAAAAGTATAAGAATAAGTATAATAATAATTATAAAAATAAGAATAAAACAAAAATACATATAAAAATAAGAATAAGTAAAAAAATAAGTACAAAAATAAGAATAAAAATAAGAATAAAAGAAAAATAAGTACAAAAATAAGAATAAAAAAAAGTACAAAATTAAGAATAAGTATAAAAATAAGAATAAAAAAAAAATTAGTATAAGAATAAGTATAAAAATAAGTATAAAAATAAGAATAAACAAAAATAAGTATAAAAATTAAAAAAAATGTATTAAAATAAGTATAAAAATAAGAATAAACAAAAATAAGTATAAAAATAAGAATAAAAAAAATTGTATAAAAATAAGAATAAGTATAAAAATAAGAATAAAAAAATAATTAGTATAAAAATAGGAATAAGTATAAAAATAAGTATAAAAATAAAAATAAAAAATATGTATAAAAATAAGTATAAGTATAAAAATAAGTATAAAAATAAGAATAAAAAAAAAGTATAAGAATAAGTATAATAATAAGTATAAAAATAAGAAAAAAACAAAAATACATATAAAAATAAGAATAAGTATAAAAAAAAGAATAAAATAAAAATAAGTATAAAAATAAGAATAAAAAAAAATAGTATAAAAATAAGAATAAAACAAAAATAAGTATAAAAATAAGAATAAACAAAAAGGATAAGAATAAGTATAAAAATAAGAATAAAAAAAGTATAAAAATAAGAATAAGTATAAAAATAAGAATAAAAACAAAAATAAGTATAAAAATAAGAATAAAAAAAAATAAGTATAAAAATAAGAATAAAACACAAATAAGTATAAAAATAAGAATAAAAAAAAGTATAAAAATAAGAATAAGTATAAAAATAAGTATAAAAATAAGAATAAAATAAAAATAAGTATAAAAATAAGAATAAACAAAAAGGATAAAAATAAGAATAAGTATAAAAATAAGAATAAAAAAAGTATAAAAATAAGAATAAGTATAAAAATAAGTATAAAAATAAGTATAAAAAAAAATTAGTATAAAAATAAGAATAAGTATAAAAATAAGAATAAAAAAAAAAATTAGTATAAGAATAAGTATAAAAATAAGTATAAAAATAAGAATAAAAAAAAAATTAGTATAAAAATAAGAATAAGTACAAAAATAAGTATAAAAATAAGAATAAAACAAAAATAAGTATAGAAATAAGAATAAGAAAAAAAAGTATAAAAATAAGAATAAGTATAAAAATAAGTATAAAAATAATAATAAAAAAAATAAGTATTAAAATAAGAATAAAACACAAATAAGTATCAAAATAAGAATAAAAAAAAGGATAAAAATAAGAATAAGTATAAAAATAAGAATAAAAAAAAGGATAAAAATAAGAATAAGTATAAAAATAAGTATAAAAATAAGAATAAAAAAAAAATTAGTATAAGAATAAGTATAAAAATAAGTATAAAAATAAGAATAAACAAAAAATAGTATAAAAATAAGAATAAGTATAAAAATAACTATAAAAATAAGAATAAAAATAAGTATAAGAATAAGAATAAGTCTAAAAATAAGTATAAAAATAAGAATAAAAAAAAAAATAATATAAAAATAAGAATAAAAGAAAAATAAGTATAAAAATAAGTATGAAAATAAGAATAAAACAAAAATAAGTATGAAAATAAGAATAAAACAAAAATAAGTATAAAAATTAATAAAAATGTATAAAAATAAATATAAAAATAAGAATAAAAATAAGAATAAAAGAAAAATAAGTATAAAAATAAGAATAAGAAACAAAAAGTATAAAAATAAGAATAAAAGAAAAATAAGTATAAAAGTAAGAACAAAAAAAATGTATAAAAATAAGTATAAGTATAAAAATAAGTATAAAAATAAGAATTAAAAAAAATGTATAAAAATAAGAATAGGCATAAAAATAAGTAATAAAATAAGAATAAAAATAAGAATAAAAAAAATAGTTTAAAAATAAGAATAAAACAAAAATAAGTATGAAAATAAGAATAAAACAAAAATAAGTATAAAAATAAGAATAAAAAAATAAGTATAAAAATAAGAATAAACAAAAATAAGTATAAAAATTAAAAAAATGTATAAAAATAAGTATAAAAATAAGAATAAGTATAAAAATAAGAATAAAACAAAAATAAATATAAAAGTAAGAACAAAAAAAATGTATAAAAATAAGTATAAGTATAAAAATAAGTATAAAAATAAGAATAAAAAAAAAGTATAAGAATAAGTATAATAATAAGTATAAAAATAAGAATAAAACAAAAATACATATAAAAATAAGAATAAGTAAAAAAATAAGTACAAAAATAAGAATAGAAAAAAGTATAAAATTAAGAATAAGTATAAAAATAAGTATAAAATAAGAATAAAAAAAAATAGTATAAAAATAAGAATAAGTATAAAAATAAGAATAAAAAAAAAATTAGTATAAGAATAAGAATAAGTACAAAAATAAGTATAAAAATAAGAATAAAACAAAAATAAGTATAGAAATAAGAATAAGAAAAAAAAGTATAAAAATAAGAATAAGTATAAAAATAAGTATAAAAATAAGAATAAAAATAATAAGTATTAAAATAAGAATAAAACACAAATAAGTATAAAAATAAGAATAAAAAAGGATAAAAATAAGAATAAGTATAAAAATAAGAATAAAAAAAAGGATAAAAATAAGAATAAGTATAAAAATAAGTATAAAAATAAGTATAAAAATCAGAATAAAAAAAAAATTAGTATAAGAATAAGTATAAAAATAAGTATAAAAATAAGAATAAACAAAAAATAGTATAAAAATAAGAATAAGTATAAAAATAACTATAAAAATAAGAATAAAAAAGTATAAGAATAAGAATAAGTATAAAAATAAGTATAAAAATAAGAATAAAAAAAAAATTAGTATAAAAATAAGAATAAAAGAAATTAGTATAAAAATAAGAATAAGTATAAAAATAAGTATAAAAATAATAATAAAACAAAAATAAGTATAAAAATAAGAATAAACAAAAATAAGTATAAAATTTAAAAAAAATGTATTAAAATAAGTATAAAAATCAGAATAAGTATAAAAATAAGAATAAAAAAATAATTAGTATAAAAATAGGAATAAGTATAAAAATAAGTATAAAAATAAAAATAAAAAATATGTATAAAAATAAGTATAAGTATAAAAATAAGTATAAAAATAAGAATAAAAAAATAGTATAAGAATAAGTATAATAATAAGTATAAAAATAAGTATAAAAAAAAATTAGTATAAAAATAAGAATAAGTATAAAAATAAGAATAAAAAAAAAAATTAGTATAAGAATAAGTATAAAAATAAGTATAAAAATAAGAATAAAAAAAAAATTAGTATAAAAATAAGAATAAGTACAAAAATAAGTATAAAAATAAGAATAAAACAAAAATAAGTATAGAAATAAGAATAAGAAAAAAAAGTATAAAAATAAGAATAAGTATAAAAATAAGTATAAAAATAATAATAAAAAAAATAAGTATTAAAATAAGAATAAAACACAAATAAGTATCAAAATAAGAATAAAAAAAAGGATAAAAATAAGAATAAGTATAAAAATAAGAATAAAAAAAAGGATAAAAATAAGAATAAGTATAAAAATAAGTATAAAAATAAGAATAAAAAAAAAATTAGTATAAGAATAAGTATAAAAATAAGTATAAAAATAAGAATAAACAAAAAATAGTATAAAAATAAGAATAAGTATAAAAATAACTATAAAAATAAGAATAAAAATAAGTATAAGAATAAGAATAAGTCTAAAAATAAGTATAAAAATAAGAATAAAAAAAAAAATAATATAAAAATAAGAATAAAAGAAAAATAAGTATAAAAATAAGTATGAAAATAAGAATAAAACAAAAATAAGTATGAAAATAAGAATAAAACAAAAATAAGTATAAAAATTAATAAAAATGTATAAAAATAAATATAAAAATAAGAATAAAAATAAGAATAAAAGAAAAATAAGTATAAAAATAAGAATAAGAAACAAAAAGTATAAAAATAAGAATAAAAGAAAAATAAGTATAAAAGTAAGAACAAAAAAAATGTTTAAAAATAAGTATAAGTATAAAAATAAGTATAAAAATAAGAATTAAAAAAAATGTATAAAAATAAGAATAGGCATAAAAATAAGTAATAAAATAAGAATAAAAATAAGAATAAAAAAAATAGTTTAAAAATAAGAATAAAACAAAAATAAGTATGAAAATAAGAATAAAACAAAAATAAGTATAAAAATAAGAATAAAAAAATAAGTATAAAAATAAGAATAAACAAAAATAAGTATAAAAATTAAAAAAATGTATAAAAATAAGTATAAAAATAAGAATAAGTATAAAAATAAGAATAAAACAAAAATAAATATAAAAGTAAGAACAAAAAAAATGTATAAAAATAAGTATAAGTATAAAAATAAGTATAAAAATAAGAATAAAAAAAAAGTATAAGAATAAGTATAATAATAAGTATAAAAATAAGAATAAAACAAAAATACATATAAAAATAAGAATAAGTAAAAAAATAAGTACAAAAATAAGAATAGAAAAAAGTATAAAATTAAGAATAAGTATAAAAATAAGTATAAAATAAGAATAAAAAAAAATAGTATAAAAATAAGAATAAGTATAAAAATAAGAATAAAAAAAAAATTAGTATAAGAATAAGAATAAGTACAAAAATAAGTATAAAAATAAGAATAAAACAAAAATAAGTATAGAAATAAGAATAAGAAAAAAAAGTATAAAAATAAGAATAAGTATAAAAATAAGTATAAAAATAAGAATAAAAATAATAAGTATTAAAATAAGAATAAAACACAAATAAGTATAAAAATAAGAATAAAAAAAGGATAAAAATAAGAATAAGTATAAAAATAAGAATAAAAAAAAGGATAAAAATAAGAATAAGTATAAAAATAAGTATAAAAATAAGTATAAAAATCAGAATAAAAAAAAAATTAGTATAAGAATAAGTATAAAAATAAGTATAAAAATAAGAATAAACAAAAAATAGTATAAAAATAAGAATAAGTATAAAAATAACTATAAAAATAAGAATAAAAAAGTATAAGAATAAGAATAAGTATAAAAATAAGTATAAAAATAAGAATAAAAAAAAAATTAGTATAAAAATAAGAATAAAAGAAATTAGTATAAAAATAAGAATAAGTATAAAAATAAGTATAAAAATAATAATAAAACAAAAATAAGTATAAAAATAAGAATAAACAAAAATAAGTATAAAATTTAAAAAAAATGTATTAAAATAAGTATAAAAATCAGAATAAGTATAAAAATAAGAATAAAAAAATAATTAGTATAAAAATAGGAATAAGTATAAAAATAAGTATAAAAATAAAAATAAAAAATATGTATAAAAATAAGTATAAGTATAAAAATAAGTATAAAAATAAGAATAAAAAAATAGTATAAGAATAAGTATAATAATAAGTATAAAAATAAGAAAAAAACAAAAATACATATAAAAATAAGAATAAGTATAAAAAAAAGAATAAAATAAAAATAAGTATAAAAATAAGAATAAAACACAAATAAGTATAAAAATAAGAATAAAAAAAAGTATAAAAATAAGAATAAGTATAAAAATAAGTATAAAAATAAGAATAAAATAAAAATAAGTATAAAAATAAGAATAAACAAAAAGGATAAAAATAAGAATAAGTATAAAAATAAGAATAAAAAAAGTATAAAAATAAGAATAAGTATAAAAATAAGTATAAAAATAAGTATAAAAAAAAATTAGTATAAAAATAAGAATAAGTATAAAAATAAGAATAAAAAAAAAAATTAGTATAAGAATAAGTATAAAAATAAGTATAAAAATAAGAATAAAAAAAAATTAGTATAAAAATAAGAATAAGTACAAAAATAAGTATAAAAATAAGAATAAAACAAAAATAAGTATAGAAATAAGAATAAGAAAAAAAAGTATAAAAATAAGAATAAGTATAAAAATAAGTATAAAAATAAGAATAAAAAAAATAAGTATTAAAATAAGAATAAAACACAAATAAGTATCAAAATAAGAATAAAAAAAAGGATAAAAATAAGAATAAGTATAAAAATAAGAATAAAAAAAGGATAAAAATAAGAATAAGTATAAAAATAAGTATAAAAATAAGAATAAAAAAAAATTAGTATAAGAATAAGTATAAAAATAAGAATAAAACAAAAATACATATAAAAATAAGAATAAGTAAAAAAATAAGTACAAAAATAAGAATAGAAAAAAGTATAAAATTAAGAATAAGTATAAAAATAAGTATAAAATAAGAATAAAAAAAAATAGTATAAAAATAAGAATAAGTATAAAAATAAGAATAAAAAAAAAAATTAGTATAAGAATAAGAATAAGTACAAAAATAAGTATAAAAATAAGAATAAAACAAAAATAAGTATAGAAATAAGAATAAGAAAAAAAAGTATAAAAATAAGAATAGGTATAAAAATAAGTATAAAAATAAGAATAAAAATAATAAGTATTAAAATAAGAATAAAACACAAATAAGTATAAAAATAAGA
Organism: Mixophyes australis; assembly: GCA_036250195.1. Taxonomy (NCBI): domain Eukaryota; kingdom Metazoa; phylum Chordata; class Amphibia; order Anura; family Limnodynastidae; genus Mixophyes; species Mixophyes australis. The sequence continues at coordinate 114,356 of JAVHZZ010000134.1, forward strand.
ATAAAAAAAGGATAAAAATAAGAATAAGTATAAAAATAAGAATAAAAAAAAGGATAAAAATAAGAATAAGTATAAAAATAAGTATAAAAATAAGTATAAAAATCAGAATAAAAAAAAAATTAGTATAAGAATAAGTATAAAAATAAGTATAAAAATAAGAATAAACAAAAAATAGTATAAAAATAAGAATAAGTATAAAAATAACTATAAAAATAAGAATAAAAAAGTATAAGAATAAGAATAAGTATAAAAATAAGTATAAAAATAAGAATAAAAAAAAAATTAGTATAAAAATAAGAATAAAAGAAATTAGTATAAAAATAAGAATAAGTATAAAAATAAGTATAAAAATAATAATAAAACAAAAATAAGTATAAAAATAAGAATAAACAAAAATAAGTATAAAATTTAAAAAAAATGTATTAAAATAAGTATAAAAATCAGAATAAGTATAAAAATAAGAATAAAAAAATAATTAGTATAAAAATAGGAATAAGTATAAAAATAAGTATAAAAATAAAAATAAAAAATATGTATAAAAATAAGTATAAGTATAAAAATAAGTATAAAAATAAGAATAAAAAAATAGTATAAGAATAAGTATAATAATAAGTATAAAAATAAGAAAAAAACAAAAATACATATAAAAATAAGAATAAGTATAAAAAAAAGAATAAAATAAAAATAAGTATAAAAATAAGAATAAAAAAAAATAGTATAAAAATAAGAATAAAACAAAAATAAGTATAAAAATAAGAATAAACAAAAAGGATAAGAATAAGTATAAAAATAAGAATAAAAAAAGTATAAAAATAATAATAAGTATAAAAATAAGAATAAAAACAAAAATAAGTATAAAAATAAGAATAAAAAAAAATAAGTATAAAAATAAGAATAAAACACAAATAAGTATAAAAATAAGAATAAAAAAAAGTATAAAAATAAGAATAAGTATAAAAATAAGTATAAAAATAAGAATAAAATAAAAATAAGTATAAAAATAAGAATAAACAAAAAGGATAAAAATAAGAATAAGTATAAAAATAAGAATAAAAAAAGTATAAAAATAAGAATAAGTATAAAAATAAGAATAAAAAAAAAAATTAGTATAAGAATAAGTATAAAAATAAGTATAAAAATAAGAATAAAAAAAAATTAGTATAAAAATAAGAATAAGTACAAAAATAAGTATAAAAATAAGAATAAAAAAAATAAGTATTAAAATAAGAATAAAACACAAATAAGTATCAAAATAAGAATAAAAAAAAGGATAAAAATAAGAATAAGTATAAAAATAAGAATAAAAAAAGGATAAAAATAAGAATAAGTATAAAAATAAGTATAAAAATAAGAATAAAAAAAAAATTAGTATAAGAATAAGTATAAAAATAAGTATAAAAATAAGAATAAATAAAAAATAGTATAAAAATAAGAATAAGTATAAAAATAACTATAAAAATAAGAATAAAAAAGTATAAGAATAAGAATAAGTATTAAAATAAGTATAAAAATAAGAATAAAAAAAAAATTAGTATAAAAATAAGAATAAAAGAAATTAGTATAAAAATAAGAATAAGTATAAAAATAAGTATAAAAATAATAATAAAACAAAAATAAGTATAAAAATAAGAATAAACAAAAATAAGTATAAAATTTAAAAAAATTGTATTAAAATAAGTATAAAAATCAGAATAAGTATAAAAATAAGTATAAAAATAAGAATAAAACAAAAATAAGTATAAAAATAAGAATAAACAAAAATAAGTATAAAAATAAGAATTAACAAAAATAAGTATAAAAATTAAAAAAATGTATAAAAATAAGTATAAAAATAAGAATAAGTATAAAAATAAGAATAAAACATAAATAAGTATAAAAGTAAGAACAAAAAAAATGTATAAAAATAAGAATAAAAAAAAGTATAAGAATAAGTATAATAATAAGTATAAAAATAAGAATAAAACAAAAATGCATATAAAAATAAGAATAAGTAAAAAAATAAGTACAAAAATAAGAATAAAAAAAAGTATAAAATTAAGAATAAGTATAAAAATAAGAATAAAAAAAAATTAGTATAAAAATAAGAATAAGTATAAAAATAAGTATAAAAATAAGAATAAAAAAAAAAATTAGTATAAGAATAAGTATAAAAATAAGTATAAAAATAAGAATAAAAAAAAAATTAGTATAAAAATAAGAATAAGTATAAAAATAAGTATAAAAATAAGAATAAAACAAAAATAAGTATAAAAATAAGAATAAACAAAAATAAGTATAAAAATTAAAAAAAATGTATTAAAATAAGTATAAAAATCAGAATAAGTATAAAAATAAGAATAAAACAAAAATAAGTATAAAAATAAGAATAAACAAAAATAAGTATAAAAATTAAAAAAAATGTATTAAAATAAGTATAAAAATCAGAATAAGTATAAAAATAAGAATAAAACAAAAATAAGTATAAAAATAAGAATAAGAAAAAAAAGTATAAAAATAAGAATAAGTAAAAATAAGTATAAAAATAAGAATAAAAAAAATTAGTATAAAAATAAGAATGAACAAAAAGTATAAGAATAAGTATAATAATAATTATAAAAATAAGAATAAAACAAAAATACATATAAAAATAAGAATAAGTAAAAAAATAAGTACAAAAATAAGAATAAAAAAAAGTATAAAATTAAGAATAAGTATAAAAATAAGTATAAAAATAAGAATAAAAAAAAAATTAGTATAAGAATAAGTATAAAAATAAGTATAAAAATAAGAATAAAAAAATAAATTAGTATAAAAATAAGAATAAAACAAAAATAAGTATAGAAATAAGAATAAGAAAAAAAAGTATAAAAATAAGAATAAGTATAAAAATAAGTATAAAAATAAGAATAAAAAAAATAAGTATTAAAATAAGAATAAAACACAAATAAGTATAAAAATAAGAATAAAAAAAGGATAAAAATAAGAATAAGTATAAAAATAAGAATAAAAAAAAGGATAAAAATAAGAATAAGTATAAAAATAAGTATAAAAATAAGAATAAAAAAAATAAGTATAAAACTAAGAATAAAACAAAAATAAGTATAAAAATTAATAAAAATGTATAAAAATAAGTATAAAAATAAGAATAAAAATAAGAATAAAAGAAAAATAAGTAAAAAAATAAGTACAAAAATAAGAATAAAAAAAAGTACAAAATTAAGAATAAGTATAAAAATAAGAATAAAAAAAATTAGTATAAAAATAAGAATAAGTATAAAAATAAGTATAAAAATAAGAATAAAAAAAAAATTAGTATAAGAATAAGTATAAAAATAAGTATAAAAATAAGAATAATAAAAAAAAAGTATAAAAATAAGAATAAGTATAAAAATAAGTATAAAAATAATAAAACAAACATAAGTATAAAAATAAGAATAAACAAAAATAAGTATAAAAAGTAAAAAAAATGTATTAAAATAAGTATAAAAATAAGAATAAACAAAAATAAGTATAAAAATAAGAATAAAAAAAATTGTATAAAAATAAGAATAAGTATAAAAATAAGAATAAAAAAATAATTAGTATAAAAATAGGAATAAGTATAAAAATAAGTATAAAAATAAAAATAAAAAATATGTATAAAAATAAGTATAAGTATAAAAATAAGTATAAAAATAAGAATAAAAAAAAAGTATAAGAATAAGTATAATAATAAGTATAAAAATAAGAAAAAAACAAAAATACATATAAAAATAAGAATAAGTATAAAAAAAAGAATAAAATAAAAATAAGTATAAAAATAAGAATAAAAAAAAATAGTATAAAAATAAGAATAAAACAAAAATAAGTATAAAAATAAGAATAAACAAAAAGGATAAGAATAAGTATAAAAATAAGAATAAAAAAAGTATAAAAATAAGAATAAGTATAAAAATAAGAATAAAAACAAAAATAAGTATAAAAATAAGAATAAAAAAAAATAAGTATAAAAATAAGAATAAAACACAAATAAGTATAAAAATAAGAATAAAAAAAAGTATAAAAATAAGAATAAGTATAAAAATAAGTATAAAAATAAGAATAAAATAAAAATAAGTATAAAAATAAGAATAAACAAAAAGGATAAAAATAAGAATAAGTATAAAAATAAGAATAAAAAAAGTATAAAAATAAGAATAAGTATAAAAATAAGTATAAAAATAAGTATAAAAAAAAATTAGTATAAAAATAAGAATAAAAAAAAAAATTAGTATAAGAATAAGTATAAAAATAAGTATAAAAATAAGAATAAAAAAAAAATTAGTATAAAAATAAGAATAAGTACAAAAATAAGTATAAAAATAAGAATAAAACAAAAATAAGTATAGAAATAAGAATAAGAAAAAAAAGTATAAAAATAAGAATAAGTATAAAAATAAGTATAAAAATAAGAATAAAAAAAATAAGTATTAAAATAAGAATAAAACACAAATAAGTATCAAAATAAGAATAAAAAAAAGGATAAAAATAAGAATAAGTATAAAAATAAGAATAAAAAAAAGGATAAAAATAAGAATAAGTATAAAAATAAGTATAAAAATAAGAATAAAAAAAAAATTAGTATAAGAATAAGTATAAAAATAAGTATAAAAATAAGAATAAACAAAAAATAGTATAAAAATAAGAATAAGTATAAAAATAACTATAAAAATAAGAATAAAAAAGTATAAGAATAAGAATAAGTATTAAAATAAGTATAAAAATAAGAATAAAAAAAAAATTAGTATAAAAATAAGAATAAAAGAAATTAGTATAAAAATAAGAATAAGTATAAAAATAAGTATAAAAATAATAATAAAACAAAAATAAGTATAAAAATAAGAATAAACAAAAATAAGTATAAAATTTAAAAAAAATGTATTAAAATAAGTATAAAAATCAGAATAAGTATAAAAATAAGTATAAAAATAAGAATAAAACAAAAATAAGTATAAAAATAAGAATAAACAAAAATAAGTATAAAAATAAGAATAAACAAAAATAAGTATAAAAATTAAAAAAATGTATAAAAATAAGTATAAAAATAAGAATAAGTATAAAAATAAGAATAAAACATAAATAAGTATAAAAGTAAGAACAAAAAAAATGTATAAAAATAAGAATAAAAAAAAGTATAAGAATAAGTATAATAATAAGTATAAAAATAAGAATAAAACAAAAATGCATATAAAAATAAGAATAAGTAAAAAAATAAGTACAAAAATAAGAATAAAAAAAAGTATAAAATTAAGAATAAGTATAAAAATAAGAATAAAAAAAAATTAGTATAAAAATAAGAATAAGTATAAAAATAAGTATAAAAATAAGAATAAAAAAAAAAATTAGTATAAGAATAAGTATAAAAATAAGTATAAAAATAAGAATAAAAAAAAAATTAGTATAAAAATAAGAATAAGTATAAAAATAAGTATAAAAATAAGAATAAAACAAAAATAAGTATAAAAATAAGAATAAACAAAAATAAGTATAAAAATTAAAAAAAATGTATTAAAATAAGTATAAAAATCAGAATAAGTATAAAAATAAGAATAAAACAAAAATAAGTATAAAAATAAGAATAAACAAAAATAAGTATAAAAATTAAAAAAAATGTATTAAAATAAGTATAAAAATCAGAATAAGTATAAAAATAAGAATAAAACAAAAATAAGTATAAAAATAAGAATAAGAAAAAAAAGTATAAAAATAAGAATAAACAAAAAGTATAAGAATAAGTATAATAATAATTATAAAAATAAGAATAAAACAAAAATACATATAAAAATAAGAATAAGTAAAAAAATAAGTACAAAAATAAGAATAAAAATAAGAATAAAAGAAAAATAAGTAAAAAAATAAGTACAAAAATAAGAATAAAAAAAAGTACAAAATTAAGAATAAGTATAAAAATAAGAATAAAAAAAAATAGTATAAAAATAAGAATAAGTATAAAAATAAGTATAAAAATAAGAATAAAAAAAAAATTAGTATAAGAATAAGTATAAAAATAAGTATAAAAATAAGAATAATAAAAAAAAAAGTATAAAAATAAGAATAAGTATAAAAATAAGTATAAAAATAATAAAACAAACATAAGTATAAAAATAAGAATAAACAAAAATAAGTATAAAAATTAAAAAAAATGTATTAAAATAAGTATAAAAATAAGAATAAACAAAAATAAGTATAAAAATAAGAATAAAAAAAATTGTATAAAAATAAGAATAAGTATAAAAATAAGAATAAAAAAATAATTAGTATAAAAATAGGAATAAGTATAAAAATAAGTATAAAAATAAAAATAAAAAATATGTATAAAAATAAGTATAAGTATAAAAATAAGTATAAAAATAAGAATAAAAAAAAAGTATAAGAATAAGTATAATAATAAGTATAAAAATAAGAAAAAAACAAAAATACATATAAAAATAAGAATAAGTATAAAAAAAAGAATAAAATAAAAATAAGTATAAAAATAAGAATAAAAAAAAATAGTATAAAAATAAGAATAAAACAAAAATAAGTATAAAAATAAGAATAAACAAAAAGGATAAGAATAAGTATAAAAATAAGAATAAAAAAAGTATAAAAATAAGAATAAGTATAAAAATAAGAATAAAAACAAAAATAAGTATAAAAATAAGAATAAAAAAAAATAAGTATAAAAATAAGAATAAAACACAAATAAGTATAAAAATAAGAATAAAAAAAAGTATAAAAATAAGAATAAGTATAAAAATAAGTATAAAAATAAGAATAAAATAAAAATAAGTATAAAAATAAGAATAAACAAAAAGGATAAAAATAAGAATAAGTATAAAAATAAGAATAAAAAAAGTATAAAAATAAGAATAAGTATAAAAATAAGTATAAAAATAAGTATAAAAAAAAATTAGTATAAAAATAAGAATAAGTATAAAAATAAGAATAAAAAAAAAAATTAGTATAAGAATAAGTATAAAAATAAGTATAAAAATAAGAATAAAAAAAAAATTAGTATAAAAATAAGAATAAGTACAAAAATAAGTATAAAAATAAGAATAAAACAAAAATAAGTATAGAAATAAGAATAAGAAAAAAAAGTATAAAAATAAGAATAAGTATAAAAATAAGTATAAAAATAATAATAAAAAAAATAAGTATTAAAATAAGAATAAAACACAAATAAGTATCAAAATAAGAATAAAAAAAAGGATAAAAATAAGAATAAGTATAAAAATAAGAATAAAAAAAAGGATAAAAATAAGAATAAGTATAAAAATAAGTATAAAAATAAGAATAAAAAAAAAATTAGTATAAGAATAAGTATAAAAATAAGTATAAAAATAAGAATAAACAAAAAATAGTATAAAAATAAGAATAAGTATAAAAATAACTATAAAAATAAGAATAAAAATAAGTATAAGAATAAGAATAAGTCTAAAAATAAGTATAAAAATAAGAATAAAAAAAAAAATAATATAAAAATAAGAATAAAAGAAAAATAAGTATAAAAATAAGTATGAAAATAAGAATAAAACAAAAATAAGTATGAAAATAAGAATAAAACAAAAATAAGTATAAAAATTAATAAAAATGTATAAAAATAAATATAAAAATAAGAATAAAAATAAGAATAAAAGAAAAATAAGTATAAAAATAAGAATAAGAAACAAAAAGTATAAAAATAAGAATAAAAGAAAAATAAGTATAAAAGTAAGAACAAAAAAAATGTATAAAAATAAGTATAAGTATAAAAATAAGTATAAAAATAAGAATTAAAAAAAATGTATAAAAATAAGAATAGGCATAAAAATAAGTAATAAAATAAGAATAAAAATAAGAATAAAAAAAATAGTTTAAAAATAAGAATAAAACAAAAATAAGTATGAAAATAAGAATAAAACAAAAATAAGTATAAAAATAAGAATAAAAAAATAAGTATAAAAATAAGAATAAACAAAAATAAGTATAAAAATTAAAAAAATGTATAAAAATAAGTATAAAAATAAGAATAAGTATAAAAATAAGAATAAAACAAAAATAAATATAAAAGTAAGAACAAAAAAAATGTATAAAAATAAGTATAAGTATAAAAATAAGTATAAAAATAAGAATAAAAAAAAAGTATAAGAATAAGTATAATAATAAGTATAAAAATAAGAATAAAACAAAAATACATATAAAAATAAGAATAAGTAAAAAAATAAGTACAAAAATAAGAATAGAAAAAAGTATAAAATTAAGAATAAGTATAAAAATAAGTATAAAATAAGAATAAAAAAAAATAGTATAAAAATAAGAATAAGTATAAAAATAAGAATAAAAAAAAAAATTAGTATAAGAATAAGAATAAGTACAAAAATAAGTATAAAAATAAGAATAAAACAAAAATAAGTATAGAAATAAGAATAAGAAAAAAAAGTATAAAAATAAGAATAAGTATAAAAATAAGTATAAAAATAAGAATAAAAATAATAAGTATTAAAATAAGAATAAAACACAAATAAGTATAAAAATAAGAATAAAAAAAGGATAAAAATAAGAATAAGTATAAAAATAAGAATAAAAAAAAGGATAAAAATAAGAATAAGTATAAAAATAAGTATAAAAATAAGTATAAAAATCAGAATAAAAAAAAAATTAGTATAAGAATAAGTATAAAAATAAGTATAAAAATAAGAATAAACAAAAAATAGTATAAAAATAAGAATAAGTATAAAAATAACTATAAAAATAAGAATAAAAAAGTATAAGAATAAGAATAAGTATAAAAATAAGTATAAAAATAAGAATAAAAAAAAATTAGTATAAAAATAAGAATAAAAGAAATTAGTATAAAAATAAGAATAAGTATAAAAATAAGTATAAAAATAATAATAAAACAAAAATAAGTATAAAAATAAGAATAAACAAAAATAAGTATAAAATTTAAAAAAAATGTATTAAAATAAGTATAAAAATCAGAATAAGTATAAAAATAAGAATAAAAAAATAATTAGTATAAAAATAGGAATAAGTATAAAAATAAGTATAAAAATAAAAATAAAAAATATGTATAAAAATAAGTATAAGTATAAAAATAAGTATAAAAATAAGAATAAAAAAATAGTATAAGAATAAGTATAATAATAAGTATAAAAATAAGAAAAAAACAAAAATACATATAAAAATAAGAATAAGTATAAAAAAAAGAATAAAATAAAAATAAGTATAAAAATAAGAATAAAAAAAAATAGTATAAAAATAAGAATAAAACAAAAATAAGTATAAAAATAAGAATAAACAAAAAGGATAAGAATAAGTATAAAAATAAGAATAAAAAAAGTATAAAAATAATAATAAGTATAAAAATAAGAATAAAAACAAAAATAAGTATAAAAATAAGAATAAAAAAAAATAAGTATAAAAATAAGAATAAAACACAAATAAGTATAAAAATAAGAATAAAAAAAAGTATAAAAATAAGAATAAGTATAAAAATAAGTATAAAAATAAGAATAAAATAAAAATAAGTATAAAAATAAGAATAAACAAAAAGGATAAAAATAAGAATAAGTATAAAAATAAGAATAAAAAAAGTATAAAAATAAGAATAAGTATAAAAATAAGTATAAAAATAAGTATAAAAAAAAATTAGTATAAAAATAAGAATAAGTATAAAAATAAGAATAAAAAAAAAAATTAGTATAAGAATAAGTATAAAAATAAGTATAAAAATAAGAATAAAAAAAAATTAGTATAAAAATAAGAATAAGTACAAAAATAAGTATAAAAATAAGAATAAAAACAAAAATAAGTATAAAAATAAGAATAAAAAAAAATAAGTATAAAAATAAGAATAAAACACAAATAAGTATAAAAATAAGAATAAAAAAAAGTATAAAAATAAGAATAAGTATAAAAATAAGTATAAAAATAAGAATAAAATAAAAATAAGTATAAAAATAAGAATAAACAAAAAGGATAAAAATAAGAATAAGTATAAAAATAAGAATAAAAAAAGTATAAAAATAAGAATAAGTATAAAAATAAGTATAAAAATAAGTATAAAAAAAAATTAGTATAAAAATAAGAATAAGTATAAAAATAAGAATAAAAAAAAAAATTAGTATAAGAATAAGTATAAAAATAAGTATAAAAATAAGAATAAAAAAAAAATTAGTATAAAAATAAGAATAAGTACAAAAATAAGTATAAAAATAAGAATAAAACAAAAATAAGTATAGAAATAAGAATAAGAAAAAAAAGTATAAAAATAAGAATAAGTATAAAAATAAGTATAAAAATAAGAATAAAAATAATAAGTATTAAAATAAGAATAAAACACAAATAAGTATAAAAATAAGAATAAAAAAAAGGATAAAAATAAGAATAAGTATAAAAATAAGTATAAAAATAAGTATAAAAATCAGAATAAAAAAAAAATTAGTATAAGAATAAGTATAAAAATAAGTATAAAAATAAGAATAAACAAAAAATAGTATAAAAATAAGAATAAGTATAAAAATAACTATAAAAATAAGAATAAAAAAGTATAAGAATAAGAATAAGTATAAAAATAAGTATAAAAATAAGAATAATAAAAAAAAAGTATAAAAATAAGAATAAGTATAAAAATAAGTATAAAAATAATAAAACAAACATAAGTATAAAAATAAGAATAAACAAAAATAAGTATAAAAAGTAAAAAAAATGTATTAAAATAAGTATAAAAATAAGAATAAACAAAAATAAGTATAAAAATAAGAATAAAAAAAATTGTATAAAAATAAGAATAAGTATAAAAATAAGAATAAAAAAATAATTAGTATAAAAATAGGAATAAGTATAAAAATAAGTATAAAAATAAAAATAAAAAATATGTATAAAAATAAGTATAAGTATAAAAATAAGTATAAAAATAAGAATAAAAAAAAAGTATAAGAATAAGTATAATAATAAGTATAAAAATAAGAAAAAAACAAAAATACATATAAAAATAAGAATAAGTATAAAAAAAAGAATAAAATAAAAATAAGTATAAAAATAAGAATAAAAAAAAATAGTATAAAAATAAGAATAAAACAAAAATAAGTATAAAAATAAGAATAAACAAAAAGGATAAGAATAAGTATAAAAATAAGAATAAAAAAAGTATAAAAATAAGAATAAGTATAAAAATAAGAATAAAAACAAAAATAAGTATAAAAATAAGAATAAAAAAAAATAAGTATAAAAATAAGAATAAAACACAAATAAGTATAAAAATAAGAATAAAAAAAAGTATAAAAATAAGAATAAGTATAAAAATAAGTATAAAAATAAGAATAAAATAAAAATAAGTATAAAAATAAGAATAAACAAAAAGGATAAAAATAAGAATAAGTATAAAAATAAGAATAAAAAAAGTATAAAAATAAGAATAAGTATAAAAATAAGTATAAAAATAAGTATAAAAAAAAATTAGTATAAAAATAAGAATAAAAAAAAAAATTAGTATAAGAATAAGTATAAAAATAAGTATAAAAATAAGAATAAAAAAAAAATTTGTATAAAAATAAGAATAAGTACAAAAATAAGTATAAAAATAAGAATAAAACAAAAATAAGTATAGAAATAAGAATAAGAAAAAAAAGTATAAAAATAAGAATAAGTATAAAAATAAGTATAAAAATAAGAATAAAAAAAATAAGTATTAAAATAAGAATAAAACACAAATAAGTATCAAAATAAGAATAAAAAAAAGGATAAAAATAAGAATAAGTATAAAAATAAGAATAAAAAAAAGGATAAAAATAAGAATAAGTATAAAAATAAGTATAAAAATAAGAATAAAAAAAAAATTAGTATAAGAATAAGTATAAAAATAAGTATAAAAATAAGAATAAACAAAAAATAGTATAAAAATAAGAATAAGTATAAAAATAACTATAAAAATAAGAATAAAAAAGTATAAGAATAAGAATAAGTATTAAAATAAGTATAAAAATAAGAATAAAAAAAAAATTAGTATAAAAATAAGAATAAAAGAAATTAGTATAAAAATAAGAATAAGTATAAAAATAAGTATAAAAATAATAATAAAACAAAAATAAGTATAAAAATAAGAATAAACAAAAATAAGTATAAAATTTAAAAAAAATGTATTAAAATAAGTATAAAAATCAGAATAAGTATAAAAATAAGTATAAAAATAAGAATAAAACAAAAATAAGTATAAAAATAAGAATAAACAAAAATAAGTATAAAAATAAGAATAAACAAAAATAAGTATAAAAATTAAAAAAATGTATAAAAATAAGTATAAAAATAAGAATAAGTATAAAAATAAGAATAAAACATAAATAAGTATAAAAGTAAGAACAAAAAAAATGTATAAAAATAAGAATAAAAAAAAGTATAAGAATAAGTATAATAATAAGTATAAAAATAAGAATAAAACAAAAATGCATATAAAAATAAGAATAAGTAAAAAAATAAGTACAAAAATAAGAATAAAAAAAAGTATAAAATTAAGAATAAGTATAAAAATAAGAATAAAAAAAAATTAGTATAAAAATAAGAATAAGTATAAAAATAAGTATAAAAATAAGAATAAAAAAAAAAATTAGTATAAGAATAAGTATAAAAATAAGTATAAAAATAAGAATAAAAAAAAAATTAGTATAAAAATAAGAATAAGTATAAAAATAAGTATAAAAATAAGAATAAAACAAAAATAAGTATAAAAATAAGAATAAACAAAAATAAGTATAAAAATTAAAAAAAATGTATTAAAATAAGTATAAAAATCAGAATAAGTATAAAAATAAGAATAAAACAAAAATAAGTATAAAAATAAGAATAAACAAAAATAAGTATAAAAATTAAAAAAAATGTATTAAAATAAGTATAAAAATCAGAATAAGTATAAAAATAAGAATAAAACAAAAATAAGTATAAAAATAAGAATAAGAAAAAAAAGTATAAAAATAAGAATAAACAAAAAGTATAAGAATAAGTATAATAATAATTATAAAAATAAGAATAAAACAAAAATACATATAAAAATAAGAATAAGTAAAAAAATAAGTACAAAAATAAGAATAAAAATAAGAATAAAAGAAAAATAAGTACAAAAATAAGAATAAAAAAAAGTACAAAATTAAGAATAAGTATAAAAATAAGAATAAAAAAAAAATTAGTATAAGAATAAGTATAAAAATAAGTATAAAAATAAGAATAAACAAAAATAAGTATAAAAATTAAAAAAAATGTATTAAAATAAGTATAAAAATAAGAATAAACAAAAATAAGTATAAAAATAAGAATAAGAAAAAAAAGTATAAAAATAAGAATAAACAAAAAGTATAAGAATAAGTATAATAATAATTATAAAAATAAGAATAAAACAAAAATACATATAAAAATAAGAATAAGTAAAAAAATAAGTACAAAAATAAGAATAAAAATAAGAATAAAAGAAAAATAAGTACAAAAATAAGAATAAAAAAAAGTACAAAATTAAGAATAAGTATAAAAATAAGAATAAAAAAAAAATTAGTATAAGAATAAGTATAAAAATAAGTATAAAAATAAGAATAAACAAAAATAAGTATAAAAATTAAAAAAAATGTATTAAAATAAGTATAAAAATAAGAATAAACAAAAATAAGTATAAAAATAAGAATAAAAAAAATTGTATAAAAATAAGAATAAGTATAAAAATAAGAATAAAAAAATAATTAGTATAAAAATAGGAATAAGTATAAAAATAAGTATAAAAATAAAAATAAAAAATATGTATAAAAATAAGTATAAGTATAAAAATAAGTATAAAAATAAGAATAAAAAAAAAGTATAAGAATAAGTATAATAATAAGTATAAAAATAAGAAAAAAACAAAAATACATATAAAAATAAGAATAAGTATAAAAAAAAGAATAAAATAAAAATAAGTATAAAAATAAGAATAAAAAAAAATAGTATAAAAATAAGAATAAAACAAAAATAAGTATAAAAATAAGAATAAACAAAAAGGATAAGAATAAGTATAAAAATAAGAATAAAAAAAGTATAAAAATAAGAATAAGTATAAAAATAAGAATAAAAACAAAAATAAGTATAAAAATAAGAATAAAAAAAAATAAGTATAAAAATAAGAATAAAACACAAATAAGTATAAAAATAAGAATAAAAAAAAGTATAAAAATAAGAATAAGTATAAAAATAAGTATAAAAATAAGAATAAAATAAAAATAAGTATAAAAATAAGAATAAACAAAAAGGATAAAAATAAGAATAAGTATAAAAATAAGAATAAAAAAAGTATAAAAATAAGAATAAGTATAAAAATAAGTATAAAAATAAGTATAAAAAAAAATTAGTATAAAAATAAGAATAAGTATAAAAATAAGAATAAAAAAAAAAATTAGTATAAGAATAAGTATAAAAATAAGTATAAAAATAAGAATAAAAAAAAAATTAGTATAAAAATAAGAATAAGTACAAAAATAAGTATAAAAATAAGAATAAAACAAAAATAAGTATAGAAATAAGAATAAGAAAAAAAAGTATAAAAATAAGAATAAGTATAAAAATAAGTATAAAAATAATAATAAAAAAAATAAGTATTAAAATAAGAATAAAACACAAATAAGTATCAAAATAAGAATAAAAAAAAGGATAAAAATAAGAATAAGTATAAAAATAAGAATAAAAAAAAGGATAAAAATAAGAATAAGTATAAAAATAAGTATAAAAATAAGAATAAAAAAAAAATTAGTATAAGAATAAGTATAAAAATAAGTATAAAAATAAGAATAAACAAAAAATAGTATAAAAATAAGAATAAGTATAAAAATAACTATAAAAATAAGAATAAAAATAAGTATAAGAATAAGAATAAGTCTAAAAATAAGTATAAAAATAAGAATAAAAAAAAAAATAATATAAAAATAAGAATAAAAGAAAAATAAGTATAAAAATAAGTATGAAAATAAGAATAAAACAAAAATAAGTATGAAAATAAGAATAAAACAAAAATAAGTATAAAAATTAATAAAAATGTATAAAAATAAATATAAAAATAAGAATAAAAATAAGAATAAAAGAAAAATAAGTATAAAAATAAGAATAAGAAACAAAAAGTATAAAAATAAGAATAAAAGAAAAATAAGTATAAAAGTAAGAACAAAAAAAATGTATAAAAATAAGTATAAGTATAAAAATAAGTATAAAAATAAGAATTAAAAAAAATGTATAAAAATAAGAATAGGCATAAAAATAAGTAATAAAATAAGAATAAAAATAAGAATAAAAAAAATAGTTTAAAAATAAGAATAAAACAAAAATAAGTATGAAAATAAGAATAAAACAAAAATAAGTATAAAAATAAGAATAAAAAAATAAGTATAAAAATAAGAATAAACAAAAATAAGTATAAAAATTAAAAAAATGTATAAAAATAAGTATAAAAATAAGAATAAGTATAAAAATAAGAATAAAACAAAAATAAATATAAAAGTAAGAACAAAAAAAATGTATAAAAATAAGTATAAGTATAAAAATAAGTATAAAAATAAGAATAAAAAAAAAGTATAAGAATAAGTATAATAATAAGTATAAAAATAAGAATAAAACAAAAATACATATAAAAATAAGAATAAGTAAAAAAATAAGTACAAAAATAAGAATAGAAAAAAGTATAAAATTAAGAATAAGTATAAAAATAAGTATAAAATAAGAATAAAAAAAAATAGTATAAAAATAAGAATAAGTATAAAAATAAGAATAAAAAAAAAATTAGTATAAGAATAAGAATAAGTACAAAAATAAGTATAAAAATAAGAATAAAACAAAAATAAGTATAGAAATAAGAATAAGAAAAAAAAGTATAAAAATAAGAATAAGTATAAAAATAAGTATAAAAATAAGAATAAAAATAATAAGTATTAAAATAAGAATAAAACACAAATAAGTATAAAAATAAGAATAAAAAAAGGATAAAAATAAGAATAAGTATAAAAATAAGAATAAAAAAAAGGATAAAAATAAGAATAAGTATAAAAATAAGTATAAAAATAAGTATAAAAATCAGAATAAAAAAAAAATTAGTATAAGAATAAGTATAAAAATAAGTATAAAAATAAGAATAAACAAAAAATAGTATAAAAATAAGAATAAGTATAAAAATAACTATAAAAATAAGAATAAAAAAGTATAAGAATAAGAATAAGTATAAAAATAAGTATAAAAATAAGAATAAAAAAAAAATTAGTATAAAAATAAGAATAAAAGAAATTAGTATAAAAATAAGAATAAGTATAAAAATAAGTATAAAAATAATAATAAAACAAAAATAAGTATAAAAATAAGAATAAACAAAAATAAGTATAAAATTTTAAAAAAATGTATTAAAATAAGTATAAAAATCAGAATAAGTATAAAAATAAGAATAAAAAAATAATTAGTATAAAAATAGGAATAAGTATAAAAATAAGTATAAAAATAAAAATAAAAAATATGTATAAAAATAAGTATAAGTATAAAAATAAGTATAAAAATAAGAATAAAAAAATAGTATAAGAATAAGTATAATAATAAGTATAAAAATAAGAAAAAAACAAAAATACATATAAAAATAAGAATAAGTATAAAAAAAAGAATAAAATAAAAATAAGTATAAAAATAAGAATAAAAAAAAATAGTATAAAAAT
Organism: Mixophyes australis; assembly: GCA_036250195.1. Classification (NCBI taxonomy): domain Eukaryota; kingdom Metazoa; phylum Chordata; class Amphibia; order Anura; family Limnodynastidae; genus Mixophyes; species Mixophyes australis. The sequence goes on from JAVHZZ010000134.1 coordinate 131,011, forward strand.
AAGAATAAAACAAAAATAAGTATAAAAATAAGAATAAACAAAAAGGATAAGAATAAGTATAAAAATAAGAATAAAAAAAGTATAAAAATAATAATAAGTATAAAAATAAGAATAAAAACAAAAATAAGTATAAAAATAAGAATAAAAAAAATAAGTATAAAAATAAGAATAAAACACAAATAAGTATAAAAATAAGAATAAAAAAAAGTATAAAAATAAGAATAAGTATAAAAATAAGTATAAAAATAAGAATAAAATAAAAATAAGTATAAAAATAAGAATAAACAAAAAGGATAAAAATAAGAATAAGTATAAAAATAAGAATAAAAAAAGTATAAAAATAAGAATAAGTATAAAAATAAGTATAAAAATAAGTATAAAAAAAATTAGTATAAAAATAAGAATAAGTATAAAAATAAGAATAAAAAAAAAAATTAGTATAAGAATAAGTATAAAAATAAGTATAAAAATAAGAATAAAAAAAAATTAGTATAAAAATAAGAATAAGTACAAAAATAAGTATAAAAATAAGAATAAAACAAAAATAAGTATAGAAATAAGAATAAGAAAAAAAAGTATAAAAATAAGAATAAGTATAAAAATAAGTATAAAAATAAGAATAAAAAAAATAAGTATTAAAATAAGAATAAAACACAAATAAGTATCAAAATAAGAATAAAAAAAAGGATAAAAATAAGAATAAGTATAAAAATAAGAATAAAAAAAGGATAAAAATAAGAATAAGTATAAAAATAAGTATAAAAATAAGAATAAAAAAAAAATTAGTATAAGAATAAGTATAAAAATAAGAATAAAACAAAAATACATATAAAAATAAGAATAAGTAAAAAAATAAGTACAAAAATAAGAATAGAAAAAAGTATAAAATTAAGAATAAGTATAAAAATAAGTATAAAATAAGAATAAAAAAAAATAGTATAAAAATAAGAATAAGTATAAAAATAAGAATAAAAAAAAAAATTAGTATAAGAATAAGAATAAGTACAAAAATAAGTATAAAAATAAGAATAAAACAAAAATAAGTATAGAAATAAGAATAAGAAAAAAAAGTATAAAAATAAGAATAGGTATAAAAATAAGTATAAAAATAAGAATAAAAATAATAAGTATTAAAATAAGAATAAAACACAAATAAGTATAAAAATAAGAATAAAAAAAGGATAAAAATAAGAATAAGTATAAAAATAAGAATAAAAAAAAGGATAAAAATAAGAATAAGTATAAAAATAAGTATAAAAATAAGTATAAAAATCAGAATAAAAAAAAAATTAGTATAAGAATAAGTATAAAAATAAGTATAAAAATAAGAATAAACAAAAAATAGTATAAAAATAAGAATAAGTATAAAAATAACTATAAAAATAAGAATAAAAAAGTATAAGAATAAGAATAAGTATAAAAATAAGTATAAAAATAAGAATAAAAAAAAAATTAGTATAAAAATAAGAATAAAAGAAATTAGTATAAAAATAAGAATAAGTATAAAAATAAGTATAAAAATAATAATAAAACAAAAATAAGTATAAAAATAAGAATAAACAAAAATAAGTATAAAATTTAAAAAAAATGTATTAAAATAAGTATAAAAATCAGAATAAGTATAAAAATAAGAATAAAAAAATAATTAGTATAAAAATAGGAATAAGTATAAAAATAAGTATAAAAATAAAAATAAAAAATATGTATAAAAATAAGTATAAGTATAAAAATAAGTATAAAAATAAGAATAAAAAAATAGTATAAGAATAAGTATAATAATAAGTATAAAAATAAGAAAAAAACAAAAATACATATAAAAATAAGAATAAGTATAAAAAAAAGAATAAAATAAAAATAAGTATAAAAATAAGAATAAAAAAAAATAGTATAAAAATAAGAATAAAACAAAAATAAGTATAAAAATAAGAATAAACAAAAAGGATAAGAATAAGTATAAAAATAAGAATAAAAAAAGTATAAAAATAATAATAAGTATAAAAATAAGAATAAAAACAAAAATAAGTATAAAAATAAGAATAAAAAAAAATAAGTATAAAAATAAGAATAAAACACAAATAAGTATAAAAATAAGAATAAAAAAAAGTATAAAAATAAGAATAAGTATAAAAATAAGTATAAAAATAAGAATAAAATAAAAATAAGTATAAAAATAAGAATAAACAAAAAGGATAAAAATAAGAATAAGTATAAAAATAAGAATAAAAAAAGTATAAAAATAAGAATAAGTATAAAAATAAGTATAAAAATAAGTATAAAAAAAAATTAGTATAAAAATAAGAATAAGTATAAAAATAAGAATAAAAAAAAAAATTAGTATAAGAATAAGTATAAAAATAAGTATAAAAATAAGAATAAAAAAAAATTAGTATAAAAATAAGAATAAGTACAAAAATAAGTATAAAAATAAGAATAAAAAAAATAAGTATTAAAATAAGAATAAAACACAAATAAGTATCAAAATAAGAATAAAAAAAAGGATAAAAATAAGAATAAGTATAAAAATAAGAATAAAAAAAGGATAAAAATAAGAATAAGTATAAAAATAAGTATAAAAATAAGAATAAAAAAAAAATTAGTATAAGAATAAGTATAAAAATAAGTATAAAAATAAGAATAAATAAAAAATAGTATAAAAATAAGAATAAGTATAAAAATAACTATAAAAATAAGAATAAAAAAGTATAAGAATAAGAATAAGTATTAAAATAAGTATAAAAATAAGAATAAAAAAAAAATTAGTATAAAAATAAGAATAAAAGAAATTAGTATAAAAATAAGAATAAGTATAAAAATAAGTATAAAAATAATAATAAAACAAAAATAAGTATAAAAATAAGAATAAACAAAAATAAGTATAAAATTTAAAAAAATTGTATTAAAATAAGTATAAAAATCAGAATAAGTATAAAAATAAGTATAAAAATAAGAATAAAACAAAAATAAGTATAAAAATAAGAATAAACAAAAATAAGTATAAAAATAAGAATTAACAAAAATAAGTATAAAAATTAAAAAAATGTATAAAAATAAGTATAAAAATAAGAATAAGTATAAAAATAAGAATAAAACATAAATAAGTATAAAAGTAAGAACAAAAAAAATGTATAAAAATAAGAATAAAAAAAAGTATAAGAATAAGTATAATAATAAGTATAAAAATAAGAATAAAACAAAAATGCATATAAAAATAAGAATAAGTAAAAAAATAAGTACAAAAATAAGAATAAAAAAAAGTATAAAATTAAGAATAAGTATAAAAATAAGAATAAAAAAAAATTAGTATAAAAATAAGAATAAGTATAAAAATAAGTATAAAAATAAGAATAAAAAAAAAAATTAGTATAAGAATAAGTATAAAAATAAGTATAAAAATAAGAATAAAAAAAAAATTAGTATAAAAATAAGAATAAGTATAAAAATAAGTATAAAAATAAGAATAAAACAAAAATAAGTATAAAAATAAGAATAAACAAAAATAAGTATAAAAATTAAAAAAAATGTATTAAAATAAGTATAAAAATCAGAATAAGTATAAAAATAAGAATAAAACAAAAATAAGTATAAAAATAAGAATAAACAAAAATAAGTATAAAAATTAAAAAAAATGTATTAAAATAAGTATAAAAATCAGAATAAGTATAAAAATAAGAATAAAACAAAAATAAGTATAAAAATAAGAATAAGAAAAAAAAGTATAAAAATAAGAATAAGTAAAAATAAGTATAAAAATAAGAATAAAAAAAATTAGTATAAAAATAAGAATGAACAAAAAGTATAAGAATAAGTATAATAATAATTATAAAAATAAGAATAAAACAAAAATACATATAAAAATAAGAATAAGTAAAAAAATAAGTACAAAAATAAGAATAAAAAAAAGTATAAAATTAAGAATAAGTATAAAAATAAGTATAAAAATAAGAATAAAAAAAAAATTAGTATAAGAATAAGTATAAAAATAAGTATAAAAATAAGAATAAAAAAATAAATTAGTATAAAAATAAGAATAAAACAAAAATAAGTATAGAAATAAGAATAAGAAAAAAAAGTATAAAAATAAGAATAAGTATAAAAATAAGTATAAAAATAAGAATAAAAAAAATAAGTATTAAAATAAGAATAAAACACAAATAAGTATAAAAATAAGAATAAAAAAAGGATAAAAATAAGAATAAGTATAAAAATAAGAATAAAAAAAAGGATAAAAATAAGAATAAGTATAAAAATAAGTATAAAAATAAGAATAAAAAAAATAAGTATAAAACTAAGAATAAAACAAAAATAAGTATAAAAATTAATAAAAATGTATAAAAATAAGTATAAAAATAAGAATAAGTATAAAAATAAGTATAAAAATAAGTATAAAAAAAAATTAGTATAAAAATAAGAATAAGTATAAAAATAAGAATAAAAAAAAAAATTAGTATAAGAATAAGTATAAAAATAAGTATAAAAATAAGAATAAAAAAAAATTAGTATAAAAATAAGAATAAGTACAAAAATAAGTATAAAAATAAGAATAAAAAAAATAAGTATTAAAATAAGAATAAAACACAAATAAGTATCAAAATAAGAATAAAAAAAAGGATAAAAATAAGAATAAGTATAAAAATAAGAATAAAAAAAGGATAAAAATAAGAATAAGTATAAAAATAAGTATAAAAATAAGAATAAAAAAAAAATTAGTATAAGAATAAGTATAAAAATAAGTATAAAAATAAGAATAAATAAAAAATAGTATAAAAATAAGAATAAGTATAAAAATAACTATAAAAATAAGAATAAAAAAGTATAAGAATAAGAATAAGTATTAAAATAAGTATAAAAATAAGAATAAAAAAAAAATTAGTATAAAAATAAGAATAAAAGAAATTAGTATAAAAATAAGAATAAGTATAAAAATAAGTATAAAAATAATAATAAAACAAAAATAAGTATAAAAATAAGAATAAACAAAAATAAGTATAAAATTTAAAAAAATTGTATTAAAATAAGTATAAAAATCAGAATAAGTATAAAAATAAGTATAAAAATAAGAATAAAACAAAAATAAGTATAAAAATAAGAATAAACAAAAATAAGTATAAAAATAAGAATTAACAAAAATAAGTATAAAAATTAAAAAAATGTATAAAAATAAGTATAAAAATAAGAATAAGTATAAAAATAAGAATAAAACATAAATAAGTATAAAAGTAAGAACAAAAAAAATGTATAAAAATAAGAATAAAAAAAAGTATAAGAATAAGTATAATAATAAGTATAAAAATAAGAATAAAACAAAAATGCATATAAAAATAAGAATAAGTAAAAAAATAAGTACAAAAATAAGAATAAAAAAAAGTATAAAATTAAGAATAAGTATAAAAATAAGAATAAAAAAAAATTAGTATAAAAATAAGAATAAGTATAAAAATAAGTATAAAAATAAGAATAAAAAAAAAATTAGTATAAGAATAAGTATAAAAATAAGTATAAAAATAAGAATAAAAAAAAAATTAGTATAAAAATAAGAATAAGTATAAAAATAAGTATAAAAATAAGAATAAAACAAAAATAAGTATAAAAATAAGAATAAACAAAAATAAGTATAAAAATTAAAAAAAATGTATTAAAATAAGTATAAAAATCAGAATAAGTATAAAAATAAGAATAAAACAAAAATAAGTATAAAAATAAGAATAAACAAAAATAAGTATAAAAATTAAAAAAAATGTATTAAAATAAGTATAAAAATCAGAATAAGTATAAAAATAAGAATAAAACAAAAATAAGTATAAAAATAAGAATAAGAAAAAAAAGTATAAAAATAAGAATAAGTAAAAATAAGTATAAAAATAAGAATAAAAAAAATTAGTATAAAAATAAGAATGAACAAAAAGTATAAGAATAAGTATAATAATAATTATAAAAATAAGAATAAAACAAAAATACATATAAAAATAAGAATAAGTAAAAAAATAAGTACAAAAATAAGAATAAAAAAAAGTATAAAATTAAGAATAAGTATAAAAATAAGTATAAAAATAAGAATAAAAAAAAAATTAGTATAAGAATAAGTATAAAAATAAGTATAAAAATAAGAATAAAAAAATAAATTAGTATAAAAATAAGAATAAAACAAAAATAAGTATAGAAATAAGAATAAGAAAAAAAAGTATAAAAATAAGAATAAGTATAAAAATAAGTATAAAAATAAGAATAAAAAAAATAAGTATTAAAATAAGAATAAAACACAAATAAGTATAAAAATAAGAATAAAAAAAGGATAAAAATAAGAATAAGTATAAAAATAAGAATAAAAAAAAGGATAAAAATAAGAATAAGTATAAAAATAAGTATAAAAATAAGAATAAAAAAAATAAGTATAAAACTAAGAATAAAACAAAAATAAGTATAAAAATTAATAAAAATGTATAAAAATAAGTATAAAAATAAGAATAAAAATAAGAATAAAAGAAAAATAAGTAAAAAAATAAGTACAAAAATAAGAATAAAAAAAAGTACAAAATTAAGAATAAGTATAAAAATAAGAATAAAAAAAATTAGTATAAAAATAAGAATAAGTATAAAAATAAGTATAAAAATAAGAATAAAAAAAAAATTAGTATAAGAATAAGTATAAAAATAAGTATAAAAATAAGAATAATAAAAAAAAAGTATAAAAATAAGAATAAGTATAAAAATAAGTATAAAAATAATAAAACAAACATAAGTATAAAAATAAGAATAAACAAAAATAAGTATAAAAAGTAAAAAAAATGTATTAAAATAAGTATAAAAATAAGAATAAACAAAAATAAGTATAAAAATAAGAATAAAAAAAATTGTATAAAAATAAGAATAAGTATAAAAATAAGAATAAAAAAATAATTAGTATAAAAATAGGAATAAGTATAAAAATAAGTATAAAAATAAAAATAAAAAATATGTATAAAAATAAGTATAAGTATAAAAATAAGTATAAAAATAAGAATAAAAAAAAAGTATAAGAATAAGTATAATAATAAGTATAAAAATAAGAAAAAAACAAAAATACATATAAAAATAAGAATAAGTATAAAAAAAAGAATAAAATAAAAATAAGTATAAAAATAAGAATAAAAAAAAATAGTATAAAAATAAGAATAAAACAAAAATAAGTATAAAAATAAGAATAAACAAAAAGGATAAGAATAAGTATAAAAATAAGAATAAAAAAAGTATAAAAATAAGAATAAGTATAAAAATAAGAATAAAAACAAAAATAAGTATAAAAATAAGAATAAAAAAAAATAAGTATAAAAATAAGAATAAAACACAAATAAGTATAAAAATAAGAATAAAAAAAAGTATAAAAATAAGAATAAGTATAAAAATAAGTATAAAAATAAGAATAAAATAAAAATAAGTATAAAAATAAGAATAAACAAAAAGGATAAAAATAAGAATAAGTATAAAAATAAGAATAAAAAAAGTATAAAAATAAGAATAAGTATAAAAATAAGTATAAAAATAAGTATAAAAAAAAATTAGTATAAAAATAAGAATAAAAAAAAAAATTAGTATAAGAATAAGTATAAAAATAAGTATAAAAATAAGAATAAAAAAAAAATTAGTATAAAAATAAGAATAAGTACAAAAATAAGTATAAAAATAAGAATAAAACAAAAATAAGTATAGAAATAAGAATAAGAAAAAAAAGTATAAAAATAAGAATAAGTATAAAAATAAGTATAAAAATAAGAATAAAAAAAATAAGTATTAAAATAAGAATAAAACACAAATAAGTATCAAAATAAGAATAAAAAAAAGGATAAAAATAAGAATAAGTATAAAAATAAGAATAAAAAAAAGGATAAAAATAAGAATAAGTATAAAAATAAGTATAAAAATAAGAATAAAAAAAAAATTAGTATAAGAATAAGTATAAAAATAAGTATAAAAATAAGAATAAACAAAAAATAGTATAAAAATAAGAATAAGTATAAAAATAACTATAAAAATAAGAATAAAAAAGTATAAGAATAAGAATAAGTATTAAAATAAGTATAAAAATAAGAATAAAAAAAAAATTAGTATAAAAATAAGAATAAAAGAAATTAGTATAAAAATAAGAATAAGTATAAAAATAAGTATAAAAATAATAATAAAACAAAAATAAGTATAAAAATAAGAATAAACAAAAATAAGTATAAAATTTAAAAAAAATGTATTAAAATAAGTATAAAAATCAGAATAAGTATAAAAATAAGTATAAAAATAAGAATAAAACAAAAATAAGTATAAAAATAAGAATAAACAAAAATAAGTATAAAAATAAGAATAAACAAAAATAAGTATAAAAATTAAAAAAATGTATAAAAATAAGTATAAAAATAAGAATAAGTATAAAAATAAGAATAAAACATAAATAAGTATAAAAGTAAGAACAAAAAAAATGTATAAAAATAAGAATAAAAAAAAGTATAAGAATAAGTATAATAATAAGTATAAAAATAAGAATAAAACAAAAATGCATATAAAAATAAGAATAAGTAAAAAAATAAGTACAAAAATAAGAATAAAAAAAAGTATAAAATTAAGAATAAGTATAAAAATAAGAATAAAAAAAAATTAGTATAAAAATAAGAATAAGTATAAAAATAAGTATAAAAATAAGAATAAAAAAAAAAATTAGTATAAGAATAAGTATAAAAATAAGTATAAAAATAAGAATAAAAAAAAAATTAGTATAAAAATAAGAATAAGTATAAAAATAAGTATAAAAATAAGAATAAAACAAAAATAAGTATAAAAATAAGAATAAACAAAAATAAGTATAAAAATTAAAAAAAATGTATTAAAATAAGTATAAAAATCAGAATAAGTATAAAAATAAGAATAAAACAAAAATAAGTATAAAAATAAGAATAAACAAAAATAAGTATAAAAATTAAAAAAAATGTATTAAAATAAGTATAAAAATCAGAATAAGTATAAAAATAAGAATAAAACAAAAATAAGTATAAAAATAAGAATAAGAAAAAAAAGTATAAAAATAAGAATAAACAAAAAGTATAAGAATAAGTATAATAATAATTATAAAAATAAGAATAAAACAAAAATACATATAAAAATAAGAATAAGTAAAAAAATAAGTACAAAAATAAGAATAAAAATAAGAATAAAAGAAAAATAAGTACAAAAATAAGTACAAAAATAAGAATAAAAAAAAGTACAAAATTAAGAATAAGTATAAAAATAAGAATAAAAAAAAATAGTATAAAAATAAGAATAAGTATAAAAATAAGTATAAAAATAAGAATAAAAAAAAAATTAGTATAAGAATAAGTATAAAAATAAGTATAAAAATAAGAATAATAAAAAAAAAAGTATAAAAATAAGAATAAGTATAAAAATAAGTATAAAAATAATAAAACAAACATAAGTATAAAAATAAGAATAAACAAAAATAAGTATAAAAATTAAAAAAAATGTATTAAAATAAGTATAAAAATAAGAATAAACAAAAATAAGTATAAAAATAAGAATAAAAAAAATTGTATAAAAATAAGAATAAGTATAAAAATAAGAATAAAAAAATAATTAGTATAAAAATAGGAATAAGTATAAAAATAAGTATAAAAATAAAAATAAAAAATATGTATAAAAATAAGTATAAGTATAAAAATAAGTATAAAAATAAGAATAAAAAAAAAGTATAAGAATAAGTATAATAATAAGTATAAAAATAAGAAAAAAACAAAAATACATATAAAAATAAGAATAAGTATAAAAAAAAGAATAAAATAAAAATAAGTATAAAAATAAGAATAAAAAAAAATAGTATAAAAATAAGAATAAAACAAAAATAAGTATAAAAATAAGAATAAACAAAAAGGATAAGAATAAGTATAAAAATAAGAATAAAAAAAGTATAAAAATAAGAATAAGTATAAAAATAAGAATAAAAACAAAAATAAGTATAAAAATAAGAATAAAAAAAAATAAGTATAAAAATAAGAATAAAACACAAATAAGTATAAAAATAAGAATAAAAAAAAGTATAAAAATAAGAATAAGTATAAAAATAAGTATAAAAATAAGAATAAAATAAAAATAAGTATAAAAATAAGAATAAACAAAAAGGATAAAAATAAGAATAAGTATAAAAATAAGAATAAAAAAAGTATAAAAATAAGAATAAGTATAAAAATAAGTATAAAAATAAGTATAAAAAAAAATTAGTATAAAAATAAGAATAAGTATAAAAATAAGAATAAAAAAAAAAATTAGTATAAGAATAAGTATAAAAATAAGTATAAAAATAAGAATAAAAAAAAAATTAGTATAAAAATAAGAATAAGTACAAAAATAAGTATAAAAATAAGAATAAAACAAAAATAAGTATAGAAATAAGAATAAGAAAAAAAAGTATAAAAATAAGAATAAGTATAAAAATAAGTATAAAAATAATAATAAAAAAAATAAGTATTAAAATAAGAATAAAACACAAATAAGTATCAAAATAAGAATAAAAAAAAGGATAAAAATAAGAATAAGTATAAAAATAAGAATAAAAAAAAGGATAAAAATAAGAATAAGTATAAAAATAAGTATAAAAATAAGAATAAAAAAAAAATTAGTATAAGAATAAGTATAAAAATAAGTATAAAAATAAGAATAAACAAAAAATAGTATAAAAATAAGAATAAGTATAAAAATAACTATAAAAATAAGAATAAAAATAAGTATAAGAATAAGAATAAGTCTAAAAATAAGTATAAAAATAAGAATAAAAAAAAAAATAATATAAAAATAAGAATAAAAGAAAAATAAGTATAAAAATAAGTATGAAAATAAGAATAAAACAAAAATAAGTATGAAAATAAGAATAAAACAAAAATAAGTATAAAAATTAATAAAAATGTATAAAAATAAATATAAAAATAAGAATAAAAATAAGAATAAAAGAAAAATAAGTATAAAAATAAGAATAAGAAACAAAAAGTATAAAAATAAGAATAAAAGAAAAATAAGTATAAAAGTAAGAACAAAAAAAATGTATAAAAATAAGTATAAGTATAAAAATAAGTATAAAAATAAGAATTAAAAAAAATGTATAAAAATAAGAATAGGCATAAAAATAAGTAATAAAATAAGAATAAAAATAAGAATAAAAAAAATAGTTTAAAAATAAGAATAAAACAAAAATAAGTATGAAAATAAGAATAAAACAAAAATAAGTATAAAAATAAGAATAAAAAAATAAGTATAAAAATAAGAATAAACAAAAATAAGTATAAAAATTAAAAAAATGTATAAAAATAAGTATAAAAATAAGAATAAGTATAAAAATAAGAATAAAACAAAAATAAATATAAAAGTAAGAACAAAAAAAATGTATAAAAATAAGTATAAGTATAAAAATAAGTATAAAAATAAGAATAAAAAAAAAGTATAAGAATAAGTATAATAATAAGTATAAAAATAAGAATAAAACAAAAATACATATAAAAATAAGAATAAGTAAAAAAATAAGTACAAAAATAAGAATAGAAAAAAGTATAAAATTAAGAATAAGTATAAAAATAAGTATAAAATAAGAATAAAAAAAAATAGTATAAAAATAAGAATAAGTATAAAAATAAGAATAAAAAAAAAAATTAGTATAAGAATAAGAATAAGTACAAAAATAAGTATAAAAATAAGAATAAAACAAAAATAAGTATAGAAATAAGAATAAGAAAAAAAAGTATAAAAATAAGAATAAGTATAAAAATAAGTATAAAAATAAGAATAAAAATAATAAGTATTAAAATAAGAATAAAACACAAATAAGTATAAAAATAAGAATAAAAAAAGGATAAAAATAAGAATAAGTATAAAAATAAGAATAAAAAAAAGGATAAAAATAAGAATAAGTATAAAAATAAGTATAAAAATAAGTATAAAAATCAGAATAAAAAAAAAATTAGTATAAGAATAAGTATAAAAATAAGTATAAAAATAAGAATAAACAAAAAATAGTATAAAAATAAGAATAAGTATAAAAATAACTATAAAAATAAGAATAAAAAAGTATAAGAATAAGAATAAGTATAAAAATAAGTATAAAAATAAGAATAAAAAAAAATTAGTATAAAAATAAGAATAAAAGAAATTAGTATAAAAATAAGAATAAGTATAAAAATAAGTATAAAAATAATAATAAAACAAAAATAAGTATAAAAATAAGAATAAACAAAAATAAGTATAAAATTTAAAAAAAATGTATTAAAATAAGTATAAAAATCAGAATAAGTATAAAAATAAGAATAAAAAAATAATTAGTATAAAAATAGGAATAAGTATAAAAATAAGTATAAAAATAAAAATAAAAAATATGTATAAAAATAAGTATAAGTATAAAAATAAGTATAAAAATAAGAATAAAAAAATAGTATAAGAATAAGTATAATAATAAGTATAAAAATAAGAAAAAAACAAAAATACATATAAAAATAAGAATAAGTATAAAAAAAAGAATAAAATAAAAATAAGTATAAAAATAAGAATAAAAAAAAATAGTATAAAAATAAGAATAAAACAAAAATAAGTATAAAAATAAGAATAAACAAAAAGGATAAGAATAAGTATAAAAATAAGAATAAAAAAAGTATAAAAATAATAATAAGTATAAAAATAAGAATAAAAACAAAAATAAGTATAAAAATAAGAATAAAAAAAAATAAGTATAAAAATAAGAATAAAACACAAATAAGTATAAAAATAAGAATAAAAAAAAGTATAAAAATAAGAATAAGTATAAAAATAAGTATAAAAATAAGAATAAAATAAAAATAAGTATAAAAATAAGAATAAACAAAAAGGATAAAAATAAGAATAAGTATAAAAATAAGAATAAAAAAAGTATAAAAATAAGAATAAGTATAAAAATAAGTATAAAAATAAGTATAAAAAAAAATTAGTATAAAAATAAGAATAAGTATAAAAATAAGAATAAAAAAAAAAATTAGTATAAGAATAAGTATAAAAATAAGTATAAAAATAAGAATAAAAAAAAATTAGTATAAAAATAAGAATAAGTACAAAAATAAGTATAAAAATAAGAATAAAACAAAAATAAGTATAGAAATAAGAATAAGAAAAAAAAGTATAAAAATAAGAATAAGTATAAAAATAAGTATAAAAATAAGAATAAAAAAAATAAGTATTAAAATAAGAATAAAACACAAATAAGTATCAAAATAAGAATAAAAAAAAGGATAAAAATAAGAATAAGTATAAAAATAAGAATAAAAAAAGGATAAAAATAAGAATAAGTATAAAAATAAGTATAAAAATAAGAATAAAAAAAAAATTAGTATAAGAATAAGTATAAAAATAAGAATAAAACAAAAATACATATAAAAATAAGAATAAGTAAAAAAATAAGTACAAAAATAAGAATAGAAAAAAGTATAAAATTAAGAATAAGTATAAAAATAAGTATAAAATAAGAATAAAAAAAAATAGTATAAAAATAAGAATAAGTATAAAAATAAGAATAAAAAAAAAAATTAGTATAAGAATAAGAATAAGTACAAAAATAAGTATAAAAATAAGAATAAAACAAAAATAAGTATAGAAATAAGAATAAGAAAAAAAAGTATAAAAATAAGAATAAGTATAAAAATAAGTATAAAAATAAGAATAAAAATAATAAGTATTAAAATAAGAATAAAACACAAATAAGTATAAAAATAAGAATAAAAAAAGGATAAAAATAAGAATAAGTATAAAAATAAGAATAAAAAAAAGGATAAAAATAAGAATAAGTATAAAAATAAGTATAAAAATAAGTATAAAAATCAGAATAAAAAAAAAATTAGTATAAGAATAAGTATAAAAATAAGTATAAAAATAAGAATAAACAAAAAATAGTATAAAAATAAGAATAAGTATAAAAATAACTATAAAAATAAGAATAAAAAAGTATAAGAATAAGAATAAGTATAAAAATAAGTATAAAAATAAGAATAAAAAAAAAATTAGTATAAAAATAAGAATAAAAGAAATTAGTATAAAAATAAGAATAAGTATAAAAATAAGTATAAAAATAATAATAAAACAAAAATAAGTATAAAAATAAGAATAAACAAAAATAAGTATAAAATTTAAAAAAAATGTATTAAAATAAGTATAAAAATCAGAATAAGTATAAAAATAAGAATAAAAAAATAATTAGTATAAAAATAGGAATAAGTATAAAAATAAGTATAAAAATAAAAATAAAAAATATGTATAAAAATAAGTATAAGTATAAAAATAAGTATAAAAATAAGAATAAAAAAATAGTATAAGAATAAGTATAATAATAAGTATAAAAATAAGAAAAAAACAAAAATACATATAAAAATAAGAATAAGTATAAAAAAAAGAATAAAATAAAAATAAGTATAAAAATAAGAATAAAAAAAAATAGTATAAAAATAAGAATAAAACAAAAATAAGTATAAAAATAAGAATAAACAAAAAGGATAAGAATAAGTATAAAAATAAGAATAAAAAAAGTATAAAAATAATAATAAGTATAAAAATAAGAATAAAAACAAAAATAAGTATAAAAATAAGAATAAAAAAAAATAAGTATAAAAATAAGAATAAAACACAAATAAGTATAAAAATAAGAATAAAAAAAAGTATAAAAATAAGAATAAGTATAAAAATAAGTATAAAAATAAGAATAAAATAAAAATAAGTATAAAAATAAGAATAAACAAAAAGGATAAAAATAAGAATAAGTATAAAAATAAGAATAAAAAAAGTATAAAAATAAGAATAAGTATAAAAATAAGTATAAAAATAAGTATAAAAAAAAATTAGTATAAAAATAAGAATAAGTATAAAAATAAGAATAAAAAAAAAAATTAGTATAAGAATAAGTATAAAAATAAGTATAAAAATAAGAATAAAAAAAAATTAGTATAAAAATAAGAATAAGTACAAAAATAAGTATAAAAATAAGAATAAAAAAAATAAGTATTAAAATAAGAATAAAACACAAATAAGTATCAAAATAAGAATAAAAAAAAGGATAAAAATAACAATAAGTATAAAAATAAGAATAAAAAAAGGATAAAAATAAGAATAAGTATAAAAATAAGTATAAAAATAAGAATAAAAAAAAAATTAGTATAAGAATAAGTATAAAAATAAGTATAAAAATAAGAATAAATAAAAAATAGTATAAAAATAAGAATAAGTATAAAAATAACTATAAAAATAAGAATAAAAAAGTATAAGAATAAGAATAAGTATTAAAATAAGTATAAAAATAAGAATAAAAAAAAAATTAGTATAAAAATAAGAATAAAAGAAATTAGTATAAAAATAAGAATAAGTATAAAAATAAGTATAAAAATAATAATAAAACAAAAATAAGTATAAAAATAAGAATAAACAAAAATAAGTATAAAATTTAAAAAAATTGTATTAAAATAAGTATAAAAATCAGAATAAGTATAAAAATAAGTATAAAAATAAGAATAAAACAAAAATAAGTATAAAAATAAGAATAAACAAAAATAAGTATAAAAATAAGAATTAACAAAAATAAGTATAAAAATTAAAAAAATGTATAAAAATAAGTATAAAAATAAGAATAAGTATAAAAATAAGAATAAAACATAAATAAGTATAAAAGTAAGAACAAAAAAAATGTATAAAAATAAGAATAAAAAAAAGTATAAGAATAAGTATAATAATAAGTATAAAAATAAGAATAAAACAAAAATGCATATAAAAATAAGAATAAGTAAAAAAATAAGTACAAAAATAAGAATAAAAAAAAGTATAAAATTAAGAATAAGTATAAAAATAAGAATAAAAAAAAATTAGTATAAAAATAAGAATAAGTATAAAAATAAGTATAAAAATAAGAATAAAAAAAAAAATTAGTATAAGAATAAGTATAAAAATAAGTATAAAAATAAGAATAAAAAAAAAATTAGTATAAAAATAAGAATAAGTATAAAAATAAGTATAAAAATAAGAATAAAACAAAAATAAGTATAAAAATAAGAATAAACAAAAATAAGTATAAAAATTAAAAAAAATGTATTAAAATAAGTATAAAAATCAGAATAAGTATAAAAATAAGAATAAAACAAAAATAAGTATAAAAATAAGAATAAACAAAAATAAGTATAAAAATTAAAAAAAATGTATTAAAATAAGTATAAAAATCAGAATAAGTATAAAAATAAGAATAAAACAAAAATAAGTATAAAAATAAGAATAAGAAAAAAAAGTATAAAAATAAGAATAAGTAAAAATAAGTATAAAAATAAGAATAAAAAAAATTAGTATAAAAATAAGAATGAACAAAAAGTATAAGAATAAGTATAATAATAATTATAAAAATAAGAATAAAACAAAAATACATATAAAAATAAGAATAAGTAAAAAAATAAGTACAAAAATAAGAATAAAAAAAAGTATAAAATTAAGAATAAGTATAAAAATAAGTATAAAAATAAGAATAAAAAAAAAATTAGTATAAGAATAAGTATAAAAATAAGTATAAAAATAAGAATAAAAAAATAAATTAGTATAAAAATAAGAATAAAACAAAAATAAGTATAGAAATAAGAATAAGAAAAAAAAGTATAAAAATAAGAATAAGTATAAAAATAAGTATAAAAATAAGAATAAAAAAAATAAGTATTAAAATAAGAATAAAACACAAATAAGTATAAAAATAAGAATAAAAAAAGGATAAAAATAAGAATAAGTATAAAAATAAGAATAAAAAAAAGGATAAAAATAAGAATAAGTATAAAAATAAGTATAAAAATAAGAATAAAAAAAATAAGTATAAAACTAAGAATAAAACAAAAATAAGTATAAAAATTAATAAAAATGTATAAAAATAAGTATAAAAATAAGAATAAAAATAAGAATAAAAGAAAAATAAGTAAAAAAATAAGTACAAAAATAAGAATAAAAAAAAGTACAAAATTAAGAATAAGTATAAAAATAAGAATAAAAAAAATTAGTATAAAAATAAGAATAAGTATAAAAATAAGTATAAAAATAAGAATAAAAAAAAAATTAGTATAAGAATAAGTATAAAAATAAGTATAAAAATAAGAATAATAAAAAAAAAGTATAAAAATAAGAATAAGTATAAAAATAAGTATAAAAATAATAAAACAAACATAAGTATAAAAATAAGAATAAACAAAAATAAGTATAAAAAGTAAAAAAAATGTATTAAAATAAGTATAAAAATAAGAATAAACAAAAATAAGTATAAAAATAAGAATAAAAAAAATTGTATAAAAATAAAAATAAGTATAAAAATAAGAATAAAAAAATAATTAGTATAAAAATAGGAATAAGTATAAAAATAAGTATAAAAATAAAAATAAAAAATATGTATAAAAATAAGTATAAGTATAAAAATAAGTATAAAAATAAGAATAAAAAAAAAGTATAAGAATAAGTATAATAATAAGTATAAAAATAAGAAAAAAACAAAAATACATATAAAAATAAGAATAAGTATAAAAAAAAGAATAAAATAAAAATAAGTATAAAAATAAGAATAAAAAAAAATAGTATAAAAATAAGAATAAAACAAAAATAAGTATAAAAATAAGAATAAACAAAAAGGATAAGAATAAGTATAAAAATAAGAATAAAAAAAGTATAAAAATAAGAATAAGTATAAAAATAAGAATAAAAACAAAAATAAGTATAAAAATAAGAATAAAAAAAAATAAGTATAAAAATAAGAATAAAACACAAATAAGTATAAAAATAAGAATAAAAAAAAGTATAAAAATAAGAATAAGTATAAAAATAAGTATAAAAATAAGAATAAAATAAAAATAAGTATAAAAATAAGAATAAACAAAAAGGATAAAAATAAGAATAAGTATAAAAATAAGAATAAAAAAAGTATAAAAATAAGAATAAGTATAAAAATAAGTATAAAAATAAGTATAAAAAAAAATTAGTATAAAAATAAGAATAAAAAAAAAAATTAGTATAAGAATAAGTATAAAAATAAGTATAAAAATAAGAATAAAAAAAAAATTAGTATAAAAATAAGAATAAGTACAAAAATAAGTATAAAAATAAGAATAAAACAAAAATAAGTATAGAAATAAGAATAAGAAAAAAAAGTATAAAAATAAGAATAAGTATAAAAATAAGTATAAAAATAAGAATAAAAAAAATAAGTATTAAAATAAGAATAAAACACAAATAAGTATCAAAATAAGAATAAAAAAAAGGATAAAAATAAGAATAAGTATAAAAATAAGAATAAAAAAAAGGATAAAAATAAGAATAAGTATAAAAATAAGTATAAAAATAAGAATAAACAAAAAATAGTATAAAAATAAGAATAAGTATAAAAATAACTATAAAAATAAGAATAAAAAAGTATAAGAATAAGAATAAGTATTAAAATAAGTATAAAAATAAGAATAAAAAAAAAATTAGTATAAAAATAAGAATAAAAGAAATTAGTATAAAAATAAGAATAAGTATAAAAATAAGTATAAAAATAATAATAAAACAAAAATAAGTATAAAAATAAGAATAAACAAAAATAAGTATAAAATTTAAAAAAAATGTATTAAAATAAGTATAAAAATCAGAATAAGTATAAAAATAAGTATAAAAATAAGAATAAAACAAAAATAAGTATAAAAATAAGAATAAACAAAAATAAGTATAAAAATAAGAATAAACAAAAATAAGTATAAAAATTAAAAAAATGTATAAAAATAAGTATAAAAATAAGAATAAGTATAAAAATAAGAATAAAACATAAATAAGTATAAAAGTAAGAACAAAAAAAATGTATAAAAATAAGAATAAAAAAAAGTATAAGAATAAGTATAATAATAAGTATAAAAATAAGAATAAAACAAAAATGCATATAAAAATAAGAATAAGTAAAAAAATAAGTACAAAAATAAGAATAAAAAAAAGTATAAAATTAAGAATAAGTATAAAAATAAGAATAAAAAAAAATTAGTATAAAAATAAGAATAAGTATAAAAATAAGTATAAAAATAAGAATAAAAAAAAAAATTAGTATAAGAATAAGTATAAAAATAAGTATAAAAATAAGAATAAAAAAAAAATTAGTATAAAAATAAGAATAAGTATAAAAATAAGTATAAAAATAAGAATAAAACAAAAATAAGTATAAAAATAAGAATAAACAAAAATAAGTATAAAAATTAAAAAAAATGTATTAAAATAAGTATAAAAATCAGAATAAGTATAAAAATAAGAATAAAACAAAAATAAGTATAAAAATAAGAATAAACAAAAATAAGTATAAAAATTAAAAAAAATGTATTAAAATAAGTATAAAAATCAGAATAAGTATAAAAATAAGAATAAAACAAAAATAAGTATAAAAATAAGAATAAGAAAAAAAAGTATAAAAATAAGAATAAACAAAAAGTATAAGAATAAGTATAATAATAATTATAAAAATAAGAATAAAACAAAAATACATATAAAAATAAGAATAAGTAAAAAAATAAGTACAAAAATAAGAATAAAAATAAGAATAAAAGAAAAATAAGTAAAAAAATAAGTACAAAAATAAGAATAAAAAAAAGTACAAAATTAAGAATAAGTATAAAAATAAGAATAAAAAAAAATAGTATAAAAATAAGAATAAGTATAAAAATAAGTATAAAAATAAGAATAAAAAAAAAATTAGTATAAGAATAAGTATAAAAATAAGTATAAAAATAAGAATAATAAAAAAAAAAGTATAAAAATAAGAATAAGTATAAAAATAAGTATAAAAATAATAAAACAAACATAAGTATAAAAATAAGAATAAACAAAAATAAGTATAAAAATAAAAAAAAATGTATTAAAATAAGTATAAAAATAAGAATAAACAAAAATAAGTATAAAAATAAGAATAAAAAAAATTGTATAAAAATAAGAATAAGTATAAAAATAAGAATAAAAAAATAATTAGTATAAAAATAGGAATAAGTATAAAAATAAGTATAAAAATAAAAATAAAAAATATGTATAAAACTAAGTATAAGTATAAAAATAAGTATAAAAATAAGAATAAAAAAAAAGTATAAGAATAAGTATAATAATAAGTATAAAAATAAGAAAAAAACAAAAATACATATAAAAATAAGAATAAGTATAAAAAAAAGAATAAAATAAAAATAAGTATAAAAATAAGAATAAAAAAAAATAGTATAAAAATAAGAATAAAACAAAAATAAGTATAAAAATAAGAATAAACAAAAAGGATAAGAATAAGTATAAAAATAAGAATAAAAAAAGTATAAAAATAAGAATAAGTATAAAAATAAGAATAAAAACAAAAATAAGTATAAAAATAAGAATAAAAAAAAATAAGTATAAAAATAAGAATAAAACACAAATAAGTATAAAAATAAGAATAAAAAAAAGTATAAAAATAAGAATAAGTATAAAAATAAGTATAAAAATAAGAATAAAATAAAAATAAGTATAAAAATAAGAATAAACAAAAAGGATAAAAATAAGAATAAGTATAAAAATAAGAATAAAAAAAGTATAAAAATAAGAATAAGTATAAAAATAAGTATAAAAATAAGTATAAAAAAAAATTAGTATAAAAATAAGAATAAGTATAAAAATAATAATAAAAAAAAAAATTAGTATAAGAATAAGTATAAAAATAAGTATAAAAATAAGAATAAAAAAAAAATTAGTATAAAAATAAGAATAAGTACAAAAATAAGTATAAAAATAAGAATAAAACAAAAATAAGTATAGAAATAAGAATAAGAAAAAAAAGTATAAAAATAAGAATAAGTATAAAAATAAGTATAAAAATAATAATAAAAAAAATAAGTATTAAAATAAGAATAAAACACAAATAAGTATCAAAATAAGAATAAAAAAAAGGATAAAAATAAGAATAAGTATAAAAATAAGAATAAAAAAAAGGATAAAAATAAGAATAAGTATAAAAATAAGTATAAAAATAAGAATAAAAAAAAAATTAGTATAAGAATAAGTATAAAAATAAGTATAAAAATAAGAATAAACAAAAAATAGTATAAAAATAAGAATAAGTATAAAAATAACTATAAAAATAAGAATAAAAATAAGTATAAGAATAAGAATAAGTCTAAAAATAAGTATAAAAATAAGAATAAAAAAAAAAATAATATAAAAATAAGAATAAAAGAAAAATAAGTATAAAAATAAGTATGAAAATAAGAATAAAACAAAAATAAGTATGAAAATAAGAATAAAACAAAAATAAGTATAAAAATTAATAAAAATGTATAAAAATAAGTATAAAAATAAGAATAAGTATAAAAATAAGAATAAAACATAAATAAGTATAAAAGTAAGAACAAAAAAAATGTATAAAAATAAGAATAAAAAAAAGTATAAGAATAAGTATAATAATAAGTATAAAAATAAGAATAAAACAAAAATGCATATAAAAATAAGAATAAGTAAAAAAATAAGTACAAAAATAAGAATAAAAAAAAGTATAAAATTAAGAATAAGTATAAAAATAAGAATAAAAAAAAATTAGTATAAAAATAAGAATAAGTATAAAAATAAGTATAAAAATAAGAATAAAAAAAAAAATTAGTATAAGAATAAGTATAAAAATAAGTATAAAAATAAGAATAAAAAAAAAATTAGTATAAAAATAAGAATAAGTATAAAAATAAGTATAAAAATAAGAATAAAACAAAAATAAGTATAAAAATAAGAATAAACAAAAATAAGTATAAAAATTAAAAAAAATGTATTAAAATAAGTATAAAAATCAGAATAAGTATAAAAATAAGAATAAAACAAAAATAAGTATAAAAATAAGAATAAACAAAAATAAGTATAAAAATTAAAAAAAATGTATTAAAATAAGTATAAAAATCAGAATAAGTATAAAAATAAGAATAAAACAAAAATAAGTATAAAAATAAGAATAAGAAAAAAAAGTATAAAAATAAGAATAAACAAAAAGTATAAGAATAAGTATAATAATAATTATAAAAATAAGAATAAAACAAAAATACATATAAAAATAAGAATAAGTAAAAAAATAAGTACAAAAATAAGAATAAAAATAAGAATAAAAGAAAAATAAGTAAAAAAATAAGTACAAAAATAAGAATAAAAAAAAGTACAAAATTAAGAATAAGTATAAAAATAAGAATAAAAAAAAATAGTATAAAAATAAGAATAAGTATAAAAATAAGTATAAAAATAAGAATAAAAAAAAAATTAGTATAAGAATAAGTATAAAAATAAGTATAAAAATAAGAATAATAAAAAAAAAAGTATAAAAATAAGAATAAGTATAAAAATAAGTATAAAAATAATAAAACAAACATAAGTATAAAAATAAGAATAAACAAAAATAAGTATAAAAATAAAAAAAAATGTATTAAAATAAGTATAAAAATAAGAATAAACAAAAATAAGTATAAAAATAAGAATAAAAAAAATTGTATAAAAATAAGAATAAGTATAAAAATAAGAATAAAAAAATAATTAGTATAAAAATAGGAATAAGTATAAAAATAAGTATAAAAATAAAAATAAAAAATATGTATAAAAATAAGTATAAGTATAAAAATAAGTATAAAAATAAGAATAAAAAAAAAGTATAAGAATAAGTATAATAATAAGTATAAAAATAAGAAAAAAACAAAAATACATATAAAAATAAGAATAAGTATAAAAAAAAGAATAAAATAAAAATAAGTATAAAAATAAGAATAAAAAAAAATAGTATAAAAATAAGAATAAAACAAAAATAAGTATAAAAATAAGAATAAACAAAAAGGATAAGAATAAGTATAAAAATAAGAATAAAAAAAGTATAAAAATAAGAATAAGTATAAAAATAAGAATAAAAACAAAAATAAGTATAAAAATAAGAATAAAAAAAAATAAGTATAAAAATAAGAATAAAACACAAATAAGTATAAAAATAAGAATAAAAAAAAGTATAAAAATAAGAATAAGTATAAAAATAAGTATAAAAATAAGAATAAAATAAAAATAAGTATAAAAATAAGAATAAACAAAAAGGATAAAAATAAGAATAAGTATAAAAATAAGAATAAAAAAAGTATAAAAATAAGAATAAGTATAAAAATAAGTATAAAAATAAGTATAAAAAAAAATTAGTATAAAAATAAGAATAAGTATAAAAATAAGAATAAAAAAAAAAATTAGTATAAGAATAAGTATAAAAATAAGTATAAAAATAAGAATAAAAAAAAAATTAGTATAAAAATAAGAATAAGTACAAAAATAAGTATAAAAATAAGAATAAAACAAAAATAAGTATAGAAATAAGAATAAGAAAAAAAAGTATAAAAATAAGAATAAGTATAAAAATAAGTATAAAAATAATAATAAAAAAAATAAGTATTAAAATAAGAATAAAACACAAATAAGTATCAAAATAAGAATAAAAAAAAGGATAAAAATAAGAATAAGTATAAAAATAAGAATAAAAAAAAGGATAAAAATAAGAATAAGTATAAAAATAAGTATAAAAATAAGAATAAAAAAAAAATTAGTATAAGAATAAGTATAAAAATAAGTATAAAAATAAGAATAAACAAAAAATAGTATAAAAATAAGAATAAGTATAAAAATAACTATAAAAATAAGAATAAAAATAAGTATAAGAATAAGAATAAGTCTAAAAATAAGTATAAAAATAAGAATAAAAAAAAAAATAATATAAAAATAAGAATAAAAGAAAAATAAGTATAAAAATAAGTATGAAAATAAGAATAAAACAAAAATAAGTATGAAAATAAGAATAAAACAAAAATAAGTATAAAAATTAATAAAAATGTATAAAAATAAATATAAAAATAAGAATAAAAATAAGAATAAAAGAAAAATAAGTATAAAAATAAGAATAAGAAACAAAAAGTATAAAAATAAGAATAAAAGAAAAATAAGTATAAAAGTAAGAACAAAAAAAATGTATAAAAATAAGTATAAGTATAAAAATAAGTATAAAAATAAGAATTAAAAAAAATGTATAAAAATAAGAATAGGCATAAAAATAAGTAATAAAATAAGAATAAAAATAAGAATAAAAAAAATAGTTTAAAAATAAGAATAAAACAAAAATAAGTATGAAAATAAGAATAAAACAAAAATAAGTATAAAAATAAGAATAAAAAAATAAGTATAAAAATAAGAATAAACAAAAATAAGTATAAAAATTAAAAAAATGTATAAAAATAAGTATAAAAATAAGAATAAGTATAAAAATAAGAATAAAACAAAAATAAATATAAAAGTAAGAACAAAAAAAATGTATAAAAATAAGTATAAGTATAAAAATAAGTATAAAAATAAGAATAAAAAAAAAGTATAAGAATAAGTATAATAATAAGTATAAAAATAAGAATAAAACAAAAATACATATAAAAATAAGAATAAGTAAAAAAATAAGTACAAAAATAAGAATAGAAAAAAGTATAAAATTAAGAATAAGTATAAAAATAAGTATAAAATAAGAATAAAAAAAAATAGTATAAAAATAAGAATAAGTATAAAAATAAGAATAAAAAAAAAAATTAGTATAAGAATAAGAATAAGTACAAAAATAAGTATAAAAATAAGAATAAAACAAAAATAAGTATAGAAATAAGAATAAGAAAAAAAAGTATAAAAATAAGAATAAGTATAAAAATAAGTATAAAAATAAGAATAAAAATAATAAGTATTAAAATAAGAATAAAACACAAATAAGTATAAAAATAAGAATAAAAAAAGGATAAAAATAAGAATAAGTATAAAAATAAGAATAAAAAAAAGGATAAAAATAAGAATAAGTATAAAAATAAGTATAAAAATAAGTATAAAAATCAGAATAAAAAAAAAATTAGTATAAGAATAAGTATAAAAATAAGTATAAAAATAAGAATAAACAAAAAATAGTATAAAAATAAGAATAAGTATAAAAATAACTATAAAAATAAGAATAAAAAAGTATAAGAATAAGAATAAGTATAAAAATAAGTATAAAAATAAGAATAAAAAAAAAATTAGTATAAAAATAAGAATAAAAGAAATTAGTATAAAAATAAGAATAAGTATAAAAATAAGTATAAAAATAATAATAAAACAAAAATAAGTATAAAAATAAGAATAAACAAAAATAAGTATAAAATTTAAAAAAAATGTATTAAAATAAGTATAAAAATCAGAATAAGTATAAAAATAAGTATAAAAATAAGAATAAAACAAAAATAAGTATAAAAATAAGAATAAACAAAAATAAGTATAAAAATAAGAATAAACAAAAATAAGTATAAAAATTAAAAAAATGTATAAAAATAAGTATAAAAATAAGAATAAGTATAAAAATAAGAATAAAACATAAATAAGTATAAAAGTAAGAACAAAAAAAATGTATAAAAATAAGAATAAAAAAAAGTATAAGAATAAGTATAATAATAAGTATAAAAATAAGAATAAAACAAAAATGCATATAAAAATAAGAATAAGTAAAAAAATAAGTACAAAAATAAGAATAAAAAAAGTATAAAATTAAGAATAAGTATAAAAATAAGAATAAAAAAAAATTAGAATAAAAATAAGAATAAGTATAAAAATAAGTATAAAAATAAGAATAAAAAAAAAAATTAGTATAAGAATAAGTATAAAAATAAGTATAAAAATAAGAATAAAAAAAAAATTAGTATAAAAATAAGAATAAGTATAAAAATAAGTATAAAAATAAGAATAAAACAAAAATAAGTATAAAAATAAGAATAAACAAAAATAAGTATAAAAATTAAAAAAAATGTATTAAAATAAGTATAAAAATCAGAATAAGTATAAAAATAAGAATAAAACAAAAATAAGTATAAAAATAAGAATAAACAAAAATAAGTATAAAAATTAAAAAAAATGTATTAAAATAAGTATAAAAATCAGAATAAGTATAAAAATAAGAATAAAACAAAAATAAGTATAGAAATAAGAATAAGAAAAAAAAGTATAAAAATAAGAATAAGTATAAAAATAAGTATAAAAATAAGAATAAAAAAAATAAGTATTAAAATAAGAATAAAACACAAATAAGTATAAAAATAAGAATAAAAAAAGGATAAAAATAAGAATAAGTATAAAAATAAGAATAAAAAAAAGGATAAAAATAAGAATAAGTATAAAAATAAGTATAAAAATAAGAATAAAAAAAAATAAGTATAAAAATAAGAATAAAACAAAAATAAGTATAAAAATTAATAAAAATGTATAAAAATAAGTATAAAAATAAGAATAAAATTAAGAATAAAAGAAAAATAAGTAAAAAAATAAGTACAAAAATAAGAATAAAAAAAAGTACAAAATTAAGAATAAGTATAAAAATAAGAATAAAAAAAATTAGTATAAAAATAAGAATAAGTATAAAAATAAGTATAAAAATAAGAATAAAAAAAAAATTAGTATAAGAATAAGTATAAAAATAAGTATAAAAATAAGAATAATAAAAAAAAAGTATAAAAATAAGAATAAGTATAAAAATAAGTATAAAAATAATAAAACAAAAATAAGTATAAAAATAAGAATAAACAAAAATAAGTATAAAAATTAAAAAAAATGTATTAAAATAAGTATAAAAATAAGAATAAAAAAAATTGTATAAAAATAAGAATAAGTATAAAAATAAGAATAAAAAAAGGATAAAAATAAGAATAAGTATAAAAATAAGTATAAAAATAAGTATAAAAATCAGAATAAAAAAAAATTAGTATAAGAATAAGTATAAAAATAAGTATAAAAATAAGAATAAAAAAAAAAATAAGTATTAAAATAAGAATAAAACACAAATAAGTATAAAAATAAGAATAAAAAAAGGATAAAAATAAGAATAAGTATAAAAATAAGAATAAAAAAAAGGATAAAAATAAGAATAAGTATAAAAATAAGTATAAAAATAAGTATAAAAAAAATTAGTATAAAAATAAGAATAAGTACAAAAATAAGTATAAAAATAAGAATAAAACAAAAATAAGTATAGAAATAAGAATAAAAAAAAAAAGTATAAAAATAAGAATAAGTATAAAAATAAGTATAAAAATAAGAATAAAAAAAATAAGTATTAAAATAAGAATAAAACACAAATAAGTATAAAAATAAGAATAAAAAAAGGATAAAAATAAGAATAAGTATAAAAATAAGAATAAAAAAAAGGATAAAAATAAGAATAAGTATAAAAAAAAGTATAAAAATAAGTATAAAAATCAGAATAAAAAAAAATTAGTATAAGAATAAGTATAAAAATAAGTATAAAAATAAGAATAAACAAAAAATAGTATAAAAATAAGAATAAGTATAAAAATAACTATAAAAATAAGAATAAAAAAGTATAAGAATAAGAATAAGTATAAAAATAAGTATAAAAATAAGAATAAAAAAAAAATTAGTATAAGAATAAGAATAAAAGAAATTAGTATAAAAATAAGAATAAGTATAAAAATAAGTATAAAAATAATAATAAAACAAAAATAAGTATAAAAATAAGAATAAACAAAAATAAGTATAAAATTTAAAAAAAATGTATTAAAATAAGTATAAAAATCAGAATAAGTATAAAAATAAGTATAAAAATAAGAATAAAACAAAAATAAGTATAAAACTAAGAATAAACAAAAATAAGTATAAAAATAAGAATAAACAAAAATAAGTATAAAAATTAAAAAAATGTATAAAAATAAGTATAAAAATAAGAATAAGTATAAAAATAAGAATAAAACATAAATAAGTATAAAAGTAAGAACAAAAAAAATGTATAAAAATAAGTATAAAAATAAGAATAAAAAAAAAGTATAAGAATAAGTATAATAATAAGTATAAAAATAAGAATAAAACAAAAATGCATATAAAAATAAGAATAAGTAAAAAAAATAAGTACAAAAATAAGAATAAAAAAAAGTATAAAATTAAGAATAAGTATAAAAATAAGTATAAAAATAAGAATAAAAAAAAAATTAGTATAAGAATAAGTATAAAAATAAGTATAAAAATAAGTATAAAAATAAGAATAAAAAAAATAAGTATTAAAATAAGAATAAAACACAAATAAGTATAAAAATAAGAATAAAAAAAGGATAAAAATAAGAATAAGTATAAAAATAAGAATAAAAAAAGGATAAAAATAAGAATAAGTATAAAAATAAGTATAAAAATAAGAATAAAAATAATAAGTATTAAAATAAGAATAAAACACAAATAAGTATAAAAATAAGAATAAAAAAAGGATAAAAATAAGAATAAGTATAAAAATAAGAATAAAAAAAAGGATAAAAATAAGAATAAGTATAAAAATAAGTATAAAAATAAGTATAAAAATCAGAATAAAAAAAAAATTAGTATAAGAATAAGTATAAAAATAAGTATAAAAATAAGAATAAACAAAAAATAGTATAAAAATAAGAATAAGTATAAAAATAACTATAAAAATAAGAATAAAAAAGTATAAGAATAAGAATAAGTATAAAAATAAGTATAAAAATAAGAATAAAAAAAAAATTAGTATAAAAATAAGAATAAAAGAAATTAGTATAAAAATAAGAATAAGTATAAAAATAAGTATAAAAATAATAATAAAACAAAAATAAGTATAAAAATAAGAATAAACAAAAATAAGTATAAAATTTAAAAAAAATGTATTAAAATAAGTATAAAAATCAGAATAAGTATAAAAATAAGTATAAAAATAAGAATAAAACAAAAATAAGTATAAAAATAAGAATAAACAAAAATAAGTATAAAAATAAGAATAAACAAAAATAAGTATAAAAATTAAAAAAATGTATAAAAATAAGTATAAAAATAAGAATAAGTATAAAAATAAGAATAAAACATAAATAAGTATAAAAGTAAGAACAAAAAAAATGTATAAAAATAAGAATAAAAAAAAGTATAAGAATAAGTATAATAATAAGTATAAAAATAAGAATAAAACAAAAATGCATATAAAAATAAGAATAAGTAAAAAAATAAGTACAAAAATAAGAATAAAAAAAGTATAAAATTAAGAATAAGTATAAAAATAAGAATAAAAAAAAATTAGAATAAAAATAAGAATAAGTATAAAAATAAGTATAAAAATAAGAATAAAAAAAAAAATTAGTATAAGAATAAGTATAAAAATAAGTATAAAAATAAGAATAAAAAAAAAATTAGTATAAAAATAAGAATAAGTATAAAAATAAGTATAAAAATAAGAATAAAACAAAAATAAGTATAAAAATAAGAATAAACAAAAATAAGTATAAAAATTAAAAAAAATGTATTAAAATAAGTATAAAAATCAGAATAAGTATAAAAATAAGAATAAAACAAAAATAAGTATAAAAATAAGAATAAACAAAAATAAGTATAAAAATTAAAAAAAATGTATTAAAATAAGTATAAAAATCAGAATAAGTATAAAAATAAGAATAAAACAAAAATAAGTATAGAAATAAGAATAAGAAAAAAAAGTATAAAAATAAGAATAAGTATAAAAATAAGTATAAAAATAAGAATAAAAAAAATAAGTATTAAAATAAGAATAAAACACAAATAAGTATAAAAATAAGAATAAAAAAAGGATAAAAATAAGAATAAGTATAAAAATAAGAATAAAAAAAAGGATAAAAATAAGAATAAGTATAAAAATAAGTATAAAAATAAGAATAAAAAAAAATAAGTATAAAAATAAGAATAAAACAAAAATAAGTATAAAAATTAATAAAAATGTATAAAAATAAGTATAAAAATAAGAATAAAATTAAGAATAAAAGAAAAATAAGTAAAAAAATAAGTACAAAAATAAGAATAAAAAAAAGTACAAAATTAAGAATAAGTATAAAAATAAGAATAAAAAAAATTAGTATAAAAATAAGAATAAGTATAAAAATAAGTATAAAAATAAGAATAAAAAAAAAATTAGTATAAGAATAAGTATAAAAATAAGTATAAAAATAAGAATAATAAAAAAAAAGTATAAAAATAAGAATAAGTATAAAAATAAGTATAAAAATAATAAAACAAAAATAAGTATAAAAATAAGAATAAACAAAAATAAGTATAAAAATTAAAAAAAATGTATTAAAATAAGTATAAAAATAAGAATAAAAAAAATTGTATAAAAATAAGAATAAGTATAAAAATAAGAATAAAAAAAGGATAAAAATAAGAATAAGTATAAAAATAAGTATAAAAATAAGTATAAAAATCAGAATAAAAAAAAATTAGTATAAGAATAAGTATAAAAATAAGTATAAAAATAAGAATAAAAAAAAAAATAAGTATTAAAATAAGAATAAAACACAAATAAGTATAAAAATAAGAATAAAAAAAGGATAAAAATAAGAATAAGTATAAAAATAAGAATAAAAAAAAGGATAAAAATAAGAATAAGTATAAAAATAAGTATAAAAATAAGTATAAAAAAAATTAGTATAAAAATAAGAATAAGTACAAAAATAAGTATAAAAATAAGAATAAAACAAAAATAAGTATAGAAATAAGAATAAAAAAAAAAAGTATAAAAATAAGAATAAGTATAAAAATAAGTATAAAAATAAGAATAAAAAAAATAAGTATTAAAATAAGAATAAAACACAAATAAGTATAAAAATAAGAATAAAAAAAGGATAAAAATAAGAATAAGTATAAAAATAAGAATAAAAAAAAGGATAAAAATAAGAATAAGTATAAAAAAAAGTATAAAAATAAGTATAAAAATCAGAATAAAAAAAAATTAGTATAAGAATAAGTATAAAAATAAGTATAAAAATAAGAATAAACAAAAAATAGTATAAAAATAAGAATAAGTATAAAAATAACTATAAAAATAAGAATAAAAAAGTATAAGAATAAGAATAAGTATAAAAATAAGTATAAAAATAAGAATAAAAAAAAAATTAGTATAAGAATAAGAATAAAAGAAATTAGTATAAAAATAAGAATAAGTATAAAAATAAGTATAAAAATAATAATAAAACAAAAATAAGTATAAAAATAAGAATAAACAAAAATAAGTATAAAATTTAAAAAAAATGTATTAAAATAAGTATAAAAATCAGAATAAGTATAAAAATAAGTATAAAAATAAGAATAAAACAAAAATAAGTATAAAACTAAGAATAAACAAAAATAAGTATAAAAATAAGAATAAACAAAAATAAGTATAAAAATTAAAAAAATGTATAAAAATAAGTATAAAAATAAGAATAAGTATAAAAATAAGAATAAAACATAAATAAGTATAAAAGTAAGAACAAAAAAAATGTATAAAAATAAGTATAAAAATAAGAATAAAAAAAAAGTATAAGAATAAGTATAATAATAAGTATAAAAATAAGAATAAAACAAAAATGCATATAAAAATAAGAATAAGTAAAAAAAATAAGTACAAAAATAAGAATAAAAAAAAGTATAAAATTAAGAATAAGTATAAAAATAAGTATAAAAATAAGAATAAAAAAAAAATTAGTATAAGAATAAGTATAAAAATAAGTATAAAAATAAGTATAAAAATAAGAATAAAAAAAATAAGTATTAAAATAAGAATAAAACACAAATAAGTATAAAAATAAGAATAAAAAAAGGATAAAAATAAGAATAAGTATAAAAATAAGAATAAAAAAAAGGATAAAAATAAGAATAAGTATAAAAATAAGTATAAAAATAAGAATAAAAAAAAATAAGTATAAAAATAAGAATAAAACAAAAATAAGTATAAAAATTAATAAAAATGTATAAAAATAAGTATAAAAATAAGAATAAAAATAAGAATAAAAGAAAAATAAGTACAAAAATAAGAATAAAAAAAGTACAAAATTAAGAATAAGTATAAAAATAAGAATAAAAAAAATTAGTATAAAAATAAGAATAAGTATAAAAATAAGTATAAAAATAAGAATAAAAAAAAAAATTAGTATAAGAATAAGTATAAAAATAAGTATAAAAATAAGAATAATAAAAAAATTTGTATAAAAATAAGAATAAGTATAAAAATAAGTATAAAAATAAGAATAAAACAAAAATAAGTATAAAAATAAGAATAAACAAAAATAAGTATAAAAATAAGAATAAGAAAAAAAAGTATAAAAATAAGAATAAGTATAAATAAGTATAAAAATAAGAATAAAAAAAATTAGTATAAAAATAAGAATAAACAAAAAGTATAAGAATAAGTATAATAATAAGTATAAAAATAAGAATAAAACAAAAATACATATAAAAATAAGAATAAGTAAAAAAATAAGTACAAAAATAAGAATAAAAAAAAGTATAAAATTAAGAATAAGTATAAAAATAAGTATAAAAATAAGAATAAAAAAAAAATTTGTATAAGAATAAGTATAAAAATAAGTATAAAAATAAGAATAAAAAAAAAAATTAGTATAAAAATAAGAATAAGTACAAAAATAAGTATAAAAATAAGAATGAAACAAAAATAAGTATAGAAATAAGAATAAGAAAAAAAAGTATAAAAATAAGAATAAGTATAAAAATAAGTATAAAAATAAGAATAAAAAAAAATAAGTATTAAAATAAGAATAAAACACAAATAAGTATAAAAATAAGAATAAAAAAAGGATAAAAATAAGAATAAGTATAAAAATAAGAATAAAAAAAAGGATAAAAATAAGAATAAGTATAAAAATAAGTATAAAAATAAGTATAAAAATCAGAATAAAAAAAAAATTAGTATAAGAATAAGTATAAAAATAAGTATAAAAATAAGAATAAACAAAAAATAGTATAAAAATAAGAATAAGTATAAAAATAACTATAAAAATAAGAATAAAAAAGTATAAGAATAAGAATAAGTATAAAAATAAGTATAAAAATAAGAATAAAAAAAAAATTAGTATAAAAATAAGAATAAAAGAAATTAGTATAAAAATAAGAATAAGTATAAAAATAAGTATAAAAATAATAATAAAACAAAAATAAGTATAAAAATAAGAATAAACAAAAATAAGTATAAAATTTAAAAAAAATGTATTAAAATAAGTATAAAAATCAGAATAAGTATAAAAATAAGTATAAAAATAAGAATAAAACAAAAATAAGTATAAAAATAAGAATAAACAAAAATAAGTATAAAAATAAGAATAAACAAAAATAAGTATAAAAATTAAAAAAATGTATAAAAATAAGTATAAAAATAAGAATAAGTATAAAAATAAGAATAAAACATAAATAAGTATAAAAGTAAGAACAAAAAAAATGTATAAAAATAAGAATAAAAAAAAGTATAAGAATAAGTATAATAATAAGTATAAAAATAAGAATAAAACAAAAATGCATATAAAAATAAGAATAAGTAAAAAAATAAGTACAAAAATAAGAATAAAAAAAGTATAAAATTAAGAATAAGTATAAAAATAAGAATAAAAAAAAATTAGAATAAAAATAAGAATAAGTATAAAAATAAGTATAAAAATAAGAATAAAAAAAAAAATTAGTATAAGAATAAGTATAAAAATAAGTATAAAAATAAGAATAAAAAAAAAATTAGTATAAAAATAAGAATAAGTATAAAAATAAGTATAAAAATAAGAATAAAACAAAAATAAGTATAAAAATAAGAATAAACAAAAATAAGTATAAAAATTAAAAAAAATGTATTAAAATAAGTATAAAAATCAGAATAAGTATAAAAATAAGAATAAAACAAAAATAAGTATAAAAATAAGAATAAACAAAAATAAGTATAAAAATTAAAAAAAATGTATTAAAATAAGTATAAAAATCAGAATAAGTATAAAAATAAGAATAAAACAAAAATAAGTATAGAAATAAGAATAAGAAAAAAAAGTATAAAAATAAGAATAAGTATAAAAATAAGTATAAAAATAAGAATAAAAAAAATAAGTATTAAAATAAGAATAAAACACAAATAAGTATAAAAATAAGAATAAAAAAAGGATAAAAATAAGAATAAGTATAAAAATAAGAATAAAAAAAAGGATAAAAATAAGAATAAGTATAAAAATAAGTATAAAAATAAGAATAAAAAAAAATAAGTATAAAAATAAGAATAAAACAAAAATAAGTATAAAAATTAATAAAAATGTATAAAAATAAGTATAAAAATAAGAATAAAATTAAGAATAAAAGAAAAATAAGTAAAAAAATAAGTACAAAAATAAGAATAAAAAAAAGTACAAAATTAAGAATAAGTATAAAAATAAGAATAAAAAAAATTAGTATAAAAATAAGAATAAGTATAAAAATAAGTATAAAAATAAGAATAAAAAAAAAATTAGTATAAGAATAAGTATAAAAATAAGTATAAAAATAAGAATAATAAAAAAAAAGTATAAAAATAAGAATAAGTATAAAAATAAGTATAAAAATAATAAAACAAAAATAAGTATAAAAATAAGAATAAACAAAAATAAGTATAAAAATTAAAAAAAATGTATTAAAATAAGTATAAAAATAAGAATAAAAAAAATTGTATAAAAATAAGAATAAGTATAAAAATAAGAATAAAAAAAGGATAAAAATAAGAATAAGTATAAAAATAAGTATAAAAATAAGTATAAAAATCAGAATAAAAAAAAATTAGTATAAGAATAAGTATAAAAATAAGTATAAAAATAAGAATAAAAAAAAAAATAAGTATTAAAATAAGAATAAAACACAAATAAGTATAAAAATAAGAATAAAAAAAGGATAAAAATAAGAATAAGTATAAAAATAAGAATAAAAAAAAGGATAAAAATAAGAATAAGTATAAAAATAAGTATAAAAATAAGTATAAAAAAAATTAGTATAAAAATAAGAATAAGTACAAAAATAAGTATAAAAATAAGAATAAAACAAAAATAAGTATAGAAATAAGAATAAAAAAAAAAAGTATAAAAATAAGAATAAGTATAAAAATAAGTATAAAAATAAGAATAAAAAAAATAAGTATTAAAATAAGAATAAAACACAAATAAGTATAAAAATAAGAATAAAAAAAGGATAAAAATAAGAATAAGTATAAAAATAAGAATAAAAAAAAGGATAAAAATAAGAATAAGTATAAAAAAAAGTATAAAAATAAGTATAAAAATCAGAATAAAAAAAAATTAGTATAAGAATAAGTATAAAAATAAGTATAAAAATAAGAATAAACAAAAAATAGTATAAAAATAAGAATAAGTATAAAAATAACTATAAAAATAAGAATAAAAAAGTATAAGAATAAGAATAAGTATAAAAATAAGTATAAAAATAAGAATAAAAAAAAAATTAGTATAAGAATAAGAATAAAAGAAATTAGTATAAAAATAAGAATAAGTATAAAAATAAGTATAAAAATAATAATAAAACAAAAATAAGTATAAAAATAAGAATAAACAAAAATAAGTATAAAATTTAAAAAAAATGTATTAAAATAAGTATAAAAATCAGAATAAGTATAAAAATAAGTATAAAAATAAGAATAAAACAAAAATAAGTATAAAACTAAGAATAAACAAAAATAAGTATAAAAATAAGAATAAACAAAAATAAGTATAAAAATTAAAAAAATGTATAAAAATAAGTATAAAAATAAGAATAAGTATAAAAATAAGAATAAAACATAAATAAGTATAAAAGTAAGAACAAAAAAAATGTATAAAAATAAGTATAAAAATAAGAATAAAAAAAAAGTATAAGAATAAGTATAATAATAAGTATAAAAATAAGAATAAAACAAAAATGCATATAAAAATAAGAATAAGTAAAAAAAATAAGTACAAAAATAAGAATAAAAAAAAGTATAAAATTAAGAATAAGTATAAAAATAAGTATAAAAATAAGAATAAAAAAAAAATTAGTATAAGAATAAGTATAAAAATAAGTATAAAAATAAGTATAAAAATAAGAATAAAAAAAATAAGTATTAAAATAAGAATAAAACACAAATAAGTATAAAAATAAGAATAAAAAAAGGATAAAAATAAGAATAAGTATAAAAATAAGAATAAAAAAAAGGATAAAAATAAGAATAAGTATAAAAATAAGTATAAAAATAAGAATAAAAAAAAATAAGTATAAAAATAAGAATAAAACAAAAATAAGTATAAAAATTAATAAAAATGTATAAAAATAAGTATAAAAATAAGAATAAAAATAAGAATAAAAGAAAAATAAGTACAAAAATAAGAATAAAAAAAGTACAAAATTAAGAATAAGTATAAAAATAAGAATAAAAAAAATTAGTATAAAAATAAGAATAAGTATAAAAATAAGTATAAAAATAAGAATAAAAAAAAAAATTAGTATAAGAATAAGTATAAAAATAAGTATAAAAATAAGAATAATAAAAAAATTTGTATAAAAATAAGAATAAGTATAAAAATAAGTATAAAAATAAGAATAAAACAAAAATAAGTATAAAAATAAGAATAAACAAAAATAAGTATAAAAATAAGAATAAGAAAAAAAAGTATAAAAATAAGAATAAGTATAAATAAGTATAAAAATAAGAATAAAAAAAATTAGTATAAAAATAAGAATAAACAAAAAGTATAAGAATAAGTATAATAATAAGTATAAAAATAAGAATAAAACAAAAATACATATAAAAATAAGAATAAGTAAAAAAATAAGTACAAAAATAAGAATAAAAAAAAGTATAAAATTAAGAATAAGTATAAAAATAAGTATAAAAATAAGAATAAAAAAAAAATTAGTATAAGAATAAGTATAAAAATAAGTGTAAAAATAAGAATAAAAAAAAAAAAGTATAAAAATAAGAATAAGTATAAAAATAAGTATAAAAATAAGAATAAGTATAAAAATAAGTATAAAAATAAGAATAAAACAAAAATAAGTATAAAAATAAGAATAAACAAAAATAAGTATAAAAATAAGAATAAAAAAAATTGTATTAAAATAAGAATAAGTATAAAAATAAGAATAAAAAAATAATTAGTATAAAAATAGGAATAAGTATAAAAATAAGTATAAAAATAAAAATGTATAAAAATAAGTATAAGTATAAAAATAAGTATAAAAATAAGAATAAAAAAAAAGTATAAGAATAAGTATAATAATAAGTATAAAAATAAGAAAAAAACAAAAATACATATAAAAATAAGAATAAGTATAAAAATAAGAATAAAATAAAAATAAGTATAAAAATAAGAATAAAAAAAAATAGTATAAAAATAAGAATAAAACAAAAATAAATATAAAATTAAGAATAAACAAAAAGGATAAAAATAAGAATAAGTATAAAAATAAGAATAAAAAAAGTATAAAAATAAGAATAAGTATAAAAATAAGTATAAAAATAAGTATAAAAAAAAATTAGTATAAAAATAAGAATAAGTATAAAAATAAGTATAAAAATAAGAATAAGTATAAAAATAAGAATAAAAAAAAATAAGTATAAAAATAAGAATAAAACACAAATAAGTATAAAAATAAGAATAAAAAAAGGATACAAATAAGAATAAGTATAAAAATTAGAATAAGTATAAAAATAAGAATAAAAAAAAGTATAAAAATAAGAATAAGTATAAAAATAAGAATAAAATAAAAATAAATATAAAAATAAGAATAAAAAAAAAATAGTATTAAAATAAGAATAAGTACAAAAATAAGTATAAAAATAAGAATAAACAAAAATAAGTATAAAAATTAAAAAAATGTATAAAAATAAGTATAAAAATAAGAATAAGTATAAAAATAAGAATAAAACAAAAATAAGTATAAAAGTAAGAATAAAACACAAATAAGTATAAAAATAAGAATAAAAAAATGATACAAATAAGAATAAGTATAAAAATTAGAATAAGTATAAAAATAAGAATAAGTATAAAAATAAGTATAAAAATAAGAATAAAACAAAAATAAGTATAAAAATAAGAATAAACAAAAAAAGGTATAAAAATAAGAATAAAAAAAATTGTATAAGAATAAGTATAAAAATAAGAATAAAAAAATAATTAGTATAAAAATAGGAATAAGTATAAAAATAAGTATAAAAATAAAAATGTATAAAAATAAGTATAAGTATAAAAATAAGTATAAAAATAAGAATAAAAAAAAAGTATAAGAATAAGTATAATAATAAGTATAAAAATAAGAAAAAAACAAAAATACATATAAAAATAAGAATAAGTATAAAAATAAGAATAAAATAAAAATAAGTATAAAAATAAGAATAAAAAAAAATAGTATAAAAATAAGAATAAAACAAAAATAAGTATAAAAATAAGAATAAACAAAAAGGATAAAAATAAGAATAAGTATAAAAATAAGTATAAAAATAAGAATAAAACAAAAATAAGTATAAAAATAAGAATAAAAAAAAATAAGTATAAAAATAAGAATAAAACACAAATAAGTATAAAAATAAGAATAAAAAAAGGATACAAATAAGAATAAGTATAAAAATTAGAATAAGTATAAAAATAAGAATAAAAAAAGTATAAAAATAAGAATAAGTATAAAAATAAGTATAAAAATAAGAATAAAATAAAAATAAGTATAAAAATAAGAATAAAAAAAAAATAGTATAAAAATAAGAATAAACAAAAATAAGTATAAAAATAAGAATAAACAAAAATAAGTATAAAAATTAAAAAAATGTATAAAAATAAGTATAAAAATAAGAATAAGTATAAAAATAAGAATAAAACAAAAATAAGTATAAAAGTAAGAACAAAAAAAATGTATAAAAATAAGTATAAGTATAAAAATAAGTATAAAAATAAGAATAAAAAAAATGTATAAAAATAAGAATAGGCATAAAAATAAGTAATAAAATAAGAATAAAAATAAGAATAAAAAAAATAGTATAAAAATAAGAATAAAACAAAAATAAGTATGAAAATAAGAATAAACAAAAATAAGTATAAAAATTAAAAAAAATGTATAAAAATAAGTATAAAAATAAGTATAAGTATAAAAATAAGAATAAAACAAAAATACATATAAAAATAAAAATAAGTAAAAAAATAAGTACAAAAATAAGAATAAAAAAAAGTATAAAATTAAGAATAAGTATAAAAATAAGAATAAAAAAAAAAATTAGTATAAGAATAAGTACAAAAATAAGTATAAAAATAAGAATAAAACAAAAATAAGTATAGAAATAAGAATAAGAAAAAAAAGTATAAAAATAAGAATAAGTAAAAATAAGTATAAAAATAAGAATAAAAAAAAATAGTATAAAAATAAGAATAAACAAAAAGTATAAGAATAAGTATAATAATAAGTATAAAAATAAGAATAAAACAAAAATACATATAAAAATAAGAATAAGTAAAAAAATAAGTACAAAAATAAGAATAAAAAAAAGTATAAAATTAAGAATAAGTATAAAAATAAGTATAAAAATAAGAATAAAAAAAAAATTAGTATAAGAATAAGTATAAAAATAAGTATAAAAATAAGAATTAAAAAAAAATGAGTATAAAAATAAGAATAAGTACAAAAATTAGTATAAAAATAAGAATGAAACAAAAATAAGTATAGAAATAAGAATAAGAAAAAAAAGTATAAAAATAAGAATAAGTATAAAAATAAGTATAAAAATAAGAATAAAAAAATAAGTATTAAAATAAGAATAAAACACAAATAAGTATAAAAATAAGAATAAAAAAAAGGATAAAAATAAGAATAAGTATAAAAATAAGTATAACAAAAATAAGTATAAAAATAAGATTAAACAAAAATAAGTATAAAAATTAAAAAAATGTATAAAAATAAGTATAAAAATAAGAATAAGTATAAAAATAAGAATAAAACAAAAATAAGTATAAAAGTAAGAACAAAAAAAATGTATAAAAATAAGTATAAGTATAAAAATAAGTATAAAAATAAGAATAAAAAAAATGTATAAAAATAAGAATAGGCATAAAAATAAGTAAGAAAATAAGAATAAAAATAAGAATAAAAAAAATAGTGTAAAAATAAGAATAAAACAAAAATAAATATAAAAGTAAGAACAAAAAAAAATGTATAAAAATAAGTATAAAAATAAGAATAAAAAAAAAGTATAAGAATAAGTATAATAATAAGTATAAAAATAAGAATAAAACAAAAATACATATAAAAATAAAAATAAGTAAAAAAATAAGTACAAAAATAAGAATAAAAAAAAGTATAAAATTAAGAATAAGTATAAAAATAAGAATAAAAAAAAAAATTAGTATAAGAATAAGTACAAAAATAAGTATAAAAATAAGAATAAAACAAAAATAAGTATAGAAATAAGAATAAGAAAAAAAAGTATAAAAATAAGAATAAGTATAAAAATAAGTATAAAAATAAGAATAAAAAAAATAAGTATTAAAATAAGAACAAAACACAAATAAGTATAAAAATAAGAATAAAAAAAAGGATAAAAATAAGAATAAGTATAAAAATAAGAATAAAAAAAAGGATAAAAATAAGAATAAGTATAAAAATAAGTATAAAAATAAGAATAAAAAAAAAATTAGTATAAGAATAAGTATAAAAATAAGTATAAAAATAAGAATAAACAAAAAATAGTATAAAAATAAGAATAAGTATAAAAATAACTATAAAAATAAGAATAAAAATAAGTATAAGAAAAATAAGTATAAGAATAAGAATAAGTATAAAAATAAGAATAAAAATAAGAATAAAAGAAAAATAAGTATAAAAATAAGAATAAACAAAAATAAGTATAAAAATTAAAAAAAATGTATTAAAATAAGTATAAAAATCAGAATAAGTATAAAAATAAGAATAAAACAAAAATAAGTATAAAAATAAGAATAAACAAAA
Organism: Mixophyes australis; assembly: GCA_036250195.1. NCBI lineage: Eukaryota > Metazoa > Chordata > Amphibia > Anura > Limnodynastidae > Mixophyes > Mixophyes australis. The sequence continues at coordinate 171,799 of JAVHZZ010000134.1, forward strand.
ATAAGTATAAAAATTAAAAAAAATGTATTAAAATAAGTATAAAAATCAGAATAAGTATAAAAATAAGAATAAAACAAAAATAAGTATAGAAATAAGAATAAGAAAAAAAAGTATAAAAATAAGAATAAGTATAAAAATAAGTATAAAAATAAGAATAAAAAAAATAAGTATTAAAATAAGAATAAAACACAAATAAGTATAAAAATAAGAATAAAAAAAGGATAAAAATAAGAATAAGTATAAAAATAAGAATAAAAAAAAGGATAAAAATAAGAATAAGTATAAAAATAAGTATAAAAATAAGAATAAAAAAAAATAAGTATAAAAATAAGAATAAAACAAAAATAAGTATAAAAATTAATAAAAATGTATAAAAATAAGTATAAAAATAAGAATAAAAATAAGAATAAAAGAAAAATAAGTAAAAAAATAAGTACAAAAATAAGAATAAAAAAAAGTACAAAATTAAGAATAAGTATAAAAATAAGAATAAAAAAAATTAGTATAAAAATAAGAATAAGTATAAAAATAAGTATAAAAATAAGAATAAAAAAAAAATTAGTATAAGAATAAGTATAAAAATAAGTATAAAAATAAGAATAATAAAAAAAAAGTATAAAAATAAGAATAAGTATAAAAATAAGTATAAAAATAATAAAACAAAAATAAGTATAAAAATAAGAATAAACAAAAATAAGTATAAAAATTAAAAAAAATGTATTAAAATAAGTATAAAAATAAGAATAAAAAAAATAAGTATTAAAATAAGAATAAGTACAAAAATAAGTATAAAAATAAGAATAAACAAAAATAAGTATAAAAATTAAAAAAATGTATAAAAATAAGTATAAAAATAAGAATAAGTATAAAAATAAGAATAAAACAAAAATAAGTATAAAAGTAAGAATAAAACACAAATAAGTATAAAAATAAGAATAAAAAAATGATACAAATAAGAATAAGTATAAAAATTAGAATAAGTATAAAAATAAGAATAAGTATAAAAATAAGTATAAAAATAAGAATAAAACAAAAATAAGTATAAAAATAAGAATAAACAAAAAAAGGTATAAAAATAAGAATAAAAAAAATTGTATAAGAATAAGTATAAAAATAAGAATAAAAAAATAATTAGTATAAAAATAGGAATAAGTATAAAAATAAGTATAAAAATAAAAATGTATAAAAATAAGTATAAGTATAAAAATAAGTATAAAAATAAGAATAAAAAAAAAGTATAAGAATAAGTATAATAATAAGTATAAAAATAAGAAAAAAACAAAAATACATATAAAAATAAGAATAAGTATAAAAATAAGAATAAAATAAAAATAAGTATAAAAATAAGAATAAAAAAAAATAGTATAAAAATAAGAATAAAACAAAAATAAGTATAAAAATAAGAATAAACAAAAAGGATAAAAATAAGAATAAGTATAAAAATAAGTATAAAAATAAGAATAAAACAAAAATAAGTATAAAAATAAGAATAAAAAAAAATAAGTATAAAAATAAGAATAAAACACAAATAAGTATAAAAATAAGAATAAAAAAAGGATACAAATAAGAATAAGTATAAAAATTAGAATAAGTATAAAAATAAGAATAAAAAAAGTATAAAAATAAGAATAAGTATAAAAATAAGTATAAAAATAAGAATAAAATAAAAATAAGTATAAAAATAAGAATAAAAAAAAAATAGTATAAAAATAAGAATAAACAAAAATAAGTATAAAAATAAGAATAAACAAAAATAAGTATAAAAATTAAAAAAATGTATAAAAATAAGTATAAAAATAAGAATAAGTATAAAAATAAGAATAAAACAAAAATAAGTATAAAAGTAAGAACAAAAAAAATGTATAAAAATAAGTATAAGTATAAAAATAAGTATAAAAATAAGAATAAAAAAAATGTATAAAAATAAGAATAGGCATAAAAATAAGTAATAAAATAAGAATAAAAATAAGAATAAAAAAAATAGTATAAAAATAAGAATAAAACAAAAATAAGTATGAAAATAAGAATAAACAAAAATAAGTATAAAAATTAAAAAAAATGTATAAAAATAAGTATAAAAATAAGTATAAGTATAAAAATAAGAATAAAACAAAAATACATATAAAAATAAAAATAAGTAAAAAAATAAGTACAAAAATAAGAATAAAAAAAAGTATAAAATTAAGAATAAGTATAAAAATAAGAATAAAAAAAAAAATTAGTATAAGAATAAGTACAAAAATAAGTATAAAAATAAGAATAAAACAAAAATAAGTATAGAAATAAGAATAAGAAAAAAAAGTATAAAAATAAGAATAAGTAAAAATAAGTATAAAAATAAGAATAAAAAAAAATAGTATAAAAATAAGAATAAACAAAAAGTATAAGAATAAGTATAATAATAAGTATAAAAATAAGAATAAAACAAAAATACATATAAAAATAAGAATAAGTAAAAAAATAAGTACAAAAATAAGAATAAAAAAAAGTATAAAATTAAGAATAAGTATAAAAATAAGTATAAAAATAAGAATAAAAAAAAAATTAGTATAAGAATAAGTATAAAAATAAGTATAAAAATAAGAATTAAAAAAAAATGAGTATAAAAATAAGAATAAGTACAAAAATTAGTATAAAAATAAGAATGAAACAAAAATAAGTATAGAAATAAGAATAAGAAAAAAAAGTATAAAAATAAGAATAAGTATAAAAATAAGTATAAAAATAAGAATAAAAAAATAAGTATTAAAATAAGAATAAAACACAAATAAGTATAAAAATAAGAATAAAAAAAAGGATAAAAATAAGAATAAGTATAAAAATAAGTATAACAAAAATAAGTATAAAAATAAGATTAAACAAAAATAAGTATAAAAATTAAAAAAATGTATAAAAATAAGTATAAAAATAAGAATAAGTATAAAAATAAGAATAAAACAAAAATAAGTATAAAAGTAAGAACAAAAAAAATGTATAAAAATAAGTATAAGTATAAAAATAAGTATAAAAATAAGAATAAAAAAAATGTATAAAAATAAGAATAGGCATAAAAATAAGTAAGAAAATAAGAATAAAAATAAGAATAAAAAAAATAGTGTAAAAATAAGAATAAAACAAAAATAAATATAAAAGTAAGAACAAAAAAAAATGTATAAAAATAAGTATAAAAATAAGAATAAAAAAAAAGTATAAGAATAAGTATAATAATAAGTATAAAAATAAGAATAAAACAAAAATACATATAAAAATAAAAATAAGTAAAAAAATAAGTACAAAAATAAGAATAAAAAAAAGTATAAAATTAAGAATAAGTATAAAAATAAGAATAAAAAAAAAAATTAGTATAAGAATAAGTACAAAAATAAGTATAAAAATAAGAATAAAACAAAAATAAGTATAGAAATAAGAATAAGAAAAAAAAGTATAAAAATAAGAATAAGTATAAAAATAAGTATAAAAATAAGAATAAAAAAAATAAGTATTAAAATAAGAACAAAACACAAATAAGTATAAAAATAAGAATAAAAAAAAGGATAAAAATAAGAATAAGTATAAAAATAAGAATAAAAAAAAGGATAAAAATAAGAATAAGTATAAAAATAAGTATAAAAATAAGAATAAAAAAAAAATTAGTATAAGAATAAGTATAAAAATAAGTATAAAAATAAGAATAAACAAAAAATAGTATAAAAATAAGAATAAGTATAAAAATAACTATAAAAATAAGAATAAAAATAAGTATAAGAAAAATAAGTATAAGAATAAGAATAAGTATAAAAATAAGAATAAAAATAAGAATAAAAGAAAAATAAGTATAAAAATAAGAATAAACAAAAATAAGTATAAAAATTAAAAAAAATGTATTAAAATAAGTATAAAAATCAGAATAAGTATAAAAATAAGAATAAAACAAAAATAAGTATAAAAATAAGAATAAACAAAAATAAGTATAAAAATTAAAAAAAATGTATTAAAATAAGTATAAAAATCAGAATAAGTATAAAAATAAGAATAAAACAAAAATAAGTATAGAAATAAGAATAAGAAAAAAAAGTATAAAAATAAGAATAAGTATAAAAATAAGTATAAAAATAAGAATAAAAAAAATAAGTATTAAAATAAGAATAAAACACAAATAAGTATAAAAATAAGAATAAAAAAAGGATAAAAATAAGAATAAGTATAAAAATAAGAATAAAAAAAAGGATAAAAATAAGAATAAGTATAAAAATAAGTATAAAAATAAGAATAAAAAAAAATAAGTATAAAAATAAGAATAAAACAAAAATAAGTATAAAAATTAATAAAAATGTATAAAAATAAGTATAAAAATAAGAATAAAAATAAGAATAAAAGAAAAATAAGTAAAAAAATAAGTACAAAAATAAGAATAAAAAAAAGTACAAAATTAAGAATAAGTATAAAAATAAGAATAAAAAAAATTAGTATAAAAATAAGAATAAGTATAAAAATAAGTATAAAAATAAGAATAAAAAAAAAATTAGTATAAGAATAAGTATAAAAATAAGTATAAAAATAAGAATAATAAAAAAAAAGTATAAAAATAAGAATAAGTATAAAAATAAGTATAAAAATAATAAAACAAAAATAAGTATAAAAATAAGAATAAACAAAAATAAGTATAAAAATTAAAAAAAATGTATTAAAATAAGTATAAAAATAAGAATAAAAAAAATAAGTATTAAAATAAGAATAAAACACAAATAAGTATAAAAATAAGAATAAAAAAAGGATAAAAATAAGAATAAGTATAAAAATAAGAATAAAAAAAAGGATAAAAATAAGAATAAGTATAAAAAAAAGTATAAAAATAAGTATAAAAATCAGAATAAAAAAAAATTAGTATAAGAATAAGTATAAAAATAAGTATAAAAATAAGAATAAACAAAAAATAGTATAAAAATAAGAATAAGTATAAAAATAACTATAAAAATAAGAATAAAAAAGTATAAGAATAAGAATAAGTATAAAAATAAGTATAAAAATAAGAATAAAAAAAAAATTAGTATAAGAATAAGAATAAAAGAAATTAGTATAAAAATAAGAATAAGTATAAAAATAAGTATAAAAATAATAATAAAACAAAAATAAGTATAAAAATAAGAATAAACAAAAATAAGTATAAAATTTAAAAAAAATGTATTAAAATAAGTATAAAAATCAGAATAAGTATAAAAATAAGTATAAAAATAAGAATAAAACAAAAATAAGTATAAAAATAAGAATAAACAAAAATAAGTATAAAAATAAGAATAAACAAAAATAAGTATAAAAATTAAAAAAATGTATAAAAATAAGTATAAAAATAAGAATAAGTATAAAAATAAGAATAAAACATAAATAAGTATAAAAGTAAGAACAAAAAAAATGTATAAAAATAAGTATAAAAATAAGAATAAAAAAAAGTATAAGAATAAGTATAATAATAAGTATAAAAATAAGAATAAAACAAAAATGCATATAAAAATAAGAATAAGTAAAAAAATAAGTACAAAAATAAGAATAAAAAAAAGTATAAAATTAAGAATAAGTATAAAAATAAGTATAAAAATAAGAATAAAAAAAAAATTAGTATAAGAATAAGTATAAAAATAAGTATAAAAATAAGTATAAAAATAAGAATAAAAAAAATAAGTATTAAAATAAGAATAAAACACAAATAAGTATAAAAATAAGAATAAAAAAAGGATAAAAATAAGAATAAGTATAAAAATAAGAATAAAAAAAAGGATAAAAATAAGAATAAGTATAAAAATAAGTATAAAAATAAGAATAAAAAAAAATAAGTATAAAAATAAGAATAAAACAAAAATAAGTATAAAAATTAATAAAAATGTATAAAAATAAGTATAAAAATAAGAATAAAAATAAGAATAAAAGAAAAATAAGTACAAAAATAAGAATAAAAAAAGTACAAAATTAAGAATAAGTATAAAAATAAGAATAAAAAAAATTAGTATAAAAATAAGAATAAGTATAAAAATAAGTATAAAAATAAGAATAAAAAAAAAAATTAGTATAAGAATAAGTATAAAAATAAGTATAAAAATAAGAATAATAAAAAAATTTGTATAAAAATAAGAATAAGTATAAAAATAAGTATAAAAATAAGAATAAAACAAAAATAAGTATAAAAATAAGAATAAACAAAAATAAGTATAAAAATAAGAATAAGAAAAAAAAGTATAAAAATAAGAATAAGTATAAATAAGTATAAAAATAAGAATAAAAAAAATTAGTATAAAAATAAGAATAAACAAAAAGTATAAGAATAAGTATAATAATAAGTATAAAAATAAGAATAAAACAAAAATACATATAAAAATAAGAATAAGTAAAAAAATAAGTACAAAAATAAGAATAAAAAAAAGTATAAAATTAAGAATAAGTATAAAAATAAGTATAAAAATAAGAATAAAAAAAAAATTTGTATAAGAATAAGTATAAAAATAAGTATAAAAATAAGAATAAAAAAAAAAATTAGTATAAAAATAAGAATAAGTACAAAAATAAGTATAAAAATAAGAATGAAACAAAAATAAGTATAGAAATAAGAATAAGAAAAAAAAGTATAAAAATAAGAATAAGTATAAAAATAAGTATAAAAATAAGAATAAAAAAAAATAAGTATTAAAATAAGAATAAAACACAAATAAGTATAAAAATAAGAATAAAAAAAGGATAAAAATAAGAATAAGTATAAAAATAAGAATAAAAAAAAGGATAAAAATAAGAATAAGTATAAAAATAAGTATAAAAATAAGTATAAAAATAAGTATAAAAAAAATTAGTATAAAAATAAGAATAAGTACAAAAATAAGTATAAAAATAAGAATAAAACAAAAATAAGTATAAAAATAAGAATAAACAAAAAGGATAAAAATAAGAATAAGTATAAAAATAAGTATAAAAATAAGAATAAAACAAAAATAAGTATAAAAATAAGAATAAAAAAAAATAAGTATAAAAATAAGAATAAAACACAAATAAGTATAAAAATAAGAATAAAAAAAGGATACAAATAAGAATAAGTATAAAAATTAGAATAAGTATAAAAATAAGAATAAAAAAAGTATAAAAATAAGAATAAGTATAAAAATAAGTATAAAAATAAGAATAAAATAAAAATAAGTATAAAAATAAGAATAAAAAAAAAATAGTATAAAAATAAGAATAAACAAAAATAAGTATAAAAATAAGAATAAACAAAAATAAGTATAAAAATTAAAAAAATGTATAAAAATAAGTATAAAAATAAGAATAAGTATAAAAATAAGAATAAAACAAAAATAAGTATAAAAGTAAGAACAAAAAAAATGTATAAAAATAAGTATAAGTATAAAAATAAGTATAAAAATAAGAATAAAAAAAATGTATAAAAATAAGAATAGGCATAAAAATAAGTAATAAAATAAGAATAAAAATAAGAATAAAAAAAATAGTATAAAAATAAGAATAAAACAAAAATAAGTATGAAAATAAGAATAAACAAAAATAAGTATAAAAATTAAAAAAAATGTATAAAAATAAGTATAAAAATAAGTATAAGTATAAAAATAAGAATAAAACAAAAATACATATAAAAATAAAAATAAGTAAAAAAATAAGTACAAAAATAAGAATAAAAAAAAGTATAAAATTAAGAATAAGTATAAAAATAAGAATAAAAAAAAAAATTAGTATAAGAATAAGTACAAAAATAAGTATAAAAATAAGAATAAAACAAAAATAAGTATAGAAATAAGAATAAGAAAAAAAAGTATAAAAATAAGAATAAGTAAAAATAAGTATAAAAATAAGAATAAAAAAAATTAGTATAAAAATAAGAATAAACAAAAAGTATAAGAATAAGTATAATAATAAGTATAAAAATAAGAATAAAACAAAAATACATATAAAAATAAGAATAAGTAAAAAAATAAGTACAAAAATAAGAATAAAAAAAAGTATAAAATTAAGAATAAGTATAAAAATAAGTATAAAAATAAGAATAAAAAAAAAAATTAGTATAAGAATAAGTATAAAAATAAGTATAAAAATAAGAATTAAAAAAAAATTAGTATAAAAATAAGAATAAGTACAAAAATTAGTATAAAAATAAGAATGAAACAAAAATAAGTATAGAAATAAGAATAAGAAAAAAAAGTATAAAAATAAGAATAAGTATAAAAATAAGTATAAAAATAAGAATAAAAAAAATAAGTATTAAAATAAGAATAAAACACAAATAAGTATAAAAATAAGAATAAAAAAAAGGATAAAAATAAGAATAAGTATAAAAATAAGAATAAAAAAAAGGATAAAAATAAGAATAAGTATAAAAATAAGTATAAAAATAAGTATAACAAAAATAAGTATAAAAATAAGAATAAACAAAAATAAGTATAAAAATTAAAAAAATGTATAAAAATAAGTATAAAAATAAGAATAAGTATAAAAATAAGAATAAAACAAAAATAAGTATAAAAGTAAGAACAAAAAAAATGTATAAAAATAAGTATAAGTATAAAAATAAGTATAAAAATAAGAATAAAAAAAATGTATAAAAATAAGAATAGGCATAAAAATAAGTAAGAAAATAAGAATAAAAATAAGAATAAAAAAAATAGTGTAAAAATAAGAATAAAACAAAAATAAATATAAAAGTAAGAACAAAAAAAAATGTATAAAAATAAGTATAAAAATAAGAATAAAAAAAAAGTATAAGAATAAGTATAATAATAAGTATAAAAATAAGAATAAAACAAAAATACATATAAAAATAAAAATAAGTAAAAAAATAAGTACAAAAATAAGAATAAAAAAAGTATAAAATTAAGAATAAGTATAAAAATAAGAATAAAAAAAAAAATTAGTATAAGAATAAGTACAAAAATAAGTATAAAAATAAGAATAAAACAAAAATAAGTATAGAAATAAGAATAAGAAAAAAAAGTATAAAAATAAGAATAAGTATAAAAATAAGTATAAAAATAAGAATAAAAAAAATAAGTATTAAAATAAGAACAAAACACAAATAAGTATAAAAATAAGAATAAAAAAAAGGATAAAAATAAGAATAAGTATAAAAATAAGAATAAAAAAAAGGATAAAAATAAGAATAAGTATAAAAATAAGTATAAAAATAAGAATAAAAAAAAAATTAGTATAAGAATAAGTATAAAAATAAGTATAAAAATAAGAATAAACAAAAAATAGTATAAAAATAAGAATAAGTATAAAAATAACTATAAAAATAAGAATAAAAATAAGTATAAGAAAAATAAGTATAAGAATAAGAATAAGTATAAAAATAAGAATAAAAATAGGAATAAAAGAAAAATAAGTATAAAAATAAGAATAAGAAACAAAAAGTATAAAAATAAGAATAAAACAAAAATAAGTATAAAAGTAAGAACAAAAAAAAATGTATAAAAATAAGTATAAGTATAAAAATAAGTATAAAAATAAGAATAAAAAAAATGTATAAAAATAAGAATATGCATAAAAATAAGTAATAAAATAAGAATAAAAATAAGAATAAAAAAAATAGTTTAAAAATAAGAATAAAACAAAAATAAGTATGAAAATAAGAATAAAACAAAAATAAGTATAAAAATAAAAATAAAAAAAATAAGTATAAAAATAAGAATAAACAAAAATAAGTATAAAAATTAAAAAAATGTATAAAAATAAGTATAAAAATAAGAATAAGTATAAAAATAAGAATAAAACAAAAATAAATATAAAAGTAAGAACAAAAAAAAATGTATAAAAATAAGTATAAGTATAAAAATAAGTATAAAAATAAGAATAAAAAAAAAGTATAAGAATAAGTATAATAATAAGTATAAAAATAAGAATAAAACAAAAATACATATAAAATTAAGAATAAGTATAAAAATAAGTATAAAAATAAGAATAAAAAAAATTTGTATAAAAATAAGAATAAGTATAAAAATAAGAATAAAAAAAAAAATTAGTATAAGAATAAGTATAAAAATAAGTATAAAAATAAGAATAAAAAAAAAATTAGTATAAAAATAAGAATAAAACAAAAATAAGTATAAAAATAAGAATAAAACAAAAATAAGTATAGAAATAAGAATAAGAAAAAAAAGTATAAAAATAAGAATAAAAAAATAATTAATATAAAAATAGGAATAAGTATAAAAATAAGTATAAAAATAAAAATAAAAAAAATGTATAAAAATAAGTATAAGTATAAAAATAAGTATAAAAATAAGAATAAAAAAAAAATTAAGAATAAGTATAATAATAAGTATAAAAATAAGAAAAAAACAAAAATACATATAAAAATAAGAATAAGTATAAAATTAAGAATAAAATAAAAATAAGTATAAAAATAAGAATAAAAAAAAATAGTATAAAAATAAGAATAAAACAAAAATAAGTATAAAAATTAAAAAAAATGTATAAAAATAAGTATAAAAATAAGAATAAGTATAAAAATAAGAATAAAACAAAAATAAATATAAAAGTAAGAACAAAAAAAAATGTATAAAAATAAGTATAAGTATAAAAATAAGTATAAAAATAAGAATAAAAAAAAGTATAAGAATAAGTATAATAATAAGTATAAAAATAAGAATAAAACAAAAATACATATAAAAATAAAAATAAGTACAAAAATAAGTACAAAAATAAGAATAAAAAAAAGTATAAAATTAAGAATAAGTATAAAAATAAGAATAAAAAAAAAATTTAGTATAAGAATAAGTATAAAAATAAGTATAAAAATAAGAATAAAAAAAAAATTAGTATAAAAATAAGAATAAGTACAAAAATAAGTATAAAAATAAGAATAAAACAAAAATAAGTATAGAAATAAGAATAAGAAAAAAAAGTATAAAAATAAGAATAAGTATAAAAATAAGTATAAAAATAAGAATAAAAAAAATAAGTATTAAAATAAGAATAAAACACAAATAAGTATAAAAATAAGAATAAAAAAAAGGATAAAAATAAGAATAAGTATAAAAATAAGAATAAAAAAAAGGATAAAAATAAGAATAAGTATAAAAATAAGTAAAAATAAGAATAAAAAAAAAATTAGTATAAGAATAAGTATAAAAATAAGTATAAAAATAAGAATAAACAAAAAATAGTATAAAAATAAGAATAAGTATAAAAATAACTATAAAAATAAGAATAAAAATAAGTATAAGAATAAGAATAAGTATAAAAATAAGTATAAAAATAAGAATAAAAAAAAAATTAATATAAAAATAAGAATAAAAGAAAAATAAGTATGAAAATAAGTATGAAAATAAGAATAAAACAAAAATAAGTATGAAAATAAGAATAAAACAAAAATAAGTATAAAAATTAATAAAAATGTATAAAAATAAGTATAAAAATAAGAATAAAAATAAGAATAAAAGAAAAATAAGTATAAAAATAAGAATAAGAAACAAAAAGTATAAAAATAAGAATAAAACAAAAATAAGTATAAAAGTAAGAACAAAAAAAAATGTATAAAAATAAGTATAAGTAATAAAATAAGAATAAAAATAAGAATAAAAAAAATTAGTATAAAAATAAGAATAAACAAAAAGTATAAGAATAAGTATAATAATAAGTATAAAAATAAGAATAAAACAAAAATACATATAAAAATAAGAATAAGTAAAAAAATAAGTACAAAAATAAGAATAAAAAAAAGTATAAAATTAAGAATAAGTATAAAAATAAGTATAAAAATAAGAATAAAAAAAAAAATTTGTATAAGAATAAGTATAAAAATAAGTATAAAAATAAGAATTAAAAAAAAATTAGTATAAAAATAAGAATAAGTACAAAAATTAGTATAAAAATAAGAATGAAACAAAAATAAGTATAGAAATAAGAATAAGAAAAAAAAGTATAAAAATAAGAATAAGTATAAAAATAAGTATAAAAATAAGAATAAAAAAAATAAGTATTAAAATAAGAATAAAACACAAATAAGTATAAAAATAAGAATAAAAAAAAGGATAAAAATAAGAATAAGTATAAAAATAAGAATAAAAAAAAGGATAAAAATAAGAATAAGTATAAAAATAAGTATAAAAATAAGTATAACAAAAATAAGTATAAAAATAAGAATAAACAAAAATAAGTATAAAAATTAAAAAAATGTATAAAAATAAGTATAAAAATAAGAATAAGTATAAAAATAAGAATAAGAAACAAAAAGTATAAAAATAAGAATAAAACAAAAATAAGTATAAAAGTAAGAACAAAAAAAAATGTATAAAAATAAGTATAAGTATAAAAATAAGTATAAAAATAAGAATAAAAAAAATGTATAAAAATAAGAATAGGCATAAAAATAAGTAAGAAAATAAGAATAAAAATAAGAATAAAAAAAATAGTGTAAAAATAAGAATAAAACAAAAATAAATATAAAAGTAAGAACAAAAAAAAATGTATAAAAATAAGTATAAAAATAAGAATAAAAAAAAGTATAAGAATAAGTATAATAATAAGTATAAAAATAAGAATAAAACAAAAATACATATAAAAATAAAAATAAGTAAAAAAATAAGTACAAAAATAAGAATAAAAAAAAGTATAAAATTAAGAATAAGTATAAAAATAAGAATAAAAAAAAAAATTAGTATAAGAATAAGTACAAAAATAAGTATAAAAATAAGAATAAAACAAAAATAAGTATAGAAATAAGAATAAGAAAAAAAAATATAAAAATAAGAATAAGTATAAAAATAAGTATAAAAATAAGAATAAAAAAAATAAGTATTAAAATAAGAATAAAACACAAATAAGTATAAAAATAAGAATAAAAAAAAGGATAAAAATAAGAATAAGTATAAAAATAAGAATAAAAAAAAGGATAAAAATAAGAATAAGTATAAAAATAAGTATAAAAATAAGAATAAAAAAAAAATTAGTATAAGAATAAGTATAAAAATAAGTATAAAAATAAGAATAAACAAAAAATAGTATAAAAATAAGAATAAGTATAAAAATAACTATAAAAATAAGAATAAAAATAAGTATAAGAAAAATAAGTATAAGAATAAGAATAAGTATAAAAATAAGAATAAAAATAAGAATAAAAGAAAAATAAGTATAAAAATAAGAATAAGAAACAAAAAGTATAAAAATAAGAATAAAACAAAAATAAGTATAAAAGTAAGAACAAAAAAAAATGTATAAAAATAAGTATAAGTATAAAAATAAGTATAAAAATAAGAATAAAAAAAATGTATAAAAATAAGAATATGCATAAAAATAAGTAATAAAATAAGAATAAAAATAAGAATAAAAAAAAATAGTTTAAAAATAAGAATAAAACAAAAATAAGTATGAAAATAAGAATAAAACAAAAATAAGTATAAAAATAAAAATAAAAAAAATAAGTATAAAAATAAGAATAAACAAAAATAAGTATAAAAATTAAAAAAATGTATAAAAATAAGTATAAAAATAAGAATAAAACAAAAATAAGTATGAAAATAAGAATAAAACAAAAATAAGTATAAAAATAAAAATAAAAAAAATAAGTATAAAAATAAGAATAAACAAAAATAAGTATAAAAATTAAAAAAATGTATAAAAATAAGTATAAAAATAAGAATAAGTATAAAAATAAGAATAAAACAAAAATAAATATAAAAGTAAGAACAAAAAAAAATGTATAAAAATAAGTATAAGTATAAAAATAAGTATAAAAATAAGAATAAAAAAAAAGTATAAGAATAAGTATAATAATAAGTATAAAAATAAGAATAAAACAAAAATACATATAAAATTAAGAATAAGTATAAAAATAAGTATAAAAATAAGAATAAAAAAAATTTGTATAAAAATAAGAATAAGTATAAAAATAAGAATAAAAAAAAAAATTAGTATAAGAATAAGTATAAAAATAAGTATAAAAATAAGAATAAAAAAAAAATTAGTATAAAAATAAGAATAAAACAAAAATAAGTATAAAAATAAGAATAAAACAAAAATAAGTATAGAAATAAGAATAAGAAAAAAAAGTATAAAAATAAGAATAAGTATAAAAATACGTATAAAAATAAGAATAAAAAAAAAAAGTATTAAAATAAGAATAAAACACAAATAAGTATAAAAATAAGAATAAAAAAAAGGATAAAAATAAGAATAAGTATAAAAATAAGAATAAAAAAAAGGATAAAAATAAGAATAAGTATAAAAATAAGTATAAAAATAAGAATAAAAAAAAAATTAGTATAAGAATAAGTATAAAAATAAGTATAAAAATAAGAATAAACAAAAAATAGTATAAAAATAAGAATAAGTATAAAAATAACTATAAAAATAAGAATAAAAATAAGTATAAGAAAAATAAGTATAAGAATAAGAATAAGTATAAAAATAAGAATAAAAATAAGAATAAAAGAAAAATAAGTATAAAAATAAGAATAAGAAACAAAAAGTATAAAAATAAGAATAAAACAAAAATAAGTATAAAAGTAAGAACAAAAAAAAATGTATAAAAATAAGAATAGGCATAAAAATAAGTAAGAAAATAAGAATAAAAATAAGAATAAAAAAAATAGTGTAAAAATAAGAATAAAACAAAAATAAATATAAAAGTAAGAACAAAAAAAAATGTATAAAAATAAGTATAAAAATAAGAATAAAAAAAAAGTATAAGAATAAGTATAATAATAAGTATAAAAATAAGAATAAAACAAAAATACATATAAAAATAAAAATAAGTAAAAAAATAAGTACAAAAATAAGAATAAAAAAAGTATAAAATTAAGAATAAGTATAAAAATAAGAATAAAAAAAAAAATTAGTATAAGAATAAGTACAAAAATAAGTATAAAAATAAGAATAAAACAAAAATAAGTATAGAAATAAGAATAAGAAAAAAAAGTATAAAAATAAGAATAAGTATAAAAATAAGTATAAAAATAAGAATAAAAAAAATAAGTATTAAAATAAGAACAAAACACAAATAAGTATAAAAATAAGAATAAAAAAAAGGATAAAAATAAGAATAAGTATAAAAATAAGAATAAAAAAAAGGATAAAAATAAGAATAAGTATAAAAATAAGTATAAAAATAAGAATAAAAAAAAAATTAGTATAAGAATAAGTATAAAAATAAGTATAAAAATAAGAATAAACAAAAAATAGTATAAAAATAAGAATAAGTATAAAAATAACTATAAAAATAAGAATAAAAATAAGTATAAGAAAAATAAGTATAAGAATAAGAATAAGTATAAAAATAAGAATAAAAATAGGAATAAAAGAAAAATAAGTATAAAAATAAGAATAAGAAACAAAAAGTATAAAAATAAGAATAAAACAAAAATAAGTATAAAAGTAAGAACAAAAAAAAATGTATAAAAATAAGTATAAGTATAAAAATAAGTATAAAAATAAGAATAAAAAAAATGTATAAAAATAAGAATATGCATAAAAATAAGTAATAAAATAAGAATAAAAATAAGAATAAAAAAAATAGTTTAAAAATAAGAATAAAACAAAAATAAGTATGAAAATAAGAATAAAACAAAAATAAGTATAAAAATAAAAATAAAAAAAATAAGTATAAAAATAAGAATAAACAAAAATAAGTATAAAAATTAAAAAAATGTATAAAAATAAGTATAAAAATAAGAATAAGTATAAAAATAAGAATAAAACAAAAATAAATATAAAAGTAAGAACAAAAAAAAATGTATAAAAATAAGTATAAGTATAAAAATAAGTATAAAAATAAGAATAAAAAAAAAGTATAAGAATAAGTATAATAATAAGTATAAAAATAAGAATAAAACAAAAATACATATAAAATTAAGAATAAGTATAAAAATAAGTATAAAAATAAGAATAAAAAAAATTTGTATAAAAATAAGAATAAGTATAAAAATAAGAATAAAAAAAAAAATTAGTATAAGAATAAGTATAAAAATAAGTATAAAAATAAGAATAAAAAAAAAATTAGTATAAAAATAAGAATAAAACAAAAATAAGTATAAAAATAAGAATAAAACAAAAATAAGTATAGAAATAAGAATAAGAAAAAAAAGTATAAAAATAAGAATAAAAAAATAATTAATATAAAAATAGGAATAAGTATAAAAATAAGTATAAAAATAAAAATAAAAAAAATGTATAAAAATAAGTATAAGTATAAAAATAAGTATAAAAATAAGAATAAAAAAAAAATTAAGAATAAGTATAATAATAAGTATAAAAATAAGAAAAAAACAAAAATACATATAAAAATAAGAATAAGTATAAAATTAAGAATAAAATAAAAATAAGTATAAAAATAAGAATAAAAAAAAATAGTATAAAAATAAGAATAAAACAAAAATAAGTATAAAAATTAAAAAAAATGTATAAAAATAAGTATAAAAATAAGAATAAGTATAAAAATAAGAATAAAACAAAAATAAATATAAAAGTAAGAACAAAAAAAAATGTATAAAAATAAGTATAAGTATAAAAATAAGTATAAAAATAAGAATAAAAAAAAAGTATAAGAATAAGTATAATAATAAGTATAAAAATAAGAATAAAACAAAAATACATATAAAATTAAGAATAAGTATAAAAATAAGTATAAAAATAAGAATAAAAAAAATTTGTATAAAAATAAGAATAAGTATAAAAATAAGAATAAAAAAAAAAATTAGTATAAGAATAAGTATAAAAATAAGTATAAAAATAAGAATAAAAAAAAAATTAGTATAAAAATAAGAATAAAACAAAAATAAGTATAAAAATAAGAATAAAACAAAAATAAGTATAGAAATAAGAATAAGAAAAAAAAGTATAAAAATAAGAATAAAAAAATAATTAATATAAAAATAGGAATAAGTATAAAAATAAGTATAAAAATAAAAATAAAAAAAATGTATAAAAATAAGTATAAGTATAAAAATAAGTATAAAAATAAGAATAAAAAAAAAATTAAGAATAAGTATAATAATAAGTATAAAAATAAGAAAAAAACAAAAATACATATAAAAATAAGAATAAGTATAAAATTAAGAATAAAATAAAAATAAGTATAAAAATAAGAATAAAAAAAAATAGTATAAAAATAAGAATAAAACAAAAATAAGTATAAAAATTAAAAAAAATGTATAAAAATAAGTATAAAAATAAGAATAAGTATAAAAATAAGAATAAAACAAAAATAAATATAAAAGTAAGAACAAAAAAAAATGTATAAAAATAAGTATAAGTATAAAAATAAGTATAAAAATAAGAATAAAAAAAAAGTATAAGAATAAGTATAATAATAAGTATAAAAATAAGAATAAAACAAAAATACATATAAAATTAAGAATAAGTATAAAAATAAGTATAAAAATAAGAATAAAAAAAATTTGTATAAAAATAAGAATAAGTATAAAAATAAGAATAAAAAAAAAAATTAGTATAAGAATAAGTATAAAAATAAGTATAAAAATAAGAATAAAAAAAAAATTAGTATAAAAATAAGAATAAAACAAAAATAAGTATAAAAATAAGAATAAAACAAAAATAAGTATAGAAATAAGAATAAGAAAAAAAAGTATAAAAATAAGAATAAAAAAATAATTAATATAAAAATAGGAATAAGTATAAAAATAAGTATAAAAATAAAAATAAAAAAAATGTATAAAAATAAGTATAAGTATAAAAATAAGTATAAAAATAAGAATAAAAAAAAAATTAAGAATAAGTATA
The DNA here is from genome assembly GCA_036250195.1 of Mixophyes australis. Classification (NCBI taxonomy): domain Eukaryota; kingdom Metazoa; phylum Chordata; class Amphibia; order Anura; family Limnodynastidae; genus Mixophyes; species Mixophyes australis. The sequence goes on from JAVHZZ010000134.1 coordinate 189,499, forward strand.
ATAATAAGTATAAAAATAAGAAAAAAACAAAAATACATATAAAAATAAGAATAAGTATAAAATTAAGAATAAAATAAAAATAAGTATAAAAATAAGAATAAAAAAAAATAGTATAAAAATAAGAATAAAACAAAAATAAGTATAAAAATTAAAAAAAATGTATAAAAATAAGTATAAAAATAAGAATAAGTATAAAAATAAGAATAAAACAAAAATAAATATAAAAGTAAGAACAAAAAAAAATGTATAAAAATAAGTATAAGTATAAAAATAAGTATAAAAATAAGAATAAAAAAAAGTATAAGAATAAGTATAATAATAAGTATAAAAATAAGAATAAAACAAAAATACATATAAAAATAAAAATAAGTACAAAAATAAGTACAAAAATAAGAATAAAAAAAAGTATAAAATTAAGAATAAGTATAAAAATAAGAATAAAAAAAAAATTTAGTATAAGAATAAGTATAAAAATAAGTATAAAAATAAGAATAAAAAAAAAATTAGTATAAAAATAAGAATAAGTACAAAAATAAGTATAAAAATAAGAATAAAACAAAAATAAGTATAGAAATAAGAATAAGAAAAAAAAGTATAAAAATAAGAATAAGTATAAAAATAAGTATAAAAATAAGAATAAAAAAAATAAGTATTAAAATAAGAATAAAACACAAATAAGTATAAAAATAAGAATAAAAAAAAGGATAAAAATAAGAATAAGTATAAAAATAAGAATAAAAAAAAGGATAAAAATAAGAATAAGTATAAAAATAAGTAAAAATAAGAATAAAAAAAAAATTAGTATAAGAATAAGTATAAAAATAAGTATAAAAATAAGAATAAACAAAAAATAGTATAAAAATAAGAATAAGTATAAAAATAACTATAAAAATAAGAATAAAAATAAGTATAAGAATAAGAATAAGTATAAAAATAAGTATAAAAATAAGAATAAAAAAAAAATTAATATAAAAATAAGAATAAAAGAAAAATAAGTATGAAAATAAGTATGAAAATAAGAATAAAACAAAAATAAGTATGAAAATAAGAATAAAACAAAAATAAGTATAAAAATTAATAAAAATGTATAAAAATAAGTATAAAAATAAGAATAAAAATAAGAATAAAAGAAAAATAAGTATAAAAATAAGAATAAGAAACAAAAAGTATAAAAATAAGAATAAAACAAAAATAAGTATAAAAGTAAGAACAAAAAAAAATGTATAAAAATAAGTATAAGTAATAAAATAAGAATAAAAATAAGAATAAAAAAAATTAGTATAAAAATAAGAATAAACAAAAAGTATAAGAATAAGTATAATAATAAGTATAAAAATAAGAATAAAACAAAAATACATATAAAAATAAGAATAAGTAAAAAAATAAGTACAAAAATAAGAATAAAAAAAAGTATAAAATTAAGAATAAGTATAAAAATAAGTATAAAAATAAGAATAAAAAAAAAAATTTGTATAAGAATAAGTATAAAAATAAGTATAAAAATAAGAATTAAAAAAAAATTAGTATAAAAATAAGAATAAGTACAAAAATTAGTATAAAAATAAGAATGAAACAAAAATAAGTATAGAAATAAGAATAAGAAAAAAAAGTATAAAAATAAGAATAAGTATAAAAATAAGTATAAAAATAAGAATAAAAAAAATAAGTATTAAAATAAGAATAAAACACAAATAAGTATAAAAATAAGAATAAAAAAAAGGATAAAAATAAGAATAAGTATAAAAATAAGAATAAAAAAAAGGATAAAAATAAGAATAAGTATAAAAATAAGTATAAAAATAAGTATAACAAAAATAAGTATAAAAATAAGAATAAACAAAAATAAGTATAAAAATTAAAAAAATGTATAAAAATAAGTATAAAAATAAGAATAAGTATAAAAATAAGAATAAGAAACAAAAAGTATAAAAATAAGAATAAAACAAAAATAAGTATAAAAGTAAGAACAAAAAAAAATGTATAAAAATAAGTATAAGTATAAAAATAAGTATAAAAATAAGAATAAAAAAAATGTATAAAAATAAGAATAGGCATAAAAATAAGTAAGAAAATAAGAATAAAAATAAGAATAAAAAAAATAGTGTAAAAATAAGAATAAAACAAAAATAAATATAAAAGTAAGAACAAAAAAAAATGTATAAAAATAAGTATAAAAATAAGAATAAAAAAAAGTATAAGAATAAGTATAATAATAAGTATAAAAATAAGAATAAAACAAAAATACATATAAAAATAAAAATAAGTAAAAAAATAAGTACAAAAATAAGAATAAAAAAAAGTATAAAATTAAGAATAAGTATAAAAATAAGAATAAAAAAAAAAATTAGTATAAGAATAAGTACAAAAATAAGTATAAAAATAAGAATAAAACAAAAATAAGTATAGAAATAAGAATAAGAAAAAAAAATATAAAAATAAGAATAAGTATAAAAATAAGTATAAAAATAAGAATAAAAAAAATAAGTATTAAAATAAGAATAAAACACAAATAAGTATAAAAATAAGAATAAAAAAAAGGATAAAAATAAGAATAAGTATAAAAATAAGAATAAAAAAAAGGATAAAAATAAGAATAAGTATAAAAATAAGTATAAAAATAAGAATAAAAAAAAAATTAGTATAAGAATAAGTATAAAAATAAGTATAAAAATAAGAATAAACAAAAAATAGTATAAAAATAAGAATAAGTATAAAAATAACTATAAAAATAAGAATAAAAATAAGTATAAGAAAAATAAGTATAAGAATAAGAATAAGTATAAAAATAAGAATAAAAATAAGAATAAAAGAAAAATAAGTATAAAAATAAGAATAAGAAACAAAAAGTATAAAAATAAGAATAAAACAAAAATAAGTATAAAAGTAAGAACAAAAAAAAATGTATAAAAATAAGTATAAGTATAAAAATAAGTATAAAAATAAGAATAAAAAAAATGTATAAAAATAAGAATATGCATAAAAATAAGTAATAAAATAAGAATAAAAATAAGAATAAAAAAAAATAGTTTAAAAATAAGAATAAAACAAAAATAAGTATGAAAATAAGAATAAAACAAAAATAAGTATAAAAATAAAAATAAAAAAAATAAGTATAAAAATAAGAATAAACAAAAATAAGTATAAAAATTAAAAAAATGTATAAAAATAAGTATAAAAATAAGAATAAAACAAAAATAAGTATGAAAATAAGAATAAAACAAAAATAAGTATAAAAATAAAAATAAAAAAAATAAGTATAAAAATAAGAATAAACAAAAATAAGTATAAAAATTAAAAAAATGTATAAAAATAAGTATAAAAATAAGAATAAGTATAAAAATAAGAATAAAACAAAAATAAATATAAAAGTAAGAACAAAAAAAAATGTATAAAAATAAGTATAAGTATAAAAATAAGTATAAAAATAAGAATAAAAAAAAAGTATAAGAATAAGTATAATAATAAGTATAAAAATAAGAATAAAACAAAAATACATATAAAATTAAGAATAAGTATAAAAATAAGTATAAAAATAAGAATAAAAAAAATTTGTATAAAAATAAGAATAAGTATAAAAATAAGAATAAAAAAAAAAATTAGTATAAGAATAAGTATAAAAATAAGTATAAAAATAAGAATAAAAAAAAAATTAGTATAAAAATAAGAATAAAACAAAAATAAGTATAAAAATAAGAATAAAACAAAAATAAGTATAGAAATAAGAATAAGAAAAAAAAGTATAAAAATAAGAATAAGTATAAAAATACGTATAAAAATAAGAATAAAAAAAAAAAGTATTAAAATAAGAATAAAACACAAATAAGTATAAAAATAAGAATAAAAAAAAGGATAAAAATAAGAATAAGTATAAAAATAAGAATAAAAAAAAGGATAAAAATAAGAATAAGTATAAAAATAAGTATAAAAATAAGAATAAAAAAAAAATTAGTATAAGAATAAGTATAAAAATAAGTATAAAAATAAGAATAAACAAAAAATAGTATAAAAATAAGAATAAGTATAAAAATAACTATAAAAATAAGAATAAAAATAAGTATAAGAAAAATAAGTATAAGAATAAGAATAAGTATAAAAATAAGAATAAAAATAAGAATAAAAGAAAAATAAGTATAAAAATAAGAATAAGAAACAAAAAGTATAAAAATAAGAATAAAACAAAAATAAGTATAAAAGTAAGAACAAAAAAAAATGTATAAAAATAAGTATAAGTATAAAAATAAGTATAAAAATAAGAATAAAAAAAATGTATAAAAATAAGAATATGCATAAAAATAAGTAATAAAATAAGAATAAAAATAAGAATAAAAAAAAATAGTTTAAAAATAAGAATAAAACAAAAATAAGTATGAAAATAAGAATAAAACAAAAATAAGTATAAAAATAAAAATAAAAAAAATAAGTATAAAAATAAGAATAAACAAAAATAAGTATAAAAATTAAAAAAATGTATAAAAATAAGTATAAAAATAAGAATAAGTATAAAAATAAGAATAAAACAAAAATAAATATAAAAGTAAGAACAAAAAAAAATGTATAAAAATAAGTATAAGTATAAAAATAAGTATAAAAATAAGAATAAAAAAAAAGTATAAGAATAAGTATAATAATAAGTATAAAAATAAGAATAAAACAAAAATACATATAAAATTAAGAATAAGTATAAAAATAAGTATAAAAATAAGAATAAAAAAAATTTGTATAAAAATAAGAATGAGTATAAAAATAAGAATAAAAAAAAAAATTAGTATAAGAATAAGTATAAAAATAAGTATAAAAATAAGAATAAAAAAAAAATTAGTATAAAAATAAGAATAAAACAAAAATAAGTATAAAAATAAGAATAAAACAAAAATAAGTATAGAAATAAGAATAAGAAAAAAAAGTATAAAAATAAGAATAAAAAAATAATTAATATAAAAATAGGAATAAGTATAAAAATAAGTATAAAAATAAAAATAAAAAAAATGTATAAAAATAAGTATAAGTATAAAAATAAGTATAAAAATAAGAATAAAAAAAAAATTAAGAATAAGTATAATAATAAGTATAAAAATAAGAAAAAAACAAAAATACATATAAAAATAAGAATAAGTATAAAATTAAGAATAAAATAAAAATAAGTATAAAAATAAGAATAAAAAAAAATAGTATAAAAATAAGAATAAAACAAAAATAAGTATAAAAATTAAAAAAAATGTATAAAAATAAGTATAAAAATAAGAATAAGTATAAAAATAAGAATAAAACAAAAATAAATATAAAAGTAAGAACAAAAAAAAATGTATAAAAATAAGTATAAGTATAAAAATAAGTATAAAAATAAGAATAAAAAAAAGTATAAGAATAAGTATAATAATAAGTATAAAAATAAGAATAAAACAAAAATACATATAAAAATAAAAATAAGTAAAAAAATAAGTACAAAAATAAGAATAAAAAAAAGTATAAAATTAAGAATAAGTATAAAAATAAGAATAAAAAAAAAATTTAGTATAAGAATAAGTATAAAAATAAGTATAAAAATAAGAATAAAAAAAAAATTAGTATAAAAATAAGAATAAGTACAAAAATAAGTATAAAAATAAGAATAAAACAAAAATAAGTATAGAAATAAGAATAAGAAAAAAAAGTATAAAAATAAGAATAAGTATAAAAATAAGTATAAAAATAAGAATAAAAAAAATAAGTATTAAAATAAGAATAAAACACAAATAAGTATAAAAATAAGAATAAAAAAAAGGATAAAAATAAGAATAAGTATAAAAATAACTATAAAAATAAGAATAAAAATAAGTATAAGAATAAGAATAAGTATAAAAATAAGTATAAAAATAAGAATAAAAGAAAAATAAGTATGAAAATAAGTATGAAAATAAGAATAAAACAAAAATAAGTATGAAAATAAGAATAAAACAAAAATAAGTATAAAAATTAATAAAAATGTATAAAAATAAGTATAAAAATAAGAATAAAAATAAGAATAAAAGAAAAATAAGTATAAAAATAAGAATAAGAAACAAAAAGTATAAAAATAAGAATAAAACAAAAATAAGTATAAAAGTAAGAACAAAAAAAAATGTATAAAAATAAGTATAAGTAATAAAATAAGAATAAAAATAAGAATAAAAAAAAATAGTTTAAAAATAAGAATAAAACAAAAATAAGTATGAAAATAAGAATAAAACAAAAATAAGTATAAAAATTAAAAAAATGTATAAAAATAAGTATAAAAATAAGAATAAGTATAAAAATAAGAATAAAACAAAAATAAATATAAAAGTAAGAACAAAAAAAAATGTATAAAAATAACTATAAGTATAAAAATAAGTATAAAAATAAGAATAAAAAAAAAGTATAAGAATAAGTATAATAATAAGTATAAAAATAAGAATAAAACAAAAATACATATAAAAATAAGAATAAGTAAAAAAATAAGTACAAAAATAAGAATAGAAAAAAGTATAAAATTAAGAATAAGTATAAAAATAAGTATAAAAATAAGAATAAAAAAAGGATAAAAATAAGAATAAGTATAAAAATAAGAATAAAAAAAAGGATAAAAATAAGAATAAGTATAAAAATAAGAATAAAAAAAAGGATAAAAATAAGAATAAGTATAAAAATAAGTATAAAAATAAGTATAAAAATAAGTATAAAAAAAATTAGTATAAAAATAAGAATAAGTATAAAAATAAGTATAAAAATAAGAATAAAACAAAAATAAGTATAGAAATAAGAATAAAAAAAAAAAAGTATAAAAATAAGAATAAGTATAAAAATAAGTATAAAAATAAGAATAAAAAAAATAAGTATTAAAATAAGAATAAAACACAAATAAGTATAAAAATAAGAATAAAAAAAAGGATAAAAATAAGAATAAGTATAAAAATAAGAATTAAAAAAAGGATAAAAATAAGAATAAGTATAAAAATAAGTATAAAAATAAGTATAACAAAAATAAGTATAAAAATTAAAAAAAATGTATTAAAATAAGTATAAAAATCAGAATAAGTATAAAAATAAGAATAAAACAAAAATAAGTATAAAAATAAGAATAAGAAAAAAAAGTATAAAAATAAGAATAAGTAAAAATAAGTATAAAAATAAGAATAAAAAAAATTAGTATAAAAATAAGAATAAACAAAAAGTATAAGAATAAGTATAAGAATAAACAAAAAATACTATAAAAATAAGAATAAGTATAAAAATAACTATAAAAATAAGAATAAAAAAAGTATAAGAATAAGAATAAGTATAAAAATAAGTATAAAAATAAGAATAAAAAAAAAATTAGTATAAAAATAAGAATAAAAGAAATTAGTATAAAAATAAGAATAAGTATAAAAATAAGTATAAAAATAAGAATAAAAAAAAAAATTAGTATAAGAATAAGTATAAAAATAAGTGTAAAAATAAGAATAAAAAAAAAAGTATAAAAATAAGAATAAGTATAAAAATAAGTATAAAAATAATAATAAAACAAAAATAAGTATAAAAATAAGAATAAGTATAAAAAAAAGTATAAAAATAAGAATAAAACAAAAATAAGTATAAAAATAAGAATAAACAAAAATAAGTATAAAAATAAGAATAAAAAAAATTGTATAAAAATAAGAATAAGTATAAAATAAGAATAAAAAAATAATTAGTATAAAAATAGGAATAAGTATAAAAATAAGTATAAAAATAAAAATGTATAAAAATAAGTATAAGTATAAAAATAAGTATAAAAATAAGAATAAAAAAAAAGTATAAGAATAAGTATAATAATAAGTATAAAAATAAGAAAAAAACAAAAATACATATAAAAATAAGAATAAGTATAAAAATAAGAATAAAAAAAAATAGTATAAAAATAAGAATAAAACAAAAATAAGTATAAAAATAAGAATAAACAAAAAGGATAAAAATAAGAATAAGTATAAAAATAAGAATAAAAAAAGTATAAAAATAAGAATAAGTATAAAAATAAGTATAAAAATAAGTATAAAAAAAAATTAGTATAAAAATAAGAATAAGTATAAAAATAAGTATAAAAATAAGAATAAGTATAAAAATAAGAATAAAACAAAAATAAGTATAAAAATAAGAATAAAAAAAAATAAGTATAAAAATAAGAATAAAACACAAATAAGTATAAAAAAAAGAATAAAAAAAGGATACAAATAAGAATAAGTATAAAAATTAGAATAAGTATAAAAATAAGAATAAAAAAAAGTATAAAAATAAGAATAAGTATAAAAATAAGTATAAAAATAAGAATAAAATAAAAATAAGTATAAAAATAAGAATAAAAAAAAAATAGTATAAAAATAAGAATAAACAAAAATAAGTATAAAAATAAGAATAAACAAAAATAAGTATAAAAATTAAAAAAATGTATAAAAATAAGTATAAAAATTAAAAAAATGTATAAAAATAAGTATAAAAATAAGAATAAGTATAAAAATAAGAATAAAACAAAAATAAGTATAAAAGTAAGAATAAAACACAAATAAGTATAAAAATAAGAATAAAAAAAGGATACAAATAAGAATAAGTATAAAAATTAGAATAAGTATAAAAATAAGAATAAGTATAAAAATAAGTATAAAAATAAGAATAAAACAAAAATAAGTATAAAAATAAGAATAAACAAAAATAAGTATAAAAATAAGAATAAAAAAAATTGTATAAGAATAAGTATAAAAATAAGAATAAAAAAATAATTAGTATAAAAATAGGAATAAGTATAAAAATAAGTATAAAAATAAAAATGTATAAAAATAAGTATAAGTATAAAAATAAGTATAAAAATAAGAATAAAAAAAAAGTATAAGAATAAGTATAATAATAAGTATAAAAATAAGAAAAAAACAAAAATACATATAAAAATAAGAATAAGTATAAAAATAAGAATAAAATAAAAATAAGTATAAAAATAAGAATAAAAAAAAATAGTATAAAAATAAGAATAAAACAAAAATAAGTATAAAAATAAGAATAAACAAAAAGGATAAAAATAAGAATAAGTATAAAAATAAGAATAAAAAAAGTATAAAAATAAGAATAAGTATAAAAATAAGTATAAAAATAAGTATAAAAAAAAATTAGTATAAAAATAAGAATAAGTATAAAAATAAGTATAAAAATAAGAATAAGTATAAAAATAAGAATAAAACAAAAATAAGTATAAAAATAAGAATAAAAAAAAATAAGTATAAAAATAAGAATAAAACACAAATAAGTATAAAAATAAGAATAAAAAAAGGAGACAAATAAGAATAAGTATAAAAATTAGAATAAGTATAAAAATAAGAATAAAAAAAGTATAAAAATAAGAATAAGTATAAAAATAAGTATAAAAATAAGAATAAAATAAAAATAAGTATAAAAATAAGAATAAAAAAAGTATAAAAATAAGAATAAGTATAAAAATAAGTATAAAAATAAGAATAAACAAAAATAAGTATAAAAATAAGAATAAACAAAAATAAGTATAAAAATTAAAAAAATGTATAAAAATAAGTATAAAAATAAGAATAAGTATAAAAATAAGAATAAAACAAAAATAAGTATAAAAGTAAGAACAAAAAAAATGTATAAAAATAAGTATAAGTATAAAAATAAGTATAAAAATAAGAATAAAAAAAATGTATAAAAATAAGAATAGGCATAAAAATAAGTAATAAAATAAGAATAAAAATAAGAATAAAAAAAATAGTATAAAAATAAGAATAAAACAAAAATAAGTATGAAAATAAGAATAAAACAAAAATAAGTATAAAAATAAGAATAAAAAAAATAAGTATAAAAATAAGAATAAACAAAAATAAGTATAAAAATTAAAAAAAATGTATAAAAATAAGTATAAAAATAAGAATAAGTATAAAAATAAGAATAAAACAAAAATAAATATAAAAGTAAGAACAAAAAAAAATGTATAAAAATAAGTATAAGTATAAAAATAAGTATAAAAATAAGAATAAAAAAAAAGTATAAGAATAAGTATAATAATAAGTATAAAAATAAGAATAAAACAAAAATACATATAAAAATAAAAATAAGTAAAAAAATAAGTACAAAAATAAGAATAAAAAAAAGTATAAAATTAAGAATAAGTATAAAAATAAGAATAAAAAAAAAAATTACTATAAGAATAAGTACAAAAATAAGTATAAAAATAAGAATAAAACAAAAATAAGTATAGAAATAAGAATAAGAAAAAAAAGTATAAAAATAAGAATAAGTAAAAATAAGTATAAAAATAAGAATAAAAAAAATTAGTATAAAAATAAGAATAAACAAAAAGTATAAGAATAAGTATAATAATAAGTATAAAAATAAGAATAAAACAAAAATACATATAAAAATAAGAATAAGTAAAAAAATAAGTATAAAAATAAGAATAAAAAAAAAAATTAGTATAAGAATAAGTATAAAAATAAGTATAAAAATAAGAATAAAAAAAAAATTAGTATAAAAATAAGAATAAGTACAAAAATAAGTATAAAAATAAGAATAAAACAAAAATAAGTATAGAAATAAGAATTAGAAAAAAAAGTATAAAAATAAGAATAAGTATAAAAATAAGTATAAAAATAAGAATAAAAAAAATAAGTATTAAAATAAGAATAAAACACAAATAAGTATAAAAATAAGAATAAATAAAAGGATAAAAATAAGAATAAGTATAAAAATAAGAATAAAAAAAAGGATAAAAATAAGAATAAGTATAAAAATAAGTATAAAAATAAGAATAACAAAAAAATTAGTATAAAAATAAGAATAAGTATAAAAATAAGTATAAAAATAAGAATAAAAAAATAAGTATTAAAATAAGAATAAAACACAAATAAGTATAAAAATAAGAATAAAAAAAAGGATAAAAATAAGAATAAGTATAAAAATAAGAATAAAAAAAAGGATAAAAATAAGAATAAGTATAAAAATAAGTATAAAAATAAGAATAAAAAAAAAATTAGTATAAAAATAAGAATAAGTATAAAAATAAGTATAAAAATAAGAATAAAAAAAAATTAGTATAAGAATAAGTATAAAAATAAGTATAAAAATAAGAATAAACAAAAAATAGTATAAACATAAGAATGAGTATAAAAATAACTATAAAAATAAGAATAAAAAAAAGTATAAGAATAAGAATAAGTATAAAAATAAGAATAAAAATTTTTTTTGTATAAAAATAAGAATAAAAGAAAAATAGGTATAAAAATAAGTATGAAAATAAGAATAAAACAAAAATAAGTATAAAAATAAGAATAAAAAAAATAAGTATAAAAATAAGTATAAAAATAAGAATAAAACAAAAATAAGTATAAAAATAAGAATAAACAAAAATAAGTATAAAAATTAAAAAAAATGTATTAAAATAAGTATAAAAATCAGAATAAGTATAAAAATAAGTATAAAAATAAGAATAAAACAAAAATAAGTATAAAAATAAGAATAAACAAAAATAAGTATAAAAATAAGAATAAAAAAAATTGTATAAAAATAAGAATAAGTATAAAAATAAGAATAAAATAAGAATAAGTATAAAAATAAGAATAAAAAAAAATAGTATAAAAATAAGAATAAAACAAAAATAAGTATAAAAATAAGAATAAAAAAAAGGATAAAAATAAGAATAAGTATAAAAATAAGAATAAAAAAAAGGATAAAAATAAGAATAAGTATAAAAATAAGTATAAAAATAAGAATAAAAAAAAATTAGTATAAAAATAAGAATAAGTATAAAAATAAGAATAAAAAAAAAAAATAGTATAAGAATAAGTATAAAAATAAGTATAAAAATAAGAATAAAAAAAAATTAGTATAAAAATAAGAATAAGTATAAAAATAAGAATAAAAAAAAAGTATAAGAATAAGTATAATAATAAGTATAAAAATAAGAATAAAACAAAAATACATATAAAAATAAGAATAAGTAAAAAAATAAGTACAAAAATAAGAATAGAAAAAAGTATAAAATTAAGAATAAGTATAAAAATAAGTATAAAAATAAGAATAAAAAAAAAATTAGTATAAAAATAAGAATAAGTACAAAAATAAGTATAAAAATAAGAATAAAACAAAAATAAGTATAGAAATAAGAATAAGAAAAAAAAGTATAAAAATAAGAATAAGTATAAAAATAAGTATAAAAATAAGAATAAAAAAAATAAGTATTAAAATAAGAATAAAACACAAATAAGTATAAAAATAAGAATAAAAAAAATAAGTATAAAAATAAGTATAAAAATAAGAATAAAACAAAAATAAGTATAAAAATAAGAATAAACAAAAATAAGTATAAAAATAAGAATAAACAAAAATAAGTATAAAAATAAGAATAAAAAAAATTGTATAAAAATAAGAATAAAAAAATAATTAGTATAAAAATAGGAATAAGTATAAAAATAAGTATAAAAATAAAAATAAAAAAAATGTATAAAAATAAGTATAATAATAAGTATAAAAATAATAAAAAAACAAAAATACATATAAAAATAAGAATAAGTATAAAAATAAGAATAAAATAAAAATAAGTATAAAAATAAGAATAAAAAAAAATAGTATAAAAATAAGAATAAAAAAAAAATTAGTATAAAAATAAGAATAAGTACAAAAATAAGTATAAAAATAAGAATAAAACAAAAATAAGTATAGAAATAAGAATAAGAAAAAAAAGTATAAAAATAAGAATAAGTATAAAAATAAGTATAAAAATAAGAATAAAAAAAATAAGTATTAAAATAAGAATAAAACACAAATAAGTATAAAAATAAGAATAAAAAAAAGGATAAAAATAAGAATAAGTATAAAAATAAGAATAAAAAAAAGGATAAAAATAAGAATAAGTATAAAAATAAGTATAAAAATAAGAATAACAAAAATAAGTATAAAAATAAGAATAAACAAAAATAAGTATAAAAATTAAAAAAATGTATAAAAATAAGTATAAAAATAAGAATAAGTATAAAAATAAGAATAAAACAAAAATAAGTATAAAAGTAAGAACAAAAAAAATGTATAAAAATAAGTATAAGTATAAAAATAAGTATAAAAATAAGAATAAAACAAAAATAAGTATGAAAATAAGAATAAAACAAAAATAAGTATAAAAATAAGAATAAAAAAAATAAGTATAAAAATAAGAATAAACAAAAATAAGTATAAAAATTAAAAAAAATGTATAAAAATAAGTATAAAAATAAGAATAAGTATAAAAATAAGAATAAAACAAAAATAAATATAAAAGTAAGAACAAAAAAAAATGTATAAAAATAAGTATAAAAATAAGAATAAAAAAAAAGTATAAGAATAAGTATAATAATAAGTATAAAAATAAAAATAAAATAAAAATACATATAAAAATAAAAATAAGTAAAAAAATAAGTACAAAAATAAGAATAAAAAAAAGTATAAAATTAAGAATAAGTATAAAAATAAGAATAAAAAAAAAAATTAGTATAAGAATAAGTACAAAAATAAGTATAAAAATAAGAATAAAACAAAAATAAGTATAGAAATAAGAATAAGAAAAAAAAGTATAAAAATAAGAATAAGTATAAAAATAAGTATAAAAATAAGAATAAAAAAAATAAGTATTAAAATAAGAATAAAACACAAATAAGTATAAAAATAAGAATAAAAAAAGGATAAAAATAAGAATAAGTATAAAAATAAGAATAAAAAAAAGGATAAAAATAAGAATAAGTATAAAAATAAGTATAAAAATGAGAATAAAAAAAAATTAGTATAAGAATAAGTATAAAAATAAGTATAAAAATAAGAATAAACAAAAAATAGTATAAAAATAAGAATAAGTATAAAAATAACTATAAAAATAAGAATAAAAATAAGTATAAGAATAAGAATAAGTATAAAAATAAGAATAAAAATAAGAATAAAAGAAAAATAAGTATAAAAATAAGAATAAGAAACAAAAAGTATAAAAATAAGAATAAAACAAAAATAAGTATAAAAGTAAGAACAAAAAAAAATGTATAAAAATAAGTATAAGTATAAAAATAAGTATAAAAATAAGAATAAAAAAAATGTATAAAAATAAGAATATGCATAAAAATAAGTAATAAAATAAGAATAAAAATAAGAATAAAAAAAAGGATAAAAATAAGAATAAGTATAAAAATAAGTATAAAAATAAGAATAAAAAAAAATTAGTATAAGAATAAGTATAAAAATAAGTATAAAAATAAGAATAAACAAAAAATAGTATAAAAATAAGAATAAGTATAAAAATAACTATAAAAATAAGAATAAAAATAAGTATAAGAATAAGAATAAGTATAAAAATAAGAATAAAAATAAGAATAAAAGAAAAATAAGTATAAAAATAAGAATAAGAAACAAAAAGTATAAAAATAAGAATAAAACAAAAATAAGTATAAAAGTAAGAACAAAAAAAAATGTATAAAAATAAGTATAAGTATAAAAATAAGTATAAAAATAAGAATAAAAAAAATGTATAAAAATAAGAATATGCATAAAAATAAGTAATAAAATAAGAATAAAAATAAGAATAAAAAAAAATAGTTTAAAAATAAGAATAAAACAAAAATAAGTATTAAAATAAGAATAAAACACAAATAAGTATAAAAATAAGAATAAAAAAAATAAGTATAAAAATAAGTATAAAAATAAGAATAAAACAAAAATAAGTATAAAAATAAGAATAAACAAAAATAAGTATAAAAATTAAAAAAAATGTATTAAAATAAGTATAAAAATCAGAATAAGTATAAAAATAAGTATAAAAATAAGAATAAAACAAAAATAAGTATAAAAATAAGAATAAACAAAAATAAGTATAAAAATAAGAATAAAAAAAATTGTATAAAAATAAGAATAAAAAAATAATTAGTATAAAAATAGGAATAAGTATAAAAATAAGTATAAAAATAAAAATAAAAAAAATGTATAAAAATAAGTATAATAATAAGTATAAAAATAATAAAAAAACAAAAATACATATAAAAATAAGAATAAGTATAAAAATAAGAATAAAATAAAAATAAGTATAAAAATAAGAATAAAAAAAAATAGTATAAAAATAAGAATAAAACAAAAATAAGTATAAAAATAAGAATAAAAAAAAGGATAAAAATAAGAATAAGTATAAAAATAAGAATAAAAAAAAGGATAAAAATAAGAATAAGTATAAAAATAAGTATAAAAATAAGAATAAAAAAAAATTAGTATAAAAATAAGAATAAGTATAAAAATAAGAATAAAAAAAAAATTAGTATAAGAATAAGTATAAAAATAAGTATAAAAATAAGAATAAAAAAAAAATAGTATAAAAATAAGAATAAGTATAAAAATAAGAATAAAAAAAAAATTAGTATAAGAATAAGTATAAAAATAAGTATAAAAATAAGAATAAAAAAAAAATTAGTATAAAAATAAGAATAAGTACAAAAATAAGTATAAAAATAAGAATAAAACAAAAATAAGTATAGAAATAAGAATAAGAAAAAAAAGTATAAAAATAAGAATAAGTATAAAAATAAGTATAAAAATAAGAATAAAAAAAATAAGTATTAAAATAAGAATAAAACACAAATAAGTATAAAAATAAGAATAAAAAAAAGGATAAAAATAAGAATAAGTATAAAAATAAGAATAAAAAAAAGGATAAAAATAAGAATAAGTATAAAAATAAGTATAAAAATAAGAATAACAAAAATAAGTATAAAAATAAGAATAAACAAAAATAAGTATAAAAATTAAAAAAATGTATAAAAATAAGTATAAAAATAAGAATAAGTATAAAAATAAGAATAAAACAAAAATAAGTATAAAAGTAAGAACAAAAAAAATGTATAAAAATAAGTATAAGTATAAAAATAAGTATAAAAATAAGAATAAAACAAAAATAAGTATGAAAATAAGAATAAAACAAAAATAAGTATAAAAATAAGAATAAAAAAAATAAGTATAAAAATAAGAATAAACAAAAATAAGTATAAAAATTAAAAAAAATGTATAAAAATAAGTATAAAAATAAGAATAAGTATAAAAATAAGAATAAAACAAAAATAAATATAAAAGTAAGAACAAAAAAAAATGTATAAAAATAAGTATAAAAATAAGAATAAAAAAAAAGTATAAGAATAAGTATAATAATAAGTATAAAAATAAAAATAAAATAAAAATACATATAAAAATAAAAATAAGTAAAAAAATAAGTACAAAAATAAGAATAAAAAAAAGTATAAAATTAAGAATAAGTATAAAAATAAGAATAAAAAAAAAATTAGTATAAGAATAAGTACAAAAATAAGTATAAAAATAAGAATAAAACAAAAATAAGTATAGAAATAAGAATAAGAAAAAAAAGTATAAAAATAAGAATAAGTATAAAAATAAGTATAAAAATAAGAATAAAAAAAATAAGTATTAAAATAAGAATAAAACACAAATAAGTATAAAAATAAGAATAAAAAAGGATAAAAATAAGAATAAGTATAAAAATAAGAATAAAAAAAAGGATAAAAATAAGAATAAGTATAAAAATAAGTATAAAAATAAGAATAAAAAAAAATTAGTATAAGAATAAGTATAAAAATAAGTATAAAAATAAGAATAAACAAAAAATAGTATAAAAATAAGAATAAGTATAAAAATAACTTTAAAAATAAGAATAAAAATAAGTATAAGAATAAGAATAAGTATAAAAATAAGAATAAAAATAAGAATAAAAGAAAAATAAGTATAAAAATAAGAATAAGAAACAAAAAGTATAAAAATAAGAATAAAACAAAAATAAGTATAAAAGTAAGAACAAAAAAAAATGTATAAAAATAAGTATAAGTATAAAAATAAGTATAAAAATAAGAATAAAAAAAATGTATAAAAATAAGAATATGCATAAAAATAAGTAATAAAATAAGAATAAAAATAAGAATAAAAAAAAGGATAAAAATAAGAATAAGTATAAAAATAAGTATAAAAATAAGAATAAAAAAAAATTAGTATAAGAATAAGTATAAAAATAACTATAAAAATAAGAATAAAAATAAGTATAAGAATAAGAATAAGTATAAAAATAAGAATAAAAATAAGAATAAAAGAAAAATAAGTATAAAAATAAGAATAAGAAACAAAAAGTATAAAAATAAGAATAAAACAAAAATAAGTATAAAAGTAAGAACAAAAAAAATGTATAAAAATAAGTATAAGTATAAAAATAAGTATAAAAATAAGAATAAAAAAAATGTATAAAAATAAGAATATGCATAAAAATAAGTAATAAAATAAGAATAAAAATAAGAATAAAAAAAAATAGTTTAAAAATAAGAATAAAACAAAAATAAGTATGAAAATAAGAATAAAACAAAAATAAGTATAAAAATAAAAATAAAAAAAATAAGTATAAAAATAAGAATAAAAGAAAAATAAGTATAAAAATAAGAATAAGAAACAAAAAGTATAAAAATAAGAATAAAACAAAAATAAGTATAAAAGTAAGAACAAAAAAAAATGTATAAAAATAAGTATAAGTATAAAAATAAGTATAAAAATAAGAATAAAAAAAATGTATAAAAATAAGAATATGCATAAAAATAAGTAATAAAATAAGAATAAAAATAAGAATAAAAAAAATAGTTTAAAAATAAGAATAAAACAAAAATAAGTATGAAAATAAGAATAAAACAAAAATAAGTATAAAAATAAAAATAAAAAAAATAAGTATAAAAATAAGAATAAACAAAAATAAGTATAAAAATTAAAAAAATGTATAAAAATAAGTATAAAAATAAGAATAAGTATAAAAATAAGAATAAAACAAAAATAAATATAAAAGTAAGAACAAAAAAAATGTATAAAAATAAGTATAAGTATAAAAATAAGTATAAAAATAAGAATAAAAAAAAAGTATAAGAATAAGTATAATAATAAGTATAAAAATAAGAATAAAACAAAAATACATATAAAATTAAGAATAAGTATAAAAATAAGTATAAAAATAAGAATAAAAAAAATTTCTATAAAAATAAGAATAAGTATAAAAATAAGAATAAAAAAAAAATTAGTATAAGAATAAGTATAAAAATAAGTATAAAAATAAGAATAAAAAAAAAATTAGTATAAAAATAAGAATAAAACAAAAATAAGTATAAAAATAAGAATAAAACAAAAATAAGTATAGAAATAAGAATAAGAAAAAAAAGTATAAAAATAAGAATAAAAAAATAATTAATATAAAAATAGGAATAAGTATAAAAATAAGAATAA
The DNA here is from genome assembly GCA_036250195.1 of Mixophyes australis. Classification (NCBI taxonomy): domain Eukaryota; kingdom Metazoa; phylum Chordata; class Amphibia; order Anura; family Limnodynastidae; genus Mixophyes; species Mixophyes australis. Next base: position 207,763 of record JAVHZZ010000134.1, read on the forward strand.
AAAAAAATTTAAGAATAAGTATAATAATAAGTATAAAAATAAGAAAAAAACAAAAATACATATAAAAATAAGAATAAGTATAAAATTAAGAATAAAATAAAAATAAGTATAAAAATAAGAATAAAAAAAAATAGTATAAAAATAAGAATAAAACAAAAATAAGTATAAAAATAAGAATAAACAAAAAGGATAAAAATAAGAATAAGTATAAAAATAAGAATAAAAAAAAGTATAAAAATAAGAATAAGTATAAAAATAAGTATAAAAAAAAATTAGTATAAAAATAAGAATAAGTATAAAAATAAGTATAAAAATAAGAATAAGTATAAAAATAAGAATAAAACAAAAATAAGTATAAAAATAAGAATAAAAAAAAGAAGTATAAAAATAAGAATAAAACACAAATAAGTATAAAAATAAGAATAAAACACAAATAAGTATAAAAATAAGAATAAAAAAAGGATAAAAATAAGAATAAGTATAAAAATTAGAATAAGTATAAAAATAAGAATAAAAAAAAGTATAAAAATAAGAATAAGTATAAAAATAAGTATAAAAATAAGAATAAAATAAAAATAAGTATAAAAATAAGAATAAAAAAAAAATAGTATAAAAATAAGAATAAAACAAAAATAAGTAAAAAAATAAGAATAAACAAAAATAAGTATAAAAATAAGAATAAACAAAAATAAGTATAAAAATTAAAAAAAATGTATAAAAATAAGTATAAAAATAAGAATAAAAAAAATGTATAAAAATAAGAATAGGCATAAAAATAAGTAATAAAATAAGAATAAAAATAAGAATAAAAAAAATAGTATAAAAATAAGAATAAAACAAAAATAAGTATGAAAATAAGAATAAAACAAAAATAAGTATAAAAATAAGAATAAAAAAAATAAGTATAAAAATAAGAATAAACAAAAATAAGTATAAAAATTAAAAAAAATGTATAAAAATAAGAATAAGTATAAAAATAAGAATAAAACAAAAATAAATATAAAAGTAAGAACAAAAAAAAATGTATAAAAATAAGTATAAGTATAAAAATAAGTATAAAAATAAGAATAAAAAAAAGTATAAGAATAAGTATAATAATAAGTATAAAAATAAGAATAAAACAAAAATACATATAAAAATAAAAATAAGTAAAAAAATAAGTACAAAAATAAGAATAAAAAAAAGTATAAAATTAAGAATAAGTATAAAAATAAGAATAAAAAAAAAAATTAGTATAAGAATAAGTATAAAAATAAGTATAAAAATAAGAATAAAAAAAAAATTAGTATAAAAATAAGAATAAGTACAAAAATAAGTATAAAAATAAGAATAAAACAAAAATAAGTATAGAAATAAGAATAAGAAAAAAAAGTATAAAAATAAGAATAAGTATAAAAATAAGTATAAAAATAAGAATAAAAAAAATAAGTATTAAAATAAGAATAAAACACAAATAAGTATAAAAATAAGAATAAAAAAAAGGATAAAAATAAGAATAAGTATAAAAATAAGAATAAAAAAAAGGATAAAAATAAGAATAAGTATAAAAATAAGAATAAAAATAAGTATAAGAATAAGAATAAGTATAAAAATAAGTATAAAAATAAGAATAAAAAAAAAATTAATATAAAAATAAGAATAAAAGAAAAATAAGTATAAAAATAAGTATGAAAATAAGAATAAAACAAAAATAAGTATGAAAATAAGAATAAAACAAAAATAAGTATAAAAATTAATAAAAATATATAAAAATAAGTATAAAAATAAGAATAAAAATAAGAATAAAAGAAAAATAAGTATAAAAATAAGAATAAGAAACAAAAAGTATAAAAATAAGAATAAAACAAAAATAAGTATAAAAGTAAGAACAAAAAAAAATGTATAAAAATAAGTATAAGTAATAAAATAAGAATAAAAATAAGAATAAAAAAAAATAGTTTAAAAATAAGAATAAAACAAAAATAAGTATGAAAATAAGAATAAAACAAAAATAAGTATAAAAATTAAAAAAATGTATAAAAATAAGTATAAAAATAAGAATAAGTATAAAAATAAGAATAAAACAAAAATAAATATAAAAGTAAGAACAAAAAAAAATGTATAAAAATAAGTATAAGTATAAAAATAAGTATAAAAATAAGAATAAAAAAAAAGTATAAGAATAAGTATAATAATAAGTATAAAAATAAGAATAAAACAAAAATACATATAAAATTAAGAATAAGTATAAAAATAAGTATAAAAATAAGAATAAAAAAAAAATTAGTATAAAAATAAGAATAAAACAAAAATAAGTATAAAAATAAGAATAAAACAAAAATAAGTATAGAAATAAGAATAAGAAAAAAAAGTATAAAAATAAGAATAAAAAAATAATTAATATAAAAATAGGAATAAGTATAAAAATAAGAATAAAAAAAAATTTAAGAATAAGTATAATAATAAGTATAAAAATAAGAAAAAAACAAAAATACATATAAAAATAAGAATAAGTATAAAATTAAGAATAAAATAAAAATAAGTATAAAAATAAGAATAAAAAAAAATAGTATAAAAATAAGAATAAAACAAAAATAAGTATAAAAATAAGAATAAACAAAAAGGATAAAAATAAGAATAAGTATAAAAATAAGAATAAAAAAAAGTATAAAAATAAGAATAAGTATAAAAATAAGTATAAAAAAAAATTAGTATAAAAATAAGAATAAGTATAAAAATAAGTATAAAAATAAGAATAAGTATAAAAATAAGAATAAAACAAAAATAAGTATAAAAATAAGAATAAAAAAAAGAAGTATAAAAATAAGAATAAAACACAAATAAGTATAAAAATAAGAATAAAACACAAATAAGTATAAAAATAAGAATAAAAAAAGGATAAAAATAAGAATAAGTATAAAAATTAGAATAAGTATAAAAATAAGAATAAAAAAAAGTATAAAAATAAGAATAAGTATAAAAATAAGTATAAAAATAAGAATAAAATAAAAATAAGTATAAAAATAAGAATAAAAAAAAAATAGTATAAAAATAAGAATAAAACAAAAATAAGTAAAAAAATAAGAATAAACAAAAATAAGTATAAAAATAAGAATAAACAAAAATAAGTATAAAAATTAAAAAAAATGTATAAAAATAAGTATAAAAATAAGAATAAAAAAAATGTATAAAAATAAGAATAGGCATAAAAATAAGTAATAAAATAAGAATAAAAATAAGAATAAAAAAAATAGTATAAAAATAAGAATAAAACAAAAATAAGTATGAAAATAAGAATAAAACAAAAATAAGTATAAAAATAAGAATAAAAAAAATAAGTATAAAAATAAGAATAAACAAAAATAAGTATAAAAATTAAAAAAAATGTATAAAAATAAGAATAAGTATAAAAATAAGAATAAAACAAAAATAAATATAAAAGTAAGAACAAAAAAAAATGTATAAAAATAAGTATAAGTATAAAAATAAGTATAAAAATAAGAATAAAAAAAAGTATAAGAATAAGTATAATAATAAGTATAAAAATAAGAATAAAACAAAAATACATATAAAAATAAAAATAAGTAAAAAAATAAGTACAAAAATAAGAATAAAAAAAAGTATAAAATTAAGAATAAGTATAAAAATAAGAATAAAAAAAAAAATTAGTATAAGAATAAGTATAAAAATAAGTATAAAAATAAGAATAAAAAAAAAATTAGTATAAAAATAAGAATAAGTACAAAAATAAGTATAAAAATAAGAATAAAACAAAAATAAGTATAGAAATAAGAATAAGAAAAAAAAGTATAAAAATAAGAATAAGTATAAAAATAAGTATAAAAATAAGAATAAAAAAAATAAGTATTAAAATAAGAATAAAACACAAATAAGTATAAAAATAAGAATAAAAAAAAGGATAAAAATAAGAATAAGTATAAAAATAAGAATAAAAAAAAGGATAAAAATAAGAATAAGTATAAAAATAAGAATAAAAATAAGTATAAGAATAAGAATAAGTATAAAAATAAGTATAAAAATAAGAATAAAAAAAAAATTAATATAAAAATAAGAATAAAAGAAAAATAAGTATAAAAATAAGTATGAAAATAAGAATAAAACAAAAATAAGTATGAAAATAAGAATAAAACAAAAATAAGTATAAAAATTAATAAAAATATATAAAAATAAGTATAAAAATAAGAATAAAAATAAGAATAAAAGAAAAATAAGTATAAAAATAAGAATAAGAAACAAAAAGTATAAAAATAAGAATAAAACAAAAATAAGTATAAAAGTAAGAACAAAAAAAAATGTATAAAAATAAGTATAAGTAATAAAATAAGAATAAAAATAAGAATAAAAAAAAATAGTTTAAAAATAAGAATAAAACAAAAATAAGTATGAAAATAAGAATAAAACAAAAATAAGTATAAAAATTAAAAAAATGTATAAAAATAAGTATAAAAATAAGAATAAGTATAAAAATAAGAATAAAACAAAAATAAATATAAAAGTAAGAACAAAAAAAAATGTATAAAAATAAGTATAAGTATAAAAATAAGTATAAAAATAAGAATAAAAAAAAAGTATAAGAATAAGTATAATAATAAGTATAAAAATAAGAATAAAACAAAAATACATATAAAAATAAGAATAAGTAAAAAAATAAGTACAAAAATAAGAATAGAAAAAAGTATAAAATTAAGAATAAGTATAAAAATAAGTATAAAAATAAGAATAAAAAAAAAATTAGTATAAAAATAAGAATAAGTATAAAAATAAGTATAAAAATAAGAATAAAAAAAAATTAGTATAAGAATAAGTATAAAAATAAGTATAAAAATAAGAATAAACAAAAAATAGTATAAACATAAGAATGAGTATAAAAATAACTATAAAAATAAGAATAAAAAAAAGTATAAGAATAAGAATAAGTATAAAAATAAGTATAAAAATAAGAATAAAAAAAATTTTTGTATAAAAATAAGAATAAAAGAAAAATAGGTATAAAAATAAGTATGAAAATAAGAATAAAACAAAAATAAGTATAAAAATAAGAATAAAAAAAATAAGTATAAAAATAAGTATAAAAATAAGAATAAAACAAAAATAAGTATAAAAATAAGAATAAACAAAAATAAGTATAAAAATTAAAAAAAATGTATTAATATAAGTATAAAAATCAGAATAAGTATAAAAATAAGTATAAAAATAAGAATAAAACAAAAATAAGTATAAAAATAAGAATAAACAAAAATAAGTATAAAAATAAGAATAAAAAAAATTGTATAAAAATAAGAAGAAGTATAAAAATAAGAATAAAAAAATAATTAGTATAAAAATAGGAATAAGTATAAAAATAAGTATAAAAATAAAAATAAAAAAAATGTATAAAAATAAGTATAAGTATAAAAATAAGTATAAAAATAAGAATAAAAAAAAGTATAAGAATAAGTATAATAATAAGTATAAAAATAATAAAAAAACAAAAATACATATAAAAATAAGAATAAGTATAAAAATAAGAATAAAATAAAAATAAGTATAAAAATAAGAATAAAAAAAAATAGTATAAAAATAAGAATAAAACAAAAATAAGTATAAAAATAAGAATAAACAAAAAGGATAAAAATAAGAATAAGTATAAAAATAAGAATAAAAAAAAGTATAAAAATAAGAATAAGTATAAAAATAAGTATAAAAATAAGTATAAAAAAAATTAGTATAAAAATAAGAATAAGTATAAAAATAAGAATAAAAAAAAAATTAGTATAAGAATAAGTATAAAAATAAGTATAAAAATAAGAATAAAAAAAAATTAGTATAAAAATAAGAATAAGTACAAAAATAAGTATAAAAATAAGAATAAAACAAAAATAAGTATAGAAATAAGAATAAGAAAAAAAAGTATAAAAATAAGAATAAGTATAAAATAAGTATAAAAATAAGAATAAAAAAAAGGATAAAAATAAGAATAAGTATAAAAATAAGTATAAAAATAAGAATAAAAAAAAAATTAGTATAAGAATAAGTATAAAAATAAGTATAAAAATAAGAATAAACAAAAAATAGTATGAAAATAAGAATAAGTATAAAAATAACTATAAAAATAAGAATAAAAAAAAAATTAATATAAAAATAAGAATAAAAGAAAAATAAGTATAAAAATAAGTATGAAAATAAGAATAAAACAAAAATAAGTATGAAAATAAGAATAAACAAAAATAAGTATAAAAATTAAAAAAAATGTATTAATATAAGTATAAAAATCAGAATAAGTATAAAAATAAGTATAAAAATAAGAATAAAACAAAAATAAGTATAAAAATAAGAATAAACAAAAATAAGTATAAAAATAAGAATAAAAAAAATTGTATAAAAATAAGAATAAGTATAAAAATAAGAATAAAAAAATAATTAGTATAAAAATAGGAATAAGTATAAAAATAAGTATAAAAATAAAAATAAAAAAAATGTATAAAAATAAGTATAAGTATAAAAATAAGTATAAAAATAAGAATAAAAAAAAAGTATAAGAATAAGTATAATAATAAGTATAAAAATAATAAAAAAACAAAAATACATATAAAAATAAGAATAAGTATAAAAATAAGAATAAAATAAAAATAAGTATAAAAATAAGAATAAAAAAAAATAGTATAAAAATAAGAATAAAACAAAAATAAGTATAAAAATAAGAATAAACAAAAAGGATAAAAATAAGAATAAGTATAAAAATAAGAATAAAAAAAAGTATAAAAATAAGAATAAGTATAAAAATAAGTATAAAAATAAGTATAAAAAAAATTAGTATAAAAATAAGAATAAGTATAAAAATAAGAATAAAAAAAAAATTAGTATAAGAATAAGTATAAAAATAAGTATAAAAATAAGAATAAAAAAAAATTAGTATAAAAATAAGAATAAGTACAAAAATAAGTATAAAAATAAGAATAAAACAAAAATAAGTATAGAAATAAGAATAAGAAAAAAAAGTATAAAAATAAGAATAAGTATAAAATAAGTATAAAAATAAGAATAAAAAAAAGGATAAAAATAAGAATAAGTATAAAAATAAGTATAAAAATAAGAATAAAAAAAAAATTAGTATAAGAATAAGTATAAAAATAAGTATAAAAATAAGAATAAACAAAAAATAGTATGAAAATAAGAATAAGTATAAAAATAACTATAAAAATAAGAATAAAAAAAAAATTAATATAAAAATAAGAATAAAAGAAAAATAAGTATAAAAATAAGTATGAAAATAAGAATAAAACAAAAATAAGTATGAAAATAAGAATAAAACAAAAATAAGTATAAAAATTAATAAAAATGTATAAAAATAAATATAAAAATAAGAATAAAAATAAGAATAAAAGAAAAATAAGTATAAAAATAAGAATAAGAAACAAAAAGTATAAAAATAAGAATAAAAGAAAAATAAGTATAAAAGTAAGAACAAAAAAAATGTATAAAAATAAGTATAAGTATAAAAATAAGTATAAAAATAAGAATAAAAAAAGTATAAAAATAAGAATAAGTATAAAAATAAGTATAAAAATAAGTATAACAAAAATTAGTATAAAAATAAGAATAAGTATAAAAATAAGTATAAAAATCAGAATAAAAAAAAAATTAGTATAAGAATAAGTATAAAAATAAGTATAAAAATAAGAATAAACAAAAAATAGTATAAAAATAAGAATAAGTATAAAAATAACTATAAAAATAAGAATAAAAAAATTATAAGAATAAGAATAAGTATAAAAATAAGTATAAAAATAAGAATAAAAAAAAGGATAAAAATAAGAATAAGTATAAAAATAAGAATAAAAAAAAAATTAGTATAAGAATAAGTATAAAAATAAGAATAAACAAAAAATAGTATAAAAATAAGAATAAGTATAAAAATAACTAGAAAAATAAGAATAAAAAAAAAATTAATATAAAAATAAGAATAAAAGAAAAATAAGTATAAAAATAAGTATGAAAATAAGAATAAAACAAAAATAAGTATGAAAATAAGAATAAAACAAAAATAAGTATAAAAATTAATAAAAATGTATAAAAATAAGAATAAAAATAAGAATAAAAGAAAAATAAGTATAAAAATAAGAATAAGAAACAAAAAGTATAAAAATAAGAATAAAAGAAAAATAAGTATAAAAGTAAGAACAAAAAAAAATGTATAAAAATAAGTATAAGTATAAAAATAAGTATAAAAATAAGAATAAAAAAAATGTATAAAAATAAGAATAGGCATAAAAATAAGTAATAAAATAAGAATAAAAATAAGAATAAAAAAAATAGTTTAAAAATAAGAATAAAACAAAAATAAGTATGAAAATAAGAATAAAACAAAAATAAGTATAAAAATAAGAATAAAAAAATAAGTATAAAAATAAGAATAAACAAAAATAAGTATAAAAATTAAAAAAATGTATAAAAATAAGTATAAAAATAAGAATAAGTATAAAAATAAGAATAAAACAAAAATAAATATAAAAGTAAGAACAAAAAAAAATGTATAAAAATAAGTATAAGTATAAAAATAAGTATAAAAATAAGAATAAAAAAAAACTATAAGAATAAGAATAGGCATAAAAATAAGTAATAAAATAAGAATAAAAATAAGAATAAAAAAAATAGTTTAAAAATAAGAATAAAACAAAAATAAGTATGAAAATAAGAATAAAACAAAAATAAGTATAAAAATAAGAATAAAAAAATAAGTATAAAAATAAGAATAAACAAAAATAAGTATAAAAATTAAAAAAATGTATAAAAATAAGTATAAAAATAAGAATAAGTATAAAAATAAGAATAAAACAAAAATAAATATAAAAGTAAGAACAAAAAAAAATGTATAAAAATAAGTATAAGTATAAAAATAAGTATAAAAATAAGAATAAAAAAAAACTATAAGAATAAGTATAATAATAAGTATAAAAATAAGAATAAAACAAAAATACATATAAAAATAAAAATAAGTAAAAAAATAAGTACAAAAATAAGAATAGAAAAAAGTATAAAATTAAGAATAAGTATAAAAATAAGTATAAAAATAAGAATAAAAAAAATTAGTATAAAAATAAGAATAAGTATAAAAATAAGAATAAAAAAAAAAATTAGTATAAGAATAAGTATAATAATAAGTATAAAAATAAGAATAAAACAAAAATACATATAAAAATAAGAATAAGTAAAAAAATAAGTACAAAAATAAGAATAAAAAAAGTATAAAATTAAGAATAAGTATAAAAATAAGAATAAAAAAAAATTAGTATAAGAATAAGTATAAAAATAAGTATAAAAATAAGAATAAAAAAAAAATTAGTATAAAAATAAGAATAAGTATAAAAATAAGTATAAAAATAAGAATAAAACAAAAATAAGTATAGAAATAAGAGTAAGAAAAAAAAGTATAAAAATAAGAATAAGTATAAAAATAAGTATAAAAATAAGAATAAAAAAAATAAGTATTAAAATAAGAATAAAACACAAATAAGTATAAAAATAAGAATAAAAAAAAGGATAAAAATAAGAATAAGTATAAAAATAAGAATAAAAAAAAGGATAAAAATAAGAATAAGTATAAAAATAACTATAAAAATAAGAATAAAAAAAGTATAAGAATAAGTATAAAAATAAGTATAAAAATTAGAATAAAAAAAAATTAGTATAAAAATAAGAATAAAAGACATTAGTATAAAAATTTAAAAAAATGTATTAAAATAAGTATAAAAATCAGAATAAGTATAAAAATAAGTATAAAAATAAGAATAAAACAAAAATAAGTATAAAAATAAGAATAAACAAAAATAAGTATAAAAATAAGAATAAAAAAAATTGTATAAAAATAAGTATAAGTATAAAAATAAGTATAAAAATAAGAATAAAAAAAAAGTATAAGAATAAGTATAATAATAAGTATAAAAATAAGAAAAAAACAAAAATACATATAAAAATAAGAATAAGTATAAAAATAAGGATAAAATAAAAATAAGTATAAAAATAAGAATAAAAAAAAATAGTATAAAAATAAGAATAAAACAAAAATAAGTATAAAAATAAGAATAAACAAAAAGGATAAAAATAAGAATAAGTATAAAAATAAGAATAAAAAAAGTATAAAAATAAGAATAAGTATAAAAATAAGTATAAAAAAAAATTAGTATAAAAATAAGAATAAGTATAAAAATAAGTATAAAAATAAGAATAAGTATAAAAATAAGAATAAAACAAAAATAAGTATAAAAATAAGAATAAAAAAAAATAAGTATAAAAATAAGAATAAAACACAAATAAGTATAAAAATAAGAATAAAAAAAGGATAAAAATAAGAATAAGTATAAAAATTAGAATAAGTATAAAAATAAGAATAAAAAAAAGTATAAAATTAACAATAAGTATAAAAATAAGTATAAAAATAAGAATAAAAAAAAATTAGTATAAAAATAAGAATAAGTATAAAAATAAGTATAAAAATAAGAATAAAAAAAAAATTAGTATAAGAATAAGTATAAAAATAAGTATAAAAATAAGAATAAAAAAAAAATTAGTATAAAAATAAGAATAAGTATAAAAATAAGTATAAAAATAAGAATAAAAAAAAAATTAGTATAAGAATAAGTATAAAAATAAGTATAAAAATAAGAATAAAAAAAAAATTAGTATAAAAATAAGAATAAGTATAAAAATAAGTATAAAAATAAGAATAAAACAAAAATAAGTATAAAAATAAGAATAAACAAAAATAAGTATAAAAATTAAAAAAAATGTATTAAAATAAGTATAAAAATCTGAATAAGTATAAAAATAAGAATAAAACAAAAATAAGTTTAAAAATAAGAATAAGAAAAAAAAGTATAAAAATAAGAATAAGTAAAAATAAGTATAAAAATAAGAATAAAAAAAATTAGTATAAAAATAAGAATAAACAAAAAGTATAAGAATAAGTATAATAATAAGTATAAAAATAAGAATAAAACAAAAATACATATAAAAATAAGAATAAGTAAAAAAATAAGTACAAAAATAAGAATAAAAAAAAGTATAAAATTAAGAATAAGTATAAAAATAAGTATAAAAATAAGAATAAAAAAAAATTAGTATAAGAATAAGTATAAAAATAAGTATAAAAATAAGAATAAAAAAAAAAATTTGTATAAAAATAACAATAAGTACAAAAATAAGTATAAAAATAAGAATAAAACAAAAATAAGTATAGAAATAAGAATAAGAAAAAAAAGTATAAAAATAAGAATAAGTATAAAAATAAGTATAAAAATAAGTATAAAAAAATTAGTATAAAAATAAGAATAAGTACAAAAATAAGTATAAAAATAAGAATAAAACAAAAATAAGTATAGAAATAAGAATAAGAAAAAAAAGTATAAAAATAAGAATAAGTATAAAAATAAGTATAAAAAAAAGAATAAAAAAAATAAGTATTAAAATAAGAATAAAACACAAATAAGTATAAAAATAAGAATAAAAAAAGGATAAAAATAAGAATAAGTATAAAAATAAGAATAAAAAAAGGATAAAAATAAGAATAAGTATAAAAATAAGTATAAAAATAAGTATAACAAAAATTAGTATAAAAATAAGAATAAGTATAAAAATAAGTATAAAAATCAGAATAAAAAAAAAATTAGTATAAGAATAAGTATAAAAATAAGTATAAGAATAAACAAAAAATAGTATAAAAATAAGAATAAGTATAAAAATAAGTATAAAAATAATAATAAAACAAAAATAAGTATAAAAATAAGAATAAGTATAAAAATAAGTATAAAAATAAGAATAAAACAAAAATAAGTATAAAAATAAGAATAAACAAAAATAAGTATAAAAATAAGAATAAAAAAAATTGTATAAAAATAAGAATAAGTATAAAAATAAGAATAAAAAAATAATTAGTATAAAAATAGGAATAAGTATAAAAATAAGTATAAAAATAAAAATGTATAAAAATAAGTATAAGTATAAAAATAAGTATAAAAATATGAATAAAAAAAAAGTATAAGAATAAGTATAATAATAAGTATAAAAATAAGAAAAAAACAAAAATACATATAAAAATAAGAATAAGTATAAAAATAAGAATAAAACAAAAATAAGTATAAAAATAAGAATAAACAAAAAGGATAAAAATAAGAATAAGTGTAAAAATAAGAATAAAAAAAGTATAAAAATAAGAATAAGTATAAAAATAAGTATAAAAATAAGTATAAAAAAAAATTAGTATAAAAATAAGAATAAGTATAAAAATAAGTATAAAAATAAGAATAAGTATAAAAATAAGAATAAAACAAAAATAAGTATAAAAATAAGAATAAAAAAAATAAGTATAAAAATAAGAATAAAACACAAATAAGTATAAAAATAAGAATAATAAAAGGATACAAATAAGAATAAGTATAAAAATTAGAATAAGTATAAAAATAAGAATAAAACAAAAATAAGTATAAAAATAAGAATAAACAAAAATAAGTATAAAAATAAGAATAAAAAAAATTGTATAAAAATAAGTATAAGTATAAAAATAAGTATAAAAATAAGAATAAAAAAAAAGTATAAGAATAAGTATAATAATAAGTATAAAAATAAGAAAAAAACAAAAATACATATAAAAATAAGAATAAGTATAAAAATAAGAATAAAATAAAAATAAGTATAAAAATAAGAATAAAAAAAAATAGTATAAAAATAAGAATAAAACAAAAATAAGTATAAAAATAAGAATAAACAAAAAGGATAAAAATAAGAATAAGTATAAAAATAAGAATAAAAAAAGTATAAAAATAAGAATAAGTATAAAAATAAGTATAAAAATAAGTATAACAAAAATTAGTATAAAAATAAGTATAAAAATCAGAATAAAAAAAAATTAGTATAAGAATAAGTATAAAAATAAGTATAAAAATAAGAATAAAAAAAAAATTAGTATAAAAATAAGAATAAAAGAAATTAGTATAAAAATAAGAATAAGTATAAAAATAAGTATAAAAATAATAATAAAACAAAAATAAGTATAAAAATAAGAATAAACAAAAATAAGTATAAAAATTAAAAAATATGTCTTAAAATAAGTATAAAAATCAGAATAAGTATAAAAATAAGTATAAAAATAAGAATAAAACAAAAATAAGTATAAAAATAAGAATAAACAAAAATAAGTATAAAAATAAGAATAAAAAAAATTGTATAAAAATAAGTATAAGTATAAAAATAAGTATAAAAATAAGAATAAAAAAAAAAATTTGTATAAAAATAAGAATAAGTACAAAAATAAGTATAAAAATAAGAATAAAACAAAAATAAGTATAGAAATAAGAATAAGAAAAAAAAGTATAGAAATAAGAATAAGTATAAAAATAAGTATAAAAATAAGTATAAAAAAATTAGTATAAAAATAAGAATAAGTACAAAAATAAGTATAAAAATAAGAATAAGTATAAAAATAAGTATAAAAAAAAGAATAAAAAAAATAAGTATTAAAATAAGAATAAAACACAAATAAGTATAAAAATAAGAATAAAAAAAGGATAAAAATAAGAATAAGTATAAAAATAAGAATAAAAAAAGGATAAAAATAAGAATAAGTATAAAAATAAGTATAAAAATAAGTATAACAAAAATTAGTATAAAAATAAGAATAAGTATAAAAATAAGTATAAAAATCAGAATAAAAAAAAAATTAGTATAAGAATAAGTATAAAAATAAGTATAAGAATAAACAAAAAATAGTATAAAAATAAGAATAAGTATAAAAATAAGTATAAAAATAATAATAAAACAAAAATAAGTATAAAAATAAGAATAAGTATAAAAATAAGTATAAAAATAAGAATAAAACAAAAATAAGTATAAAAATAAGAATAAACAAAAATAAGTATAAAAATAAGAATAAAAAAAATTGTATAAAAATAAGAATAAGTATAAAAATAAGAATAAAAAAATAATTAGTATAAAAATAGGAATAAGTATAAAAATAAGTATAAAAATAAAAATGTATAAAAATAAGTATAAGTATAAAAATAAGTATAAAAATATGAATAAAAAAAAAGTATAAGAATAAGTATAATAATAAGTATAAAAATAAGAAAAAAACAAAAATACATATAAAAATAAGAATAAGTATAAAAATAAGAATAAAACAAAAATAAGTATAAAAATAAGAATAAACAAAAAGGATAAAAATAAGAATAAGTGTAAAAATAAGAAAAAAAAAGTATAAAAATAAGAATAAGTATAAAAATAAGTATAAAAATAAGTATAAAAAAAAATTAGTATAAAAATAAGAATAAGTATAAAAATAAGTATAAAAATAAGAATAAGTATAAAAATAAGAATAAAACAAAAATAAGTATAAAAATAAGAATAAAAAAAATAAGTATAAAAATAAGAATAAAACACAAATAAGTATAAAAATAAGAATAATAAAAGGATACAAATAAGAATAAGTATAAAAATTAGAATAAGTATAAAAATAAGAGTAAAACAAAAATAAGTATAAAAATAAGAATAAACAAAAATAAGTATAAAAATAAGAATAAAAAAAATTGTATTAAAATAAGTATAAGTATAAAAATAAGTATAAAAATAAGAAAAAAACAAAAATACATATAAAAATAAGAATAAGTATAAAAATAAGAATAAAATAAAAATAAGTATAAAAATAAGAATAAAAAAAAATAGTATAAAAATAAGAATAAAACAAAAATAAGTATAAAAATAAGAATAAACAAAAAGGATAAAAATAAGAATAAGTATAAAAATAAGAATAAAAAAAGTATAAGAATAAGTATAAAAATAAGTATAAAAATAAGTATAACAAAAATTAGTATAAAAATAAGAATAAGTATAAAAATAAGTATAAAAATCTGAATAAAAAAAAATTAGTATAAGAATAAGTATAAAAATAAGTATAAAAATAAGAATAAACAAAAAATAGTATAAAAATAAGAATAAGTATAAAAATAAGTATAAAAATCTGAATAAAAAAAAATTAGTATAAGAATAAGTATAAAAATAAGTATAAAAATAAGAATAAACAAAAAATAGTATAAAAATAAGAATAAGTATAAAAATAACTATAAAAATAAGAATAAAAAAAGTATAAGAATAAGAATAAGTATAAAAATAAGTATAAAAATAAGAATAAAAAAAAAATTAGTATAAAAATAAGAATAAAAGAAATTAGTATAAAAATAAGAATAAGTATAAAAATAAGTATAAAAATAATAATAAAACAAAAATAAGTATAAAAATAAGAATAAACAAAAATAAGTATAAAAATTAAAAAATATGTATTAAAATAAGTATAAAAATCAGAATAAGTATAAAAATAAGTATAAAAATAAGAATAAAACAAAAATAAGTATAAAAATAAGAATAAACAAAAATAAGTATAAAAATAAGAATAAAAAAAATTGTATAAAAATAAGTATAAGTATAAAAATAAGTATAAAAATAAGAATAAAAAAAAAGTATAAGAATAAGTATAATAATAAGTATAAAAATAAGAAAAAAACAAAAATACATATAAAAATAAGAATAAGTATAAAAATAAGAATAAAATAAAAATAAGTATAAAAATAAGAATAAACAAAAATAAGTATAAAAATAAGAATAAAAAAAAATAGTATAAAAATAAGAATAAAACAAAAATAAGTATAAAAATAAGAATAAACAAAAAGGATAAAAATAAGAATAAGTATAAAAATAAGAATAAAAAAAGTACAAAAATAAGAATAAGTATAAAAATAAGTATAAAAATAAGTATAACAAAAATTAGTATAAAAATAAGAATAAGTATAAAAATAAGTATAAAAATCAGAATAAAAAAAAATTAGTATAAGAATAAGTATAAAAATAAGTATAAAAATAAGAATAAACAAAAAATAGTATAAAAATAAGAATAAGTATAAAAATAAGTATAAAAATCAAAATAAAAAAAAATTAGTATAAGAATAAGTATAAAAATAAGTATAAAAATAAGAATAAAAAAAAATTAGTATAAAAATAAGAATAAAAGAAATTAGTATAAAAATAAGAATAAGTATAAAAATAAGTATAAAAATCAGAATAAGTATAAAAATAAGTATAAAAATAAGAATAAAACAAAAATAAGTATAAAAATAAGAATAAACAAAAATAAGTATAAAAATAAGAATAAAAAAAATTGTATAAAAATAAGTATAAGTATAAAAATAAGTATAAAAATAAGAATAAAAAAAAAGTATAAGAATAAGTATAATAATAAGTATAAAAATAAGAAAAAAACAAAAATACATATAAAAATAAGAATAAGTATAAAAATAAGAATAAAATAAAAATAAGTATAAAAATAAGAATAAAAAAAAATAGTATAAAAATAAGAATAAAACAAAAATAAGTATAAAAATAAGAATAAACAAAAAGGATAAAAATAAGAATAAGTATAAAAATAAGAATAAAAAAAGTATAAAAATAAGAATAAGTATAAAAATAAGTATAAAAATAAGTATAACAAAAATTAGTATAAAAATAAGAATAAGTATAAAAATAAGTATAAAAATCAGAATAAAAAAAAATTAGTATAAGAATAAGTATAAAAATAAGTATAAAAATAAGAATAAACAAAAAATAGTATAAAAATAAGAATAAGTATAAAAATAACTATAAAAATAAGAATAAAAAAAGTATAAGAATAAGAATAAGTATAAAAATAAGTATAAAAATAAGAATAAAAAAAAAATTAGTATAAAAATAAGAATAAAAGAAATTAGTATAAAAATAAGAATAAGTATAAAAATAAGTATAAAAATAATAATAAAACAAAAATAAGTATAAAAATAAGAATAAACAAAAATAAGTATAAAAATTAAAAAATATGTATTAAAATAAGTATAAAAATCAGAATAAGTATAAAAATAAGTATAAAAATAAGAATAAAACAAAAATAAGTATAAAAATAAGAATAAACAAAAATAAGTATAAAAATAAGAATAAAAAAAATTGTATAAAAATAAGTATAAGTATAAAAATAAGTATAAAAATAAGAATAAAAAAAAAGTATAAGAATAAGTATAATAATAAGTATAAAAATAAGAAAAAAACAAAAATACATATAAAAATAAGAATAAGTATAAAAATAAGAATAAAATAAAAATAAGTATAAAAATAAGAATAAACAAAAATAAGTATAAAAATAAGAATAAAAAAAAATAGTATAAAAATAAGAATAAAACAAAAATAAGTATAAAAATAAGAATAAACAAAAAGGATAAAAATAAGAATAAGTATAAAAATAAGAATAAAAAAAGTATAAAAATAAGAATAAGTATAAAAATAAGTATAAAAATAAGTATAAAAAAAAATTAGTATAAAAATAAGAATAAGTATAAAAATAAGTATAAAAATAAGAATAAGTATAAAAATAAGAATAAAACAAAAATAAGTATAAAAATAAGAATAAAACAAAAATAAGTATAAAAATAAGAATAAAACACAAATAAGTATAAAAATAAGAATAAAACACAAATAAGTATAAAAATAAGAATAAAAAAAAATTAGTATAAAAATAAGAATAAGTATAAAAATAAGTATAAAAATAAGAATAAAAAAAAAAATTAGTATAAGAATAAGTATAAAAATAAGTATAAAAATAAGAATAAAAAAAAATTAGTATAAAAATAAGAATAAGTATAAAAATAAGAATAAAAAAAGTATAAAAATAAGAATAAGTATAAAAATAAGTATAAAAATAAGTATAAAAAAAAATTAGTATAAAAATAAGAATAAGTATAAAAATAAGTATAAAAATAAGAATAAGTATAAAAATAAGAATAAAACAAAAATAAGTATAAAAATAAGAATAAAACAAAAATAAGTATAAAAATAAGAATAAAACACAAATAAGTATAAAAATAAGAATAAAACACAAATAAGTATAAAAATAAGAATAAAAAAAAATTAGTATAAAAATAAGAATAAGTATAAAAATAAGTATAAAAATAAGAATAAAAAAAAAAATTAGTATAAGAATAAGTATAATAATAAGTATAAAAATAAGAATAAAACAAAAATACATATAAAAATAAGAATAAGTAAAAAAATAAGTACAAAAATAAGAATAAAAAAAAGTATAAAATTAAGAATAAGTATAAAAATAAGAATAAAATAAAAATAAGTATAAAAATAAGAATAAAAAAAAATAGTATAAAAATAAGAATAAAACAAAAATAAGTATAAAAATAAGAATAAACAAAAAGGATAAAAATAAGAATAAGTATAAAAATAAGTATAAAAATAAGTATAACAAAAAAGTATAAGAATAAGTATAATAATAAGTATAAAAATAAGAAAAAAACAAAAATACATATAAAAATAAGAATAAGTATAAAAATAAGAATAAAATAAAAATAAGTATAAAAATAAGAATAAAAAAAAATAGTATAAAAATAAGAATAAAACAAAAATAAGTATAAAAATAAGAATAAACAAAAAGGATAAAAATAAGAATAAGTATAAAAATAAGAATAAAAAAAGTATAAAAATAAGAATAAGTATAAAAATATGTATAAAAATAAGTATAACAAAAATTAGTATAAAAATAAGAATAAGTATAAAAATAAGTATAAAAATCAGAATAAAAAAAAATTAGTATAAGAATAAGTATAAAAATAAGTATAAAAATAAGAATAAACAAAAAATACTATAAAAATAAGAATAAGTATAAAAATAACTATTAAAAAAAGTATAAGAATAAGAATAAGTATAAAAATAAGTATAAAAATAAGAATAAAAAAAAAATTAGTATAAAAATAAGAATAAAAGAAATTAGTATAAAAATAAGAATAAGTATAAAAATAAGTATAAAAATAATAATAAAACAAAAATAAGTATAAAAATAAGAATAAACAAAAATAAGTATAAAAATAAAAAATATGTATTAAAATAAGTATAAAAATAAGAATAAGTATAAAAATAAGTATAAAAATAATAATAAAACAAAAATAAGTATAAAAATAAGAATAAACAAAAATAAGTATAAAAATAAGAATAAAAAAAATTGTATAAAAATAAGTATAAGTATAAAAATAAGTATAAAAATAAAATAAAAAAAAAAATATAAGAATAAGTATAATAATAAGTATAAAAATAAGAAAAAAACAAAAATACATATAAAAATAAGAATAAGTATAAAAATAAGAATAAAATAAAAATAAGTATAAAAATAAGAATAAAAAAAAATAGTATAAAAATAAGAATAAAACAAAAATAAGTATAAAAATAAGAATAAACAAAAAGGATAAAAATAAGAATAAGTATAAAAATAAGAATAAAAAAAGTATAAAAATAAGAATAAGTATAAAAATAAGTATAAAAATAAGTATAAAAAAAAATTAGTATAAAAATAAGAATAAGTATAAAAATAAGTATAAAAATAAGAATAAGTATAAAAATAAGAATAAAACAAAAATAAGTATAAAAATAAGAATAAAAAAAAATAAGTATAAAAATAATAATAAAACAAAAATAAGTATAAAAATAAGAATAAACAAAAATAAGTATAAAAATTAAAAAATATGTATTAAAATAAGTATAAAAATCAGAATAAGTATAAAAATAAGTATAAAAATAAGAATAAAAAAAATTGTATAAAAATAAGTATAAGTATAAAAATAAGTATAAAAATAAGAATAAAAAAAAAATATAAGAATAAGTATAATAATAAGTATAAAAATAAGAAAAAAACAAAAATACATATAAAAATAAGAATAAGTATAAAAATAAGAATAAAATAAAAATAAGTATAAAAATAAGAATAAACAAAAATAAGTATAAAAATAAGAATAAAAAAAAATAGTATAAAAATAAGAATAAAACAAAAATAAGTATAAAAATAAGAATAAACAAAAAGGATAAAAATAAGAATAAGTATAAAAATAAGAATAAAAAAAGTATAAAAATAAGAATAAGTATAAAAATAAGTATAAAAATAAGTATAAAAAAAAATTAGTATAAAAATAAGAATAAGTATAAAAATAAGTATAAAAATAAGAATAAGTATAAAAATAAGAATAAAACAAAAATAAGTATAAAAATAAGAATAAAACAAAAATAAGTATAAAAATAAGAATAAAACACAAATAAGTATAAAAATAAGAATAAAACACAAATAAGTATAAAAATAAGAATAAAAAAAAATTAGTATAAAAATAAGAATAAGTATAAAAATAAGTATAAAAATAAGAATAAAAAAAAAAATTAGTATAAGAATAAGTATAAAAATAAGTATAAAAATAAGAATAAAAAAAAATTAGTATAAAAATAAGAATAAGTATAAAAATAAGAATAAAAAAAGTATAAAAATAAGAATAAGTATAAAAATAAGTATAAAAATAAGTATAAAAAAAAATTAGTATAAAAATAAGAATAAGTATAAAAATAAGTATAAAAATAAGAATAAGTATAAAAATAAGAATAAAACAAAAATAAGTATAAAAATAAGAATAAAACAAAAATAAGTATAAAAATAAGAATAAAACACAAATAAGTATAAAAATAAGAATAAAACACAAATAAGTATAAAAATAAGAATAAAAAAAAATTAGTATAAAAATAAGAATAAGTATAAAAATAAGTATAAAAATAAGAATAAAAAAAAAAATTAGTATAAGAATAAGTATAATAATAAGTATAAAAATAAGAATAAAACAAAAATACATATAAAAATAAGAATAAGTAAAAAAATAAGTACAAAAATAAGAATAAAAAAAAGTATAAAATTAAGAATAAGTATAAAAATAAGTATAAAAATAAGAATAAAAAAAAATTAGTATAAGAATAAGTATAAAAATAAGTATAAAAATAAGAATAAAAAAAAAAATTAGTATAAAAATAAGAATAAGTACAAAAATAAGTATAAAAATAAGAATAAAACAAAAATAAGTATAGAAATAAGAATAAGAAAAAAAAGTATAAAAATAAGAATAAGTATAAAAATAAGTATAAAAATAAGAATAAAAAAAAATAAGTATTAAAATAAGAATAAAACACATATAAGTATAAAAATAAGAATAAAAAAAGGATAAAAATAAGAATAAGTATAAAAATAAGAATAAAAAAAGGATAAAAATAAGAATAAGTATAAAAATAAGTATAAAAATAAGTATAAAAATAAGTATAAAAAAATTAGTATAAAAATAAGAATAAGTACAAAAATAAGTATAAAAATAAGAATAAAACAAAAATAAGTATAGAAATAAGAATAAGAAAAAAAGTATAAAAATAAGAATAAGTATAAAAATAAGTATAAAAATAAGTATAAAAATAAGTATAAAAAAATTAGTATAAAAATAAGAATAAGTACAAAAATAAGAATAAAAAAAGGATAAAAATAAGAATAAGTATAAAAATAAGAATAAAAAAAAGGATAAAAATAAGAATAAGTATAAAAATAAGTATAAAAATAAGTATAACAAAAATTTGTATAAAAATAAGAATAAGTATAAAAATAAGTATAAAAATCAGAATAAAAAAAAAATTAGTATAAGAATAAGTATAAAAATAAGTATAAGAATAAACAAAAAATAGTATAAAAATAAGAATAAGTATAAAAATAAGTATAAAAATAATAATAAAACAAAAATAAGTATAAAAATAAGAATAAGTATAAAAATAAGTATAAAAATAAGAATAAAACAAAAATAAGTATAAAAATAAGAATAAACAAAAATAAGTATAAAAATAAGAATAAAAAAAATTGTATAAAAATAAGAATAAGTATAAAAATAAGAATAAAAAAATAATTAGTATAAAAATAGGAATAAGTATAAAAATAAGTATAAAAATAAAAATCTATAAAAATAAGTATAAGTATAAAAATAAGTATAAAAATAAGAATAAAAAAAAAGGATAAGAATAAGTATAATAATAAGTATAAAAATAAGAAAAAAACAAAAATACATATAAAAATAAGAATAAGTATAAAAATAAGAATAAAATAAAAATAAGTATAAAAATAAGAATAAAAAAAATAGTATAAAAATAAGAATAAAACAAAAATAAGTATAAAAATAAGAATAAACAAAAAGGATAAAAATAAGAATAAGTATAAAAATAAGAATAAAAAAAGTATAAAAATAAGAATAAAAAAAAAATTAGTATAAAAATAAGAATAAAAGAAATTAGTATAAAAATAAGAATAAGTATAAAAATAAGTATAAAAATAATAATAAAACAAAAATAAGTATAAAAATAAGAATAAACAAAAATAAGTATAAAAATTAAAAAATATGTATTAAAATAAGTATAAAAATCAGAATAAGTATAAAAATAAGTATAAAAATAAGAATAAAACAAAAATAAGTATAAAAATAAGAATAAACAAAAATAAGTATAAAAATAAGAATAAAAAAAATTGTATAAAAATAAGTATAAGTATAAAAATAAGTATAAAAATAAGAATAAAAAAAAAGTATAAGAATAAGTATAATAATAAGTATAAAAATAAGAAAAAAACAAAAATACATATAAAAATAAGAATAAGTATAAAAATAAGAATAAAATAAAAATAAGTATAAAAATAAGAATAAAAAAAATAGTATAAAAATAAGAATAAAACAAAAATAAGTATAAAAATAAGAATAAACAAAAAGGATAAAAATAAGAATAAGTATAAAAATAAGAATAAAAAAAGTATAAAAATAAGAATAAGTATAAAAATAAGTATAAAAATAAGTATAAAAAAAAATTAGTATAAAAATAAGAATAAGTATAAAAATAAGTATAAAAATAAGAATAAGTATAAAAATAAGAAAAAAACAAAAATACATATAAAAATAAGAATAAGTATAAAAATAAGAATAAAATAAAAATAAGTATAAAAATAAGAATAAAAAAAAATAGTATAAAAATAAGAATAAAACAAAAATAAGTATAAAAATAAGAATAAACAAAAAGGATAAAAATAAGAATAAGTATAAAAATAAGAATAAAAAAAGTATAAAAATAAGAATAAGTATAAAAATAAGTATAAAAATAAGTATAAAAAAAATTAGTATAAAAATAAGAATAAGTATAAAAATAAGTATAAAAATAAGAATAAGTATAAAAATAAGAATAAAACAAAAATAAGTATAAAAATAAGAATAAACAAAAATAAGTATAAAAATAAGAATAAAAAAATTGTATAAAAATAAGTATAAATATAAAAATAAGTATAAAAATAAGAATAAAAAAAAAGTATAAGAATAAGTATAATAATAAGTATAAAAATAAGAAAAAAACAAAAATACATATAAAAATAAGAATAAGTATAAAAATAAGAATAAAATAAAAATAAGTATAAAAATAAGAATAAAAAAAATAGTATAAAAATAAGAATAAAACAAAAATAAGTATAAAAATAAGAATAAACAAAAAGGATAAAAATAAGAATAAGTATAAAAATAAGAATAAAAAAAGTATAAAAATAAGAATTAGTATAAAAATAAGTATAAAAATAAGTATAACAAAAATTAGTATAAAAATAAGAATAAGTATAAAAATAAGTATAAAAATCAGAATAAAAAAAAATTAGTATAAGAATAAGTATAAAAATAAGTATAAAAATAAGAATAAACAAAAAATAGTATAAAAATAAGAATAAGTATAAAAATAAGTATAAAAATCAGAATAAAAAAAAATTAGTATAAGAATAAGTATAAAAATAAATATAAAAATAAGAATAAAAAAAAAATTAGTATAAAAATAAGAATAAAAGAAATTAGTATAAAAATAAGAATAAGTATAAAAATAAGTATAAAAATAATAATAAAACAAAAATAAGTATAAAAATAAGAATAAACAAAAATAAGTATAAAAATTAAAAAATATGTATTAAAATAAGTATAAAAATCAGAATAAGTATAAAAATAAGTATAAAAATAAGAATAAAACAAAAATAAGTATAAAAATAAGAATAAACAAAAATAAGTATAAAAATAAGAATAAAAAAAATTGTATAAAAATAAGTATAAGTATAAAAATAAGTATAAAAATAAGAATAAAAAAAAAGTATAAGAATAAGTATAATAATAAGTATAAAAATAAGAAAAAAACAAAAATACATATAAAAATAAGAATAAGTATAAAAATAAGAATAAAATAAAAATAAGTATAAAAATAAGAATAAAAAAATAGTATAAAAATAAGAATAAAACAAAAATAAGTATAAAAATAAGAATAAACAAAAAGGATAAAAATAAGAATAAGTATAAAAATAAGAATAAAAAAAGTATAAAAATAAGAATAAGTATAAAAATAAGTATAAAAATAAGTATAACAAAAATTAGTATAAAAATAAGAATAAGTATAAAAATAAGTATAAAAATCAGAATAAAAAAAAATTAGTATAAGAATAAGTATAAAAATAAGTATAAAAATAAGAATAAACAAAAAATAGTATAAAAATAAGAATAAGTATAAAAATAAGTATAAAAATAAGAATAAAAAAAAATTAGTATAAAAATAAGAATAAAAGAAATTAGTATAAAAATAAGAATAAGTATAAAAATAAGTATAAAAATAATAATAAAACAAAAATAAGTATAAAAATAAGAATAAACAAAAATAAGTATAAAAATTAAAAAATATGTATTAAAATAAGTATAAAAATCAGAATAAGTATAAAAATAAGAATAAAACAAAAATAAGTATAAAAATAAGAATAAACAAAAATAAGTATAAAAATAAGAATAAAAAAAATTGTATAAAAATAAGTATAAGTATAAAAATAAGAATAAAAAAAAAGTATAAGAATAAGTATAATAATAAGTATAAAAATAAGAAAAAAACAAAAATACATATAAAAATAAGAATAAGTATAAAAATAAGAATAAAATAAAAATAAGTATAAAAATAAGAATAAAAAAAAATAGTATAAAAATAAGAATAAAACAAAAATAAGTATAAAAATAAGAATAAACAAAAAGGATAAAAATAAGAATAAGTATAAAAATAAGAATAAAAAAAGTATAAAAATAAGAATAAGTATAAAAATAAGTATAAAAATAAGTATAACAAAAATTAGTATAAAAATAAGAATAAGTATATAAATAAGTATAAAAATCAGAATAAAAAAAAATTAGTATAAGAATAAGTATAAAAATAAGTATAAAAATAAGAATAAACAAAAAATAGTATAAAAATAAGTATAAAAATAAGAATAAGTATAAAAATAAGAATAAAACAAAAATAAGTATAAAAATAAGAATAAACAAAAATAAGTATAAAAATAAGAATAAAAAAATTGTATAAAAATAAGTATAAGTATAAAAATAAGTATAAAAATAAGAATAAAAAAAAAGTATAAGAATAAGTATAATAATAAGTATAAAAATAAGAAAAAAACAAAAATACATATAAAAATAAGAATAAGTATAAAAATAAGAATAAAATAAAAATAAGTATAAAAATAAGAATAAAAAAAAAGTATAAAAATAAGAATAAAACAAAAATAAGTATAAAAATAAGAATAAACAAAAAGGATAAAAATAAGAATAAGTATAAAAATAAGAATAAAAAAAGTATAAAAATAAGAATAAGTATAAAAATAAGTATAAAAATAAGTATAACAAAAATTAGTATAAAAATAAGAATAAGTATAAAAATAAGTATAAAAATCAGAATAAAAAAAAATTAGTATAAGAATAAGTATAAAAATAAGTATAAAAATAAGAATAAACAAAAAATAGTATAAAAATAAGAATAAGTATAAAAATAAGTATAAAAATAAGAATAAAAAAAAAATTAGTATAAAAATAAGAATAAAAGAAATTAGTATAAAAATAAGAATAAGTATAAAAATAAGTATAAAAATAATAATAAAACAAAAATAAGTATAAAAATAAGAATAAACAAAAATAAGTATAAAAATTAAAAAATATGTATTAAAATAAGTATAAAAATCAGAATAAGTATAAAAATAAGAATAAAACAAAAATAAGTATAAAAATAAGAATAAACAAAAATAAGTATAAAAATAAGAATAAAAAAAATTGTATAAAAATAAGTATAAGTATAAAAATAAGAATAAAAAAAAAGTATAAGAATAAGTATAATAATAAGTATAAAAATAAGAAAAAAACAAAAATACATATAAAAATAAGAATAAGTATAAAAATAAGAATAAAATAAAAATAAGTATAAAAATAAGAATAAAAAAAAATAGTATAAAAATAAGAATAAAACAAAAATAAGTATAAAAATAAGAATAAACAAAAAGGATAAAAATAAGAATAAGTATAAAAATAAGAATAAAAAAAGTATAAAAATAAGAATAAGTATAAAAATAAGTATAAAAATAAGTATAACAAAAATTAGTATAAAAATAAGAATAAGTATATAAATAAGTATAAAAATCAGAATAAAAAAAAATTAGTATAAGAATAAGTATAAAAATAAGTATAAAAATAAGAATAAACAAAAAATAGTATAAAAATAAGTATAAAAATAAGAATAAGTATAAAAATAAGAATAAAACAAAAATAAGTATAAAAATAAGAATAAACAAAAATAAGTATAAAAATAAGAATAAAAAAATTGTATAAAAATAAGTATAAGTATAAAAATAAGTATAAAAATAAGAATAAAAAAAAAGTATAAGAATAAGTATAATAATAAGTATAAAAATAAGAAAAAAACAAAAATACATATAAAAATAAGAATAAGTATAAAAATAAGAATAAAATAAAAATAAGTATAAAAATAAGAATAAAAAAAAAGTATAAAAATAAGAATAAAACAAAAATAAGTATAAAAATAAGAATAAACAAAAAGGATAAAAATAAGAATAAGTATAAAAATAAGAATAAAAAAAGTATAAAAATAAGAATAAGTATAAAAATAAGTATAAAAATAAGTATAACAAAAATTAGTATAAAAATAAGAATAAGTATAAAAATAAGTATAAAAATCAGAATAAAAAAAAATTAGTATAAGAATAAGTATAAAAATAAGTATAAAAATAAGAATAAACAAAAAATAGTATAAAAATAAGAATAAGTATAAAAATAAGTATAAAAATCAGAATAAAAAAAAATTAGTATAAGAATAAGTATAAAAATAAGTATAAAAATAAGAATAAAAAAAAAATTAGTATAAAAATAAGAATAAAAGAAATTAGTATAAAAATAAGAATAAGTATAAAAATAAGTATAAAAATAATAATAAAACAAAAATAAGTATAAAAATAAGAATAAACAAAAATAAGTATAAAAATTAAAAAATATGTATTAAAATAAGTATAAAAATCAGAATAAGTATAAAAATAAGTATAAAAATAAGAATAAAACAAAAATAAGTATAAAAATAAGAATAAACAAAAATAAGTATAAAAATAAGAATAAAAAAAATTGTATAAAAATAAGTATAAGTATAAAAATAAGTATAAAAATAAGAATAAAAAAAAAGTATAAGAATAAGTATAATAATAAGTATAAAAATAAGAAAAAAACAAAAATACATATAAAAATAAGAATAAGTATAAAAATAAGAATAAAATAAAAATAAGTATAAAAATAAGAATAAAAAAAATAGTATAAAAATAAGAATAAAACAAAAATAAGTATAAAAATAAGAATAAACAAAAAGGATAAAAATAAGAATAAGTATAAAAATAAGAATAAAAAAAGTATAAAAATAAGAATAAGTATAAAAATAAGTATAAAAATAAGTATAACAAAAATTAGTATAAAAATAAGAATAAGTATAAAAATAAGTATAAAAATCAGAATAAAAAAAAATTAGTATAAGAATAAGTATAAAAATAAGTATAAAAATAAGAATAAACAAAAAATAGTATAAAAATAAGAATAAGTATAAAAATAACTATAAAAATAAGAATAAAAAAAGTATAAGAATAAGAATAAGTATAAAAATAAGTATAAAAATAAGAATAAAAAAAAAATTAGTATAAAAATAAGAATAAAAGAAATTAGTATAAAAATAAGAATAAGTATAAAAATAAGTATAAAAATAATAATAAAACAAAAATAAGTATAAAAATAAGAATAAACAAAAATAAGTATAAAAATTAAAAAATATGTATTAAAATAAGTATAAAAATCAGAATAAGTATAAAAATAAGTATAAAAATAAGAATAAAACAAAAATAAGTATAAAAATAAGAATAAACAAAAATAAGTATAAAAATAAGAATAAAAAAAATTGTATAAAAATAAGTATAAGTATAAAAATAAGTATAAAAATAAGAATAAAAAAAAAGTATAAGAATAAGTATAATAATAAGTATAAAAATAAGAAAAAAACAAAAATACATATAAAAATAAGAATAAGTATAAAAATAAGAATAAAATAAGAATAAGTATAAAAATAAGAATAAAAAAAAATAGTATAAAAATAAGAATAAAACAAAAATAAGTATAAAAATAAGAATAAACAAAAAGGATAAAAATAAGAATAAGTATAAAAATAAGAATAAAAAAAGTATAAAAATAAGAATAAGTATAAAAATAAGTATAAAAATAAGTATAACAAAAATTAGTATAAAAATAAGAATAAGTATAAAAATAAGTATAAAAATAAGAATAAAACAAAAATAAGTATAAAAATAAGAATAAACAAAAATAAGTATAAAAATAAGAATAAAAAAAAATAGTATAAAAATAAGAATAAAACAAAAATAAGTATAAAAATAAGAATAAACAAAAAGGATAAAAATAAGAATAAGTATAAAAATAAGAATAAAAAAAGTATAAAAATAAGAATAAGTATAAAAATAAGTATAAAAATAAGTATAAAAAAAAATTAGTATAAAAATAAGAATAAGTATAAAAATAAGTATAAAAATAAGAATAAGTATAAAAATAAGAATAAAACAAAAATAAGTATAAAAATAAGAATAAAAAAAATAAGTATAAAAATAAGAATAAAACACAAATAAGTATAAAAATAAGAATAAAAAAAATTAGTATAAAAATAAGAATAAGTATAAAAATAAGTATAAAAATAAGAATAAAAAAAAAATTAGTATAAGAATAAGTATAAAAATAAGTATAAAAATAAGAATAAAAAAAAATTAGTATAAAAATAAGAATAAGTATAAAAATAAGTATAAAAATAAGAATAAAACAAAAATAAGTATAAAAATAAGAATAAACAAAAATAAGTATAAAAATTAAAAAAAATGTATTAAAATAAGTATAAAAATCAGAATAAGTATAAAAATAAGAATAAAACAAAAATAAGTATAAAAATAAGAATAAGAAAAAAAAGTATAAAAATAAGAATAAGTAAAAATAAGTATAAAAATAAGAATAAAAAAATTAGTATAAAAATAAGAATAAACAAAAAGTATAAGAATAAGTATAATAATAAGTATAAAAATAAGAATAAAACAAAAATACATATAAAAATAAGAATAAGTAAAAAAATAAGTACAAAAATAAGAATAAAAAAAAAGTATAAAATTAAGAATAAGTATAAAAATAAGTATAAAAATAAGAATAAAAAAAAATTAGTATAAAAATAAGATTAAGTATAAAAATAAGTATAAAAATAAGAATAAAAAAAAAAATTAGTATAAGAATAAGTATAAAAATAAGTATAAAAATAAGAATAAAAAAAAAATTAGTATAAAAATAAGAATAAGTATAAAAATAAGTATAAAAATAAGAATAAAACAAAAATAAGTATAAAAATAAGAATAAAACAAAAATAAGTATAAAAATAAGAATAAGAAAAAAAAGTATAAAAATAAGAATAAGTAAAAATAAGTATAAAAATAAGAATAAAAAAAATTAGTATAAAAATAAGAATAAACAAAAAGTATAAGAATAAGTATAATAATAAGTATAAAAATAAGAATAAAACAAAAATACATATAAAAATAAGAATAAGTAAAAAAATAAGTACAAAAATAAGAATAAAAAAAAGTATAAAATTAAGAATAAGTATAAAAATAAGTATAAAAATAAGAATAAAAAAAAATTAGTATAAAAATAAGAATAAGTATAAAAATAAGTATAAAAATAAGAATAAAAAAAAAAATTAGTATAAGAATAAGTATAAAAATAAGTATAAAAATAAGAATAAAAAAAAAATTAGTATAAAAATAAGAATAAGTATAAAAATAAGTATAAAAATAAGAATAAAACAAAAATAAGTATAAAAATAAGAATAAACAAAAATAAGTATAAAAATTAAAAAAAATGTATTAAAATAAGTATAAAAATCAGAATAAGTATAAAAATAAGAATAAAACAAAAATAAGTATAAAAATAAGAATAAGAAAAAAAAGTATAAAAATAAGAATAAGTAAAAATAAGTATAAAAATAAGAATAAAAAAATTAGTATAAAAATAAGAATAAACAAAAAGTATAAGAATAAGTATAATAATAAGTATAAAAATAAGAATAAAACAAAAATACATATAAAAATAAGAATAAGTAAAAAATAAGTACAAAAATAAGAATAAAAAAAAGTATAAAATTAAGAATAAGTATAAAAATAAGTATAAAAATAAGAATAAAAAAAAAATAGTATAAGAATAAGTATAAAAATAAGTATAAAAATAAGAATAAAAAAAAAATTAGTATAAAAATAAGAATAAGTACAAAAATAAGTATAAAAATAAGAATAAAAAAAAATAAGTATTAAAATAAGAATAAAACACAAATAAGTATAAAAATAAGAATAAAAAAAGGATAAAAATAAGAATAAGTATAAAAATAAGAATAAAAAAAGGATAAAAATAAGAATAAGTATAAAAATAAGTATAAAAATAAGTATAAAAATAAGTATAAAAAAAATTAGTATAAAAATAAGAATAAGTACAAAAATAAGTATAAAAATAAGAATAAAACAAAAATAAGTATAGAAATAAGAATAAGAAAAAAAAGTATAAAAATAAGAATAAGTATAAAAATAAGTATAAAAATAAGAATAAAAAAAATAAGTATTAAAATAAGAATAAAACACAAATAAGTATAGAAATAAGAATAAGAAAAAAAAGTATAAAAATAAGAATAAGTATAAAAATAAGTATAAAAATAAGAATAAAAAAAATAAGTATTAAAATAAGAATAAAACACAAATAAGTATAAAAATAAGAATAAAAAAAGGATAAAAATAAGAATAAGTATAAAAATAAGAATAAAAAAAAGGATAAAAATAAGAATAAGTATAAAAATAAGTATAAAAATAAGTATAACAAAAATTAGTATAAAAATAAGAATAAGTATAAAAATAAGTATAAAAATCAGAATAAAAAAAAAAATAGTATAAGAATAAGTATAAAAATAAGTATAAGAATAAACAAAAAATAGTATAAAAATAAGAATAAGTATAAAAATAAGTATAAAAATAATAATAAAACAAAAATAAGTATAAAAATAAGAATAAGTATAAAAATAAGTATAAAAATAAGAATAAAACAAAAATAAATATAAAAATAAGAATAAACAAAAATAAGTATAAAAATAAGAATAAAAAAAATTGTATAAAAATAAGAATAAGTATAAAAATAAGAATAAAAAAATAATTAGTATAAAAATAGGAATAAGTATAAAAATAAGCATAAAAATAAAAATGTATAAAAATAAGTATAAGTATAAAAATAAGTATAAAAATATGAATAAAAAAAAAGTATAAGAATAAGTATAATAATAAGTATAAAAATAAGAAAAAAACAAAAATACATATAAAAATAAGAATAAGTATAAAAATAAGAATAAAATAAAAATAAGAATAAAAAAAAATAGTATAAAAATAATAATAAAACAAAAATAAGTATAAAAATAAGAATAAACAAAAATAAGTATAAAAATTAAAAAATATGTATTACAATAAGTATAAAAATCAGAATAAGTATAAAAATAAGTATAAAAATAAGAATAAAACAAAAATAAGTATAAAAATAAGAATAAACAAAAATAAGTATAAAAATAAGAATAAAAAAAATTGTATAAAAATAAGTATAAGTATAAAAATAAGAATAAAAATAAGAATAAAAAAAAGTATAAGAATAAGTATAATAATAAGTATAAAAATAAGAAAAAAACAAAAATACATATAAAAATAAGAATAAGTATAAAAATAAGAATAAAATAAAAATAAGTATAAAAATAAGAATAAAAAAAAATAGTATAAAAATAAGAATAAAACAAAAATAAGTATAAAAATAAGAATAAACAAAAAGGATAAAAATAAGAATAAGTATAAAAATAAGAATAAAAAAAGTATAAAAATAAGAATAAGTATAAAAATAAGTATAAAAATAAGTATAACAAAAATTAGTATAAAAATAAGAATAAGTATAAAAATAAGTATAAAAATCAGAATAAAAAAAAATTAGTATAAGAATAAGTATAAAAATAAGTATAAAAATAAGAATAAACAAAAAATAGTATAAAAATAAGAATAAGTATAAAAATAACTATAAAAATAAGAATAAAAAAAGTATAAGAATAAGAATAAGTATAAAAATAAGTATAAAAATAAGAATAAAAAAAAAATAAGTATAAAAATAAGAATAAACAAAAATAAGTATAAAAATTAAAAAATATGTATTAAAATAAGTATAAAAATCAGAATAAGTATAAAAATAAGTATAAAAATAAGAATAAAACAAAAATAAGTATAAAAATAAGAATAAACAAAAATAAGTATAAAAATAAGAATAAAAAAAATTGTATAAAAATAAGTATAAGTATAAAAATAAGTATAAAAATAAGAATAAAAAAAAAGTATAAGAATAAGTATAATAATAAGTATAAAAATAAGAAAAAAACAAAAATACATATAAAAATAAGAATAAGTATAAAAATAAGAATAAAATAAAAATAAGTATAAAAATAAGAATAAAAAAAAATAGTATAAAAATAAGAATAAAACAAAAATAAGTATAAAAATAAGAATAAACAAAAAGGATAAAAATAAGAATAAGTATAAAAATAAGAATAAAAAAAGTATAAAAATAAGAATAAGTATAAAAATAAGTATAAAAATAAGTATAACAAAAATTAGTATAAAAATAAGAATAAGTATAAAAATAAGTATAAAAATAAGAATAAAACAAAAATAAGTATAAAAATAAGAATAAACAAAAATAAGTATAAAAATAAGAATAAAAAAAAATAGTATAAAAATAAGAATAAAACAAAAATAAGTATAAAAATAAGAATAAACAAAAAGGATAAAAATAAGAATAAGTATAAAAATAAGAATAAAAAAAGTATAAAAATAAGAATAAGTATAAAAATAAGTATAAAAATAAAAATGTATAAAAATAAGTATAAGTATAAAAATAAGTATAAAAATATGAATAAAAAAAAAGTATAAGAATAAGTATAATAATAAGTATAAAAATAAGAAAAAAACAAAAATACATATAAAAATAAGAATAAGTATAAAAATAAGAATAAAATAAAAATAAGAATAAAAAAAAATAGTATAAAAATAATAATAAAACAAAAATAAGTATAAAAATAAGAATAAACAAAAATAAGTATAAAAATTAAAAAATATGTATTACAATAAGTATAAAAATCAGAATAAGTATAAAAATAAGTATAAAAATAAGAATAAAACAAAAATAAGTATAAAAATAAGAATAAACAAAAATAAGTATAAAAATAAGAATAAAAAAAATTGTATAAAAATAAGTATAAGTATAAAAATAAGAATAAAAATAAGAATAAAAAAAAGTATAAGAATAAGTATAATAATAAGTATAAAAATAAGAAAAAAACAAAAATACATATAAAAATAAGAATAAGTATAAAAATAAGAATAAAATAAAAATAAGTATAAAAATAAGAATAAAAAAAAATAGTATAAAAATAAGAATAAAACAAAAATAAGTATAAAAATAAGAATAAACAAAAAGGATAAAAATAAGAATAAGTATAAAAATAAGAATAAAAAAAGTATAAAAATAAGAATAAGTATAAAAATAAGTATAAAAATAAGTATAACAAAAATTAGTATAAAAATAAGAATAAGTATAAAAATAAGTATAAAAATCAGAATAAAAAAAAATTAGTATAAGAATAAGTATAAAAATAAGTATAAAAATAAGAATAAACAAAAAATAGTATAAAAATAAGAATAAGTATAAAAATAACTATAAAAATAAGAATAAAAAAAGTATAAGAATAAGAATAAGTATAAAAATAAGTATAAAAATAAGAATAAAAAAAAAATAAGTATAAAAATAAGAATAAACAAAAATAAGTATAAAAATTAAAAAATATGTATTAAAATAAGTATAAAAATCAGAATAAGTATAAAAATAAGTATAAAAATAAGAATAAAACAAAAATAAGTATAAAAATAAGAATAAACAAAAATAAGTATAAAAATAAGAATAAAAAAAATTGTATAAAAATAAGTATAAGTATAAAAATAAGTATAAAAATAAGAATAAAAAAAAAGTATAAGAATAAGTATAATAATAAGTATAAAAATAAGAAAAAAACAAAAATACATATAAAAATAAGAATAAGTATAAAAATAAGAATAAAATAAAAATAAGTATAAAAATAAGAATAAAAAAAAATAGTATAAAAATAAGAATAAAACAAAAATAAGTATAAAAATAAGAATAAACAAAAAGGATAAAAATAAGAATAAGTATAAAAATAAGAATAAAAAAAGTATAAAAATAAGAATAAGTATAAAAATAAGTATAAAAATAAGTATAACAAAAATTAGTATAAAAATAAGAATAAGTATAAAAATAAGTATAAAAATAAGAATAAAACAAAAATAAGTATAAAAATAAGAATAAACAAAAATAAGTATAAAAATAAGAATAAAAAAAAATAGTATAAAAATAAGAATAAAACAAAAATAAGTATAAAAATAAGAATAAACAAAAAGGATAAAAATAAGAATAAGTATAAAAATAAGAATAAAAAAAGTATAAAAATAAGAATAAGTATAAAAATAAGTATAAAAATAAGTATAAAAAAAAATTAGTATAAAAATAAGAATAAGTATAAAAATAAGTATAAAAATAAGAATAAGTATAAAAATAAGAATAAAACAAAAATAAGTATAAAAATAAGAATAAAAAAAAATAAGTATAAAAATAAGAATAAAACACAAATAAGTATAAAAATAAGAATAAAAAAGGATAAAAATAAGAATAAGTATAAAAATTAGAATAAGTATAAAAATAAGAATAAAAAAAGTATAAAAATAAGAATAAGTATAAAAATAAGAATAAAAAAAGTATAAAAATAAGAATAAGTATAAAAATAAGTATAAAAATAAGTATAACAAAAATTAGTATAAAAATAAGAATAAGTATAAAAATAAGTATAAAAATAAGAATAAACAAAAATAAGTATAAAAATAAGAATAAAAAAAAATAGTATAAAAATAAGAATAAAACAAAAATAAGTATAAAAATAAGAATAAACAAAAAGGATAAAAATAAGAATAAGTATAAAAATAAGAATAAAAAAAGTATAAAAATAAGAATAAGTATAAAAATAAGTATAAAAAAAAATTAGTATAAAAATAAGAATAAGTATAAAAATAAGTATAAAAATAAGAATAAGTATAAAAATAAGAATAAAACAAAAATAAGTATAAAAATAAGAATAAAAAAAAATAAGTATAAAAATAAGAATAAAACACAAATAAGTATAAAAATAAGAATAAAAAAGTATAAAAATAAGAATAAGTATAAAAATAAGTATAAAAATAAGTATAACAAAAATTAGTATAAAAATAAGAATAAGTATAAAAATAAGTATAAAAATAAGAATAAAACAAAAATAAGTATAAAAATAAGAATAAACAAAAATAAGTATAAAAATAAGAATAAAAAAAAATAGTATAAAAATAAGAATAAAACAAAAATAAGTATAAAAATAAGAATAAACAAAAAGGATAAAAATAAGAATAAGTATAAAAATAAGTATAAAAATAAGTATAAAAAAAAATTAGTATAAAAATAAGAATAAGTATAAAAATAAGTATAAAAATAAGAATAAGTATAAAAATAAGAATAAAACAAAAATAAGTATAAAAATAAGAATAAAAAAAAATAAGTATAAAAATAAGAATAAAAAAAAATAAGTATAAAAATAAGAATAAAACACAAATAAGTATAAAAATAAGAATAAAAAAAAATTAGTATAAAAATAAGAATAAGTATAAAAATAAGTATAAAAATAAGAATAAAAAAAAAAATTAGTATAAGAATAAGTATAAAAATAAGTATAAAAATAAGAATAAAAAAAAATTAGTATAAAAATAAGAATAAGTATAAAAATAAGTATAAAAATAAGAATAAAACAAAAATAAGTATAAAAATAAGAATAAACAAAAATAAGTATAAAAATTAAAAAAAATGTATTAAAATAAGTATAAAAATCAGAATAAGTATAAAAATAAGAATAAAACAAAAATAAGTATAAAAATAAGAATAAGAAAAAAAAGGATATAAAAATAAGAATAAGTAAAAATAAGTATAAAAATAAGAATAAAAAAAATTAGTATAAAAATAAGAATAAACAAAAAGTATAAGAATAAGTATAATAATAAGTATAAAAATAAGAATAAAACAAAAATACATATAAAAATAAGAATAAGTAAAAAAATAAGTACAAAAATAAGAATAAAAAAAAGTATAAAATTAAGAATAAGTATAAAAATAAGTATAAAAATAAGAATAAAAAAAAATTTGTATAAAAATAAGAATAAGTATAAAAATAAGTATAAAAATAAGAATAAAAAAAAAATTAGTATAAGAATAAGTATAAAAATAAGTATAAAAATAAGAATAAAAAAAAAATTAGTATAAAAATAAGAATAAGTATAAAAATAAGTATAAAAATAAGAATAAAACAAAAATAAGTATAAAAATAAGAATAAACAAAAATAAGTATAAAAATTAAAAAAAATGTATTAAAATAAGTATAAAAATCAGAATAAGTATAAAAATAAGAATAAAACAAAAATAAGTATAAAAATAAGAATAAGTAAAAAAATAAGTACAAAAATAAGAATAAAAAAAAGTATAAAATTAAGAATAAGTATAAAAATAAGTATAAAAATAAGAATAAAAAAAATTAGTATAAGAATAAGTATAAAAATAAGTATAAAAATAAGAATAAAAAAAAAATTAGTATAAAAATAAGAATAAGTACAAAAATAAGTATAAAAATAAGAATAAAACAAAAATAAGTATAGAAATAAGAATAAGAAAAAAAAGTATAAAAATAAGAATAAGTATAAA